>JAFEMH010001932.1:0-400211 GCA_022495995.1 Adenophora triphylla var. japonica | reverse complement strand
ACTGAATGTTTAAACATCAATTCAAAATAGTGATTTTAAGTTAGAAAATATTTGAATGAGTTTATAAACCATAAGAGATTTCATTGTTCTACAAACAAGTAGTTTGATATGAACAAGGTTTTGGAACCAATGATGCATTTTTCATTACTACCAATGCGGTTACACTTACAATGGTAGAGAAGCAAAATACAAAGGTTTCAAAAACAAAAGAAAGTTGGACAAAAATTACATGGAGTGTGGTCCAACAAATCAAAAAGGAGTTCAGCAAAAAAGGATAAAGGAATTACAAAATGAGAAATCCTAATGCTGACGCGGTTGATGATGGCGCGGTTGATGTTGATGGCGTGCTTGCTCTCTTGGTTGATTGACTTCTTGCTGGGGCAGCTGCGGTTCAGAAGGTCTGAAGGCTGAGCTTTCACCTCTGATATTTCTTCTGAGGGCTCTGAGGTCTTCGCACTGTCTGGCAAGAGTAGTCTCTCAACAGTCAGCTCGTAGGCGGTTACGAATCAGCAGCGGTTCCAACAACAACATCAACAGATCTAGTGTTTCCATCAACACTTTCCTTGATCTCGAGTAGTGAATCCTTCAATGCGGGCCTTCAAGGAATTGTAGAATGTGAAGATCTCATCCCGAATGGCTCTTGTTTGAGTAGAGAGAGCATCTCTAAGCGGTTCCGGATCAACGGTCACATTCAGGTTGGACTTCAATTCTTTGATGGAGTTGTCTAGCTTGAGGTTGAAGCACACTTTGAGGTTCTCAAATCGAAAGAGATATCATCATCAAAATTCCTTACTTGCTCTTTGATATCTTGTCTCCCACTATGTTGAGATCAACATTTATTCTATCTTTAAGGGAGTCCAGCTTCAAGTAAAGATTTTCAGCTGCAAGTCATCTAGAGCGGTTTGGGAAGGAGCGGGCGAGGTTGAGGCTTGCGCGGTTGGGTTTCTTGGAGGGTCTTCATGAAAGCTATCCCGGTGCGAGAGTTGGTGGAGGTGACAAACTCACTTTGGAAAGATTTGTGAGCATTTCATGAAGTTGAGATTTTGAAACAAAGATCACCCATGGCTTTGAAAGCACTCCGGCTGGCTAGATCTTCTTTAAAGGCTTGGAAGCATTCATTAGGCTGCGGTTTTGACAGCCTTTCGTGGACACTCTCTCCCCCTTAATGGCATCAATCAATTGGGTTTTCATGATGGCCATTTCTGCCAAGACTTCTTGAGCATCAACCTTGGCATGTAGAGAGCGGTTGGAGGCTTCCGAGGTTGGCATTGGATGCGGTTAAGGCCAAGTTGGATTCGCCGGTTTTAGCATGTGGCCTTGGTTTACAATCAACGTGATTGAATCCGCTTGAAGGGTTGAAAGAATTTGAAGGTAGTACGAGGGTGCGGTTGGAGTTGAAGGAATTTGGGTGATTGAGGAGGCGGTTGAGATTGTGTTGGAGGTGCGGTTTGGGAAATGGGTTGAAGGAGGGTTTGAAAAAGGCGGCTGGCAGGGACTGTATAAGGTGAAATTGTTGAGGGAGGAATTTGTTGTGTTTGGGGTAAAGGGATAGAAGCGGTTGGGATAGGTAAAGAGGGGATTGGTGCGGTTGAGATAGGTGCGGTTGAGGGTGGAATGTTGGTGGTTGGAATCCCAGAAGTTATGGGATTAGAATCAGAGGAGGAACTTGTGTGGGCGGTATGGACAGAAACAGGAGGAGTTCTTTGCGGTTGAGTGGGTGCGGTTTCAGGAATGGGTGAGGTTTGATGAGGCGGAGTAGGAAGGCGGTCAGGAGAAGGTGATTTATGAGGAGGAGAATTTTCAGGAGGAGGGGTATTGACTCGGTTTGGGGAAGGAGTTCTGTCGCGGTTAAGGTTGGAGATTGAGATGGCTGGAGTGTGATGTGAGTAAGGTGGTGATTGGGCGCGGTTTGAATTTTGGATAGATGGGGAGCGGTTTGTTTTCTGAGGTGAGGGAGTTGGTGATTTGGATTGATAGGAGGAAGAATGAGATTTAGAAGGGGATTGGGACGGTGAATGGGAAGTGGAGTAGGAAGAAGATTTAGAAGGAGATGGAGAAGGGGAAGGTTGATTTCTAACTCTTTTAAGAAACCGCTTGGGGCCTTTGGTTGGGGTCTTCTTTTGGGCTAAGTGTTTGACCCTCTTTGGTTTCTCCCCCTGAGCGGTTGCAGCTCTTTGAGGTTGTGGAGGAGAAAGCGGTTTTGGTGATAGAGTTTTGGTTGGTGAGGAATGATGGGAGAGGATAGGAGATTGAGGTGGGGTTTGGGCAAGCGGTTTGGTTTGGGGCGGTTGAGAAGGTGGCGGTTGGGGAATAGGATCCTTAGTTTTTCCCGAGGCGGCACCCTTCTCAGCTTGCTTCTTCTTTATCCTCTCAATCTCAGCTTCATAGTAAGCGGCTAACTCCTCATCATCATTTTGGCTAGCTCGGCTGAGTTTCTTTTGCCTTCTTGGCCTTGGCAATTAATGGAGGAATAGTTGCATCCTCCTCTTCTTCTTCTTCTTCAACCACTTCATCCGGAAGGGTCATCTTCTCTTTCCCTTTCCTTGGCTTCTTCGCTTGGGCCTGCACTCACCGAACCACGCGGTTGGGTTGGCGCGGTTGAAGTTGGCTTAAGAAGGGGTTCCTGTAGGTGCTTTTCTTTTCCTTGAGACCTTTTTGATAGCTTTGCCAATGGCTTTTGATGCGGTCGCCGGAGTCATCTCCACATAATGTTCCTTGGGTTGAAAGGTATCGGCATCATACGTAGCTTTGTAGTCTTCATTGCCAAAAGAGAATGCAAGGAGTGGCAAGCCTTGAGCCCAAAAGATTCTTCAACTCCCCAATGATAGCGAGATATCAGAGTGGTTGTCTTCATATCTTCCAAGTGCTGATAGTTGCCAAAGATGGCGGTTAGTAGTCTACCAAACGGTCTCCACTGGTATGCACATCCTTGGTCTTCAATGGTAGGCATCAATACCGCCGCCAGCTCTTTCATCAAGATTTTGGGCCAATGGAGCTTCATTCCGTTGTATATGGCACAAAGAATACTGCCACCGAGAAGAGGTAAAGTTGTTGTGGTTTCCTCGTCTTCCCACACACGTACTTCCCTACTAAGTAACATAAATGACTCCTCATTTCTCCAAACTCTTTCCTAGCTATCTTCTTGTAGTTGCCGCTAAAGAAGCCAGGGTTCCAAGAAGAGTTGAGCGGGTAGCATCCCGAACCTCTTGGGACACTTCAACTGGAGCACCAGACACATGGAAATCGAAGGTGCTTCTGATGTCCAAGTAGTCAATTGAGACCTTAAAACCTTCAACAATTCCCACTAAGCTGGGTATCTTGGTTCCATCTGAAAGCTCAGTCACTCCCTTGACTGCGGTTTCATAAAATTGGTCAATGAAGGAGGGGATGGTATAGGTTTGTTGTTTGTTGAAGAGGGGAAGGATTCCAGAAGCTTGCATCTTCCTAATCATCTCTCTTCCAAGAGCATCAGACCGCAACTCAGGTTCATTGATTTCCCAACCTGGTAGAAAGTACTTGGTATTCTACAAAGAAAACACACAAGTTAGAATACTTTAGGAAAATCACAGTTCACAAGCGGTTGGGGCACACATGCGGTTGGCAATAGTGCGGTTTTGGAAATGAAAATTTCCAACCACAAGGAAACTGTGAACACAGGTAGGAAAACAAATAAGAAAAATACAAAAGTATATACTTAGCACGTGGCATTGTAATCCAAAATTATCCCACACTGCAAGCGGTGCTTAGAGAGGAAATTTATGGTGTCCAAATTCTATATACTTAGTAACACTTAAGTAATCTTTTAGCATGCGGTTTGAAAATGAAAAAATATGCGGTTCAGGGATGCGGTTTTGAAACGAGAATTAAGCAATTATAAGTGCGGTTTCAAAACATAGCATGCGGTTTTGAATAAAGCGGTTCAATGGCATGCGGTTTAAACATGTAACAAAGTAAAATTTTCAGAAATTTTCTAAGTATGGAAAACAGGTTTGAAAATTAGGTCAAGCCAAAACATAAGAGTTTTTCTGAAAAAGCATGATGAACAGTTACTTGAGTGCATGAAGAACACGAAGAACACCAGGAACAAGATTTTAAAAAAATGTTAACCAAAATGATCAAATAACATGTCAAAATGATCACATTGAGCAGTAGATTCATAATATAACAATAAAAACATCTACTTTGCTCAAAATTACTCAGAAACTGGAAAAATCAAGAAATGGGTTTCGAACCTAAGAAACTTTAAAATTCAAAATCAGTGTTCAAGATGTTGATTGATCATGAAACAAAGTTTAGAAACTTAATCTATGCATGAATCCGAACAAAACCTAACAAATATCAAGCAAAATGATCACGATTTGAAGCAAATATGAACAAAAGTTAGTTATGGGTGTTCGAAGCTTCATGGTGTTCATCAATGGCGGATATGAGCAAGTTAACCAAGTATGTTTGCAGAAAAGTAAGAGGATTAAAGTTTAAGAAATCATACCATGTCTTCAATGGGTTTGGGAGCCATTAATGAAGAGAAACTTAAGTTTTTAAGACAGTTGAGAGTTAGAGAGAGAAAGAGAGTTGGTAAACTGACACAGAGAAGGTACGGTGCCAGAGAAAACAGAATGGAAAGTTTGAAAAGGTAAGGTATGTCTTCTATATATAGAAAAAGATTAGGGTTTGGCAGTTGAAAGGACACATTAGCTTCACCAACTCAGTGAATCATTGCAAAATAGCACCCTTTCAGCCTTCACACATCAACCAATGACGGCTGACAGGAAGGCCATTTAATGCTAATGTTCCCTTTGCAATAAATGCTCTCAAAATTTAAATTTTCGTGGGAAAACATTTGCAAATAAACCCTTAAAAGAAAAAAAAAAAGAAGTAGAAAAATAAATAAAAAGGAATTTGAACAGCTTTTTTTTTTTTTTTTTTTTTTTTTTTTTTTTTATAAAATAACTATAAGTAAAAGTAAAGATAGAAAATACTCCAAGTTGAACTGCGGTTAAGATCAAGCGGTTGAACCTGCAAAGATGCGGTTTTAAGTGAAGCGGTTATTGTCAGTGCGGTTGAAAATCCTTGCGGTTTGGTACACGCGGTTCAATAGTGGAATTGAAACTGTACTCAACAACCAAGTTAGTTAATAAAAAGAATGGAATTTATTTAAGTTCAAGCATACCCATTTCTCCTCTGAGGAAAGAAAACCTCTTGGAGTCAAGAGCCTTTGTGAGGATGTCGCAACTCGGTTGTCTGTCCCCACGTACTCTAAATGGATATTCCTCTTCTCCACATGGTCTTTGAGGAAATGATACTTGATATCTATATGCTTGGTCTTGGAATGCATGACAGGGTTGTTGGAGATCGAAATAGTTGAAGTGTTGTCACACATGATAGGGACAGAGTTTCCTTCATGGATTCCATAGTCCACCAACCGTCGCTTCATCCAAAGGATTTGACAAAGAACAACTTCCAAGCAAGAATATACTCAGCCTCTGTGGTTGACACCGAAACCGAAGCTTGCTTCTTGCCGGCCCAAGCAACTAGTCTATTCCCGAGGAAATGACAAGTACCACTAGTGCTTTTCTCAAGCCAATAGTACAAGCCGCATAATCTGCATCCGAATAACCTACAAGATCGAAGTTCGAATCTTTGGAATACCAAAGTCCAAGGTTAGTGGTTCCGCATAAATAGCGAATTATACGCTTGACTGCAATAAGATGTGCTTCTCTAGGATCCGCTTGATAGCGTGCACATACACGTACACTAAACATGATATCGGGCCTACTAGCGCTAAGTAAAGTAATGAGCCGATCATACCTCGATATAAAGTCGATCAACTTTCTTACCTTTGAGATCTTTATCTAGCTTATTGCCGGTGGCCATAGGAGTATCATATGCTTTAGCATTTTCTAATCCAAACTTCTTTATCAACTCCTTGGTGTATTTGGCTTGGCTGAGGAAAATACCTTCTTCGCATTGCTTGATTTGAAGCCCGAGGAAGAATGTTAATTCTCCCATCATGCTCATCTCAAACTTGCTTTTCATTAGCTTTTCGAAACGCTTACAAAGCAACTCATTAGTAGAACCAAAAATAATATCATCGACATAAATTTGAACAAGTAAAGTATGCTCATTATATTTGGCAATAAAAAGAGTTGTATCAATTTTACCACGTTTAAATCCCTTTTCTAGTAAAAATTTAGAAAGAGTCTCATACCATGCCCTTGGAGCTTGCTTAAGTCCATACAAAGCTTTTTGGAGTTTGTAGACATGATTGGGAAATTTGGAGTCTTCAAATCCAGGAGGTTGGGCAACATACACGGTCTCTTGCAGTTCGCCGTTGAGGAATGCACTCTTTACGTCCATTTGATATAACTTGAAACGCTTAAAAGAGGCGTAGGCTAAGAAGATTCCGATAGCTTCCAATCTTGCAACTGGAGCAAAGGTTTCGTCATAATCAATTCCTTCTTCTTGCCTATATCCTTGTGCAACCAACCTTGCTTTATTCCTAGTGATGCTTCCATTCTCATCCATCTTATTCCTAAATACCCACTTGGTTCCTATCACTCCTTGATCCTGAGGTCTAGGCACCAAAGTCCAGACCTTGCATCTTTCAAACTGGTTGAGTTCTTCTTGCATAGCAACAACCCAACTGGAATCTTGGAGTGCTTCATCAATCTTCTTGGGTTCAACTTGAGATAAAAGAGAAGTATGCTCGTCATAATTTGATCTCCTTGTTTGAACACCGGAAAACAGATCACCAATCACATTAGTGAGGGTGACCGCTGACTTCACGAACCTCCGGGGGTAAGTCTCGGTTGGACCGAGGTTTGTCAAGATCTTCAATTGGAACATCGTTGGATCCTTCAAACAAGTCATGGAAGGTTAGTTGACGAAGAGGTTCTATAAGCCGGATAGGGAATTCTCAACTTCTTCTTCCCTTGGAGTTGCATCCGGAGAGGGATCTTCGTGTGCGGTTTCAAAATTGCGGTTTTGGGGAATTTCGGTTGAGGGTGCTGGATTTTGCGGTTGAGGTTCAGGTGCGGTTTGAGATGGTTCACCTGGTTCATTATGCTCAACAAAATCATCAAGAACATTTGGAGCCAAATGTGGCTCAAGGAGAGAATGCTCATCAAAAGTAACATGGACAGACTCTACTATTTTTAAACTAGTTTTATTGAAAACACGAAAAGTTTAGAATGTTTAGCATACCCAACAAAAATACCTTCGTCGGCCTTGGCTCCGAATTTACCTCTATTTTCTCTTCCGTTGTAGAGGACAAAGCATTTGCAGCCCAAAGATCTTGAAGAATGCAATGTTGGGGTTCTTCCTCGCCAAAGCTCATAGGGAGTCTTATTATAGGTTTTGTTGATGAGGGAGCGGGTTCCCCGAGTGAAGCATGCGGTATTGATTGCTTCACCCAAAATACCGAGGTAGCTTCGCTTCGCATATCATTGTCTTTCCACCTTTCAATCAAGCGCCCTATTCTTCCTTTCCACAACCCCATTTTGTTGTGGAACACCAGCTGTGGAAAAATTGTGATCAATCCCATGGTCATCACAATACCGAGCAACACCGTTGTTCTTGAATTCTGTTCCATTATCTCGATCGAACACTAACGATGTCATCTTCTTTTGAGTTTGGAGCCGTCTCGAATAGTGCGGTGAGAATCTCATAGCAGTCATCTTTGGAAATCATCATTTCTACCCACGTATATCTTTAGTAATCATCCACTACCACTAAAGTATATCTATTTCCTCCAATACTGGCAGTGGTATTGAGTCCAAATAAATCTATGTGAAGCAGTTGTAAACATCTAGAAGTTGATGGAGCGGTCTTCTTTGGTGAAAGACGACGCGGATCGCTTACTAAGCCGGCATGCACTGCATTTCTCTGGATGGTGGTCAGCCACTTTGGGTAAACCACGAACGAGGTTTTCCTTACCAATCTTTGCAAGATACTTGAAGTTCAAGTGGCTCAACCTCTTGTGCCATAGCCAACTATTTTTGCTCACATTCTTAGCTACAAAACGAGAGATTAGTAATACTACATGCGTAATTTAGATCAATAATGTAAATATTACTCTTACGAATCCCTGTGAGTAGGGTGACGCCGGAAATGCTATCTTTGATAAAGCAATTTGATGACGTGAAGTTGCAAAGCATTCCTTTGTCTCAAAATTGAGAAATTGAAAGGAGGTTGTGCTTGAGTCCATCGACAAGAGAAACCTTCTCAATAGTTAGGTTTCCTCTCCTTATCACACCATATCCAATGGTCTTGCCTTTGTTGTTATCACCAAAGGTTACAGATGGACCACTTGCTTCAACGACATCTTCAAGTAATGATCTATCTCCAAATATATGTCTTGAGCAAACCCACCGTCAAGATACCATTCATTATCCTTGGAGTGACCAGCCATGAAGCAGAGGACCTCAACATAGCGATCGTAGGTTTGACGCAAGGTTTCGTTGGGTTTTCTGTTGAAGTTGTTGTAGGATCTTTCAACAGTGTATAATTTGTTTTCTTTGCACTCATCATCACCTTCGAGGTAGCTCTCTATGGCATCCCACATCTGCTGCGGTTTTGAGGTACATCACTTTACGTAGAGTTGATACGGGGAGGGTTCCAAATGATGAACCTCGCCTTCTTTGTCCAAGGCAACTATTCTCTTCTCTTCATCCGACCACTCATCTTTTGGCTTTTTGACCTCGGAGTTTCGGCATTGGTGGTTGCATCGGTATTAGCCTTCATTGGAATTAGAGGGCCATTGATCACGCATTCCACTAGCATCTCATCTATGGTTTCCAAATGAATAAGCATTCGGCACTTCCAGATGTCAAAGTGGTCTTCGTCCAACATTGGAATGTGTGAATAGTTAACAGTAGTCATTGTCTTTGAGGTTGCCATATCGAATCGGCACACAAGCTGTTAAGCTTGAAAAACAGTGGTTTTAAAATGTGTAGGCTCTGATACCACTTGTTGGTCCCAAAGGGGGCAACAAGGGTGAACATACAGCTAGAGGGGGGGGTGAATAGGCGGTTAAAAAATTTTCGCCCTCTTTTAAAGATCGAACCTCTTGCTTACAAAATCCTCTTGCAGTTGATAATAGACTGCAAGTGATAGTGTAAAATGCACGGCGGAATAATAGAGTGTAAAGCGGTTTTGAGAGGCGGTTTGTAGAATGCGGTTTTGGTGGTGCGGTTTTGGGAAGTGCGGTTTACAAACACGTGTGGTTTTGACTTTGTTAACTCCAAACACTATTTCACAATAATGGATAGCTAAATAAAGATCAAACGAGAGACAAAGATAAATAATTAGCAAGCACAAGAAATATAAATGCGAGAAAGTAAGAACACGCTATTTGGAGTGGTTCAATCGATAAACGATCTACGTCCACTACCAAGATGGTTAGTCTTGGATTTCTAAAAGAGATTTTATATTAAGTATTGTGAGATTACAAAGTACAATAAAATCTTTTCTATGAAGAACAAATCCAAAACTATAACCAGGTGTATCTCAAATGAATAAACTATGTGTTTAGACAAGAGAGGTGTGTGTGTGAGAAACAAGATCAAGGCTCTTTAAATCTGTGAGATGTAGAGCTCAATGATTCTTGAATGTGTTAAGGCTTGATTTACGGGCTAGGAATATTTCTTGAAGTATGAAGATGAAGATTCAAAGGGTTGAATAATTTACGGGCGAGCTTCGGCTTCTATGAACACAAAGCAATTTCTCAATTTTTCAAGCAATCTTCAAATGGTGAAGATTGGGGATATTTATACCCAAGCATCAAGAAACTAGCCGTTGGATACGGTTGTTGAAGGACGGTACTTGATGCAATCCTATTGGTCCACAAAGAACCACTTTTGTCCTTTGGTACAGTGCCGCAGTAAAGCCGATCGGGCTCCGTTGCAAGCAATGAGGTTAGGACACTGTCACCTTTTCAAGATCCTTGCAGATCTTTTCGACATTGAATCACGTGACAAGATATGGTGGTTGACTTTTGATATTGCCGACGTGGATTCCAACAGACAAAAAGTTGTTCACTCCAAGTAGCCAATCATTGGATGCGGTTGGTGAGACGCGGTTAGGAACGTGCGGTTTTGCTACACCAGGGAGGTTGCAAGGATGCGGTCGCACATGAACCGCACAAAGTGCGGTTCAAGGGCGGTTGCATGCGGTTGGTTCAAGAAGCAAGTTCAAGACTTGAACTGCACTTGCGGTTTGCATGTGCGGTTCATGGTGCGGTTTTGAATACTTCAGGAACTACAACCTTGCTTCCAATGAAACTTGTGCCAGTCTTCAAACCTAAGATTAACCTATTCTATAAAATGGACTTAGCTAAAAAATTGAAGTCTAAGCTTCATTACATAGGGTCCTAAAGTCCTTAAAATAGACAGGAGGTTATGGTATCAATCAAATCAAATACAAAATAGGAGGGTTAAAACATGCATACCCAACAAGGTAGTTAGTAATAATTTCTTTAAAATTGATGCAGCTCCACAAGTCTTCAATTCAACACAGCAGAAAACAGAGCAGGGCACGACTCGTGACAGCCAGCATGACTCGTGCCATGGTTCAACACGAGTGCAATTATGTGCACGACTCGTATCATGACTGGGCTATGATGGGGACGACTCGTGACCTCAAGCACGAGTCGTGCCCTTAGCAAAAATCGTATCTGATGTTGAACAATTATGAAATGCTTGACAACCTTCAATTTTTTTCCTACCCTGTCATCTCAAGCTAGCACTACCATACCCACACTTCATTATAACTCATCCCAAGTCCATTACAATCCATTCCAAACTCAAGGAAAATGCTCAAATGCTACATGCAACATTTATACTTCATCAATTTTAACTTAAAACATCATATGAGCAAGAATTAAAGGAAGGAAATAATAACTTACCTCCCGAAATAAAACAAAAGAGTTCAAAATCTATTCGGATATAAATGATCTACTCTGCTTCCTGAAAATTTTGACGTAGTCGCATTGAAGAACGAAGTAGTATTGAATTTATGGTGAATTTCTGAATGAAACCTAATTGTAGCTAAGAAGGAACAGAGGACGGTACCATTATTGGTCTGATTCAGGAAGCTTCACCATGAAGGAGGATATACATTGAATGAATTTTCACTTAAGCTCCTCCAAGAATTGAATTGTTGCAATTAAATTTCTTGAATTTTAACTTTTACACTTTAGCACCTCAGTATATTTTATAAGTTTTTAGTTAAATTTCAACAATTACTAATTCAACTACACAACTCATATTAGTTTCAATTAGTCATTAAATAATTCAATTTAATTTATTAACATACTTAAAATATCAAATAAGTTATTAAAATATTAAAACTAACAAAAAAAATCACAAATATAATGCAATGCTAGAAATGATATGCAACACACGCCACATACATGTGGTCAAACATGTGATCAAAATAGTGCCTTGTTTTAGGGTCGTTACACCTAGCCTCCTTCTGTCAGGTCAGCATAGCAGGAAATAGGAGAGCATACTCCTCCCTGATACTCCACCGCTGTGGATGGAACACCTCAAAGCACCATACCTAAAAGAAGACATGAAAGAGATGTCAACTACAAACAAATGCAGACCAATAAAAGCGAGACAAGGAAGAGAAAAAGAGAGCTCACATCTAATTCAAACTGGAAACAGCAAAGCGAGTTCTCCTCCCCCCAAGAATACTTGTCCAAGGCAAAGAAAAGCTCGGCCAAGCCAGCCTCTCCCCAGGCGAATCCTCTCACCACCTCCAAATTCGTCAAAGAGCCGAGCAGGGCGAACTGGCACTTCGTATCAGCGTTGGGGAAAATGGTCGCTGACAGAGCAAACAATAAGAACGCCCCGACCAACTGATCGACTGTCATCCTCTCAAAACCAGCCATATACGCATCAATCCCTCTTCTCAGATGTCCCTCCATCGGACCATACAGAATACCGGTGCCCCTGGCGTCCGTGATGTCAAAGCCAAGCAGGTCCGTAAGCTGCTCCATAGTGAACTCCTCGAACCACCCTATGGGATTGCCCTGGAACGACAACCCGGTGATCACTGCAAAATCTGTAGGAGTAACCGATGCCTCCCCCCACATGAAGTGAAAAGTGTGGCTCGTATTCCACCAGTACTCGCTCAAAGCCACGTGAATAGCCTTGACCCTCTGTGTCGATTCCACCACAGCCACTGCGCTAATGAAGCCCCATTGACCGAAATCAATAACCAGCTGTCGCGGACATCTATCTCCACCCCGAGTCACGTCTGGGATCATACCCCACAGCGTGCTTACCGCCTCAACATTTCCCCTACTCTTGGTAGTGGACAAGTCAATCGGCCCTCGCCCCTGCAGGTAAGACACAACAAAGGTATGTTAATACCAAATAACGTACGCAAAAATGTACATGCCATGTCAAAATCACACAAATATATCATCACAAAGATATAATCCAATTATTTTCCTAAAAATATTTTCGTCCCAAGTCGGAGTATTTACGGTTCATATTTCAAAAAAATCTTGTTCCAGTACGGTCCTTTTTCCAAAAAATATTTCCATCCCAAGTCGGAGTATTTACGGTTCAAATTTCAAAAATTCCATTTCAGTACGGTCCATTTTCCTAAAAATATTTCCGTCCCAAGTCGGAGTATTTACGGTTCAAATTTCAAAAATCCCGTTTCAGTACGGTCCTTTTTCCTAAAAAGATTTCCGTCCCAAGTCGGAATATTAACGGTTCAAATTACAAAAATTCACGTTTCAATAACGGTCCATTTCCTAAAAATATCTCCGTCCCATTTCGAAATATTAACGGTTAATTTCCTAAAATATCTCCGTCCCATTTTGAAATATTAACAGTTCAAATTTCAAAATTCCCGTTTCATTAACGGTCCAATTCCTAAAATATCTCTGCCCCGTTTCGGAGTATTAACGGTTCATTTCCTAAAAATATTTTCGTTTCATTTCAGAATATTTACGTAACCATTTCAAAACTTCCGTGTTAGTTCGGAATTCATTCAAATTTTTTTTCGTTTTAGTTCGAAAATCATTTCAAAATATCCGTCACAAATTCACACACTTTAAATTTGGAAAACATAGCAAGGCATGGAATTTCTCTACCAATTTTTATACAATATCTACCCATAACCTCAATTGCATCAAACAATAATCAATTTCAACAAAGGGGCATAACAAGATTAAAAGCCCCAAAACGGGCAACAAGAACCCTAAGCCAATTCAAAATTCAAAAATTCAAAAATTCAAAATTCGAAAGCATTCAAGAATTTCCTCTAGTTGTCGGTCCTCCTATGGCGACCCCTTCATCCTAATCCTGCTTTCATAGCGTTAATCTTTCAATGTTTCAACAAAGAATTGAAGAAAATCACGAATTTTTCTCTCTTTTCTCTCTTTCTCTCGGCCAAAGTTCTCAATTTTCTCTCCTTCTTCCTTTCTGGCCGACGGCTGTTTAAATCATGCCAAGTTGAAGAAGTGGCCGTCCGGCCTGTTTTACAGGATGGGTCATTTTGGCCCAAAGGATCAATCAGCCCCTCATCTTTTCAAATTTGATGCTTTTGTTCAAAATTTATCATAATTTCCTTGTGTTTTCGTCCCCTCTCCTGAGGTTAAATTTCCAGTTAGACATCTCTAACGCCCCTCTCCCGAGATTAAATCCCAGTTAGACATCTCTAACGCCCCTCTCTCGAGGTTAAATTTCCCAGATAGACATCTCTAACGCCCCTCTCCCGAGGTTAAATTCCCAGCTAGACATCTCTAACGCCCCTCTCCCGAGGTTAAATTCCCAGTTAGACATCTCTAACGCCCCTCTCCCGAGGTTAAATTCCCAGTTAGACATCTCTAACGCCCCTCTCCCGAGGTTAAATTCCCAGTTAGACATCTCTAACGCCCCTCTCCCGAGGTTAAATTCCCAGTTAGACATCTCTAATGCCCCTCTCCCGAGGTTAAATTTCCAGTTAGACATCTCTAACGCCCCTCTTCTGAGGTTAAATTCCCAGTTAGACATCTCTAATGTCCCCTCTCTCAATGTTAAATTTCGGCCATCATCGTAAGCCCGACCTTCTCATTTCAACGGAAATCATTGTAAGCCCGTACAACAATCCCTCTTCGGCCGTCATCGTAAGCCTGGCCATCTAATTTCAACGACAATCGTTGTAAGCTCATACAATAATCCCTCTTCGGCCATCATCGTAAGCCCGAACATTCCTCCCCAGCAGGATCGTAAGACCATCCTTTCAAAGAACATCAATCATCTTCCATTTCTAAACTGCTTCTTAGAACATCAGATATCTCCTTAGTTTCTAACTTTGTTTTAACTTTGGACGCTTTTCCCCAACAATGTACAATCCTCTCCCGAGGCTAAATCCATTTCTAACCCCATCGTTAGAACTTCAATCCGCCCTTCATGACTCAGACCGTGTTGTTAAAAATGCCAGTTTAACACAACCGTTCCTGTCATTCCGTTTCTAAACCCGTCGTTAGAACGTCAATCCTTCTTTCGAACCCAGACCGTGTTGTTAAAAATGCCAGTTTAACACAACCGTTCCTGTCATTCCGTTCCTAACCCCGTCGTTAGAAATTCAATCTGTCCTTCATGACTTATACCGCGTTGTTAAAAATGCCAGTTTAATAGAACCAACCCTGTTATTCCAATAGATCCCCAGTGTAAGATCTCGTGACCCGTGGTCAGTCAGTTAAGTCTTAAACTTAACAGACAAGAACTATAATCTGCTTGATTCCCCCGTGGATACGTAGGAATCCATGCTTTAGGGTCCTGTCATTTAACCGTTAAGGCCACTCCATAAGGCATCCCCCGATTTGGATCCTTATCTTTTTTCGACGATTCCACTTCCTCCATAACTGACGTCGCCGAGGGGCTACTGTAAGTACCCAAATCTGGATCATTACAATCCATTAACTCAAACTCTCCAAGTTAACGAGACTTTTCAGGATTGCCCCGCGCATTCAAAAAAAATCAAAGTGTAATCAACACACGTTCGCACACGTGAAAATACCACTTTTCTAAAAATACGCAATTTTCGGGATTTTCCAAGACTATTTATTCGGACATTTATTTAAAAAACAGTCAAAACCCAACCCAACGGAAAAAATGGCTTTGCTTAGTGACTAAGCTGGACACATGGAACACATACACGAGTCCTCGAGTCACATCAATCCAATCCAAGGCTGGAAAAGACCAAAATACCCTCAAACTGAAGGAGTGGCCGTCGAGCCTGTTTTTCATGATCTGGCTCAGTCAAGCAATGTTTATAAATACCCAAAAAGCCCTCAAATTTGAAGATCTGGGCAAATGGATTGTTCTTCAGTTTGACAGCCTATAAATATAGCCCTTCTCATTTAGTAAATGCTGAAGTTTTTTAACCCTCCTGCCCATTCACCTCGGTTCCAGAGCCCCACAACCCTCCGTAAGGCCCAGAAACGTATCGATTTGCATGAAAACAATGTTTTTCAAGCCATATATGATCCAAACATGACCTAAATACCTTTTAAACACCGTTTCGTATCCAATATACGACCTCTCAAGTAAAAGAGTCAAAACCTAGCCATTGGTAACGCTCTCACTCTCAAACTCCGACTCATCTCTTTTTTACGCATCCTACGCTACTTCTGATCCAATCAAAACCTTCAAAATGTAGACAAAACGTTGTCTCTGGGTCTCAAAGTGATCCTCTCTCTATTACTTTTCTCTTTCGAGAAAAGTGATTTAGGGTTAAAACGGAGATCTTGACCCCATTTTTTATCTATTATGTCATTTACCATCCGAACCGTTTGGTTCGTCGATCGACATTTCTATTGTCCGAACCATATGGTTCGTTGATCGTTATTTACCGTTCGGATTGTTTGATCCATTGATATTTTCATTTACATATCGCTCTTTTACCGTCCGAACCGTTAGGTTCTTCGATCGCATCTTTTACCGTCCGAACTGTTTGGTTCGTTGATACCGTCAATTCAATACTTTCATTTACCGTCCAAACCGTTTGGTTTGTATTTACTTTTAACGTCCGATTCACAATCTGACTTGTCGATCGTCATTTCAATACCGTCATTTGCCTTGAATGCCTTTTCCTTCTCGTCATTTTATCAAAAAAGGGTAACGTTATAATGCCCGATTCAAAAATCAAAGTTTGTCATTCAAACTCCTTTTCAAACTCATTTTCAAAAGTAACACGCACACACACATGCGCGCGATTTTCAAGAAAGTTAGAAAGACTCGTCAATACGAGGCGTTTCGGGTGATCTCAATTTTACTCTTCCTGAAACATAACCTGAGCTCCGAACCTAACAATCTCTGTTCAAACAGCTTTTTCCTAAGTTTTGGGTCCTAAACAAAACGACCTCTTTTTCAAACAGCCTTTTCCTAAGTTTTGGGTCCTAATCAAATTGACCTCTTTTTCAAACAGCCTTTTCCTATGTTTTGGCTCCTAATCAAAACGATCCCCTTTCAAATAGCCTTTTCAAAGTTTTGGCTCATAATACAAAATGGCGTGGTGACTCTCTTTTCCGTGAAATCAAAAACCGCTCGCAGCCCTCGCGATCCGGGTAATTTCAGTTCCAAACAAATTTTCCCGACAACTAAAAAAGTTCAAAAACACCATCAAAGTACAAGTCATCCAAGCATGCAAAAAAAAAACTATTTCAAAGGAGACACTTTATTTTCACAAATCAAACATAAACTCCATATTTTTCAACAAAATTTACATACCCATAATCCATACACATTCAATTTCAAAGCAAAAATCAAAGACAAAATTTGATTCTTACCTGCATTTTCGCTTTCCCCTTCGAATTATGCGTGTGCACATCCGGGTATAACTCATCCGGATTGATCATATAGAAGGTTTAAAGATGGAGGAATTCCTTTGCAAATCCATTCTCCTTTCCATGGCTTCTTGGCCCCTTTGGTGACGATATCTCCTATATCCCTCGACCATGGTGAAAATCTTGCTAATTGGAAGGATCTATTGGGGGAAATTTGGCCAAAAACAATGGCAATTTCTTCTACTCTCTCTTTGTTCGGCGTCAGAAGTTTGGGATTTTTGGTAGAATGAAGACCTGTTTGGCTTGGGTCTGTTTTAAAAACACCAGACTTGCATTTCGGTCCGTGCGGACCTCTTTGCATCCCTAGGCAGTTTGACTTCCTTGCCCCTACAATCTTTGCCCTTGGCTGTCCAAAAGCCATTTTCTGCAAATTCATGCACTTTGGTCCCCAAAGTACCTCGGCCGTCATACGTAAGCCCGAATCTTTTCTCTGCCATCATACGTAAGCTCGAATCATCTCTTGGCCGTCATCGTAAGCCTGAACACTTTTCCTGGTAGTCATTGTAAGTCCGGATCTCGCCCCTACTAAGTGGTAAAGTATTTTCGGCCGTCATCGTAAGCCCGAATACCTTTTTCCCCAGCAGAAAAAAGGCAAACGACAATCATCGTAAGCCTGAACAATGAATCCTTTTCCCCGGTAGTCATCGTAAGCCCGTATTTTTCCCCAGCTAAGTGACAAAACATTTCCAACCAAGGAATCGTGAACGCTCCCGAGACCATCAAGTCTCGACACTTACACAAAACAACTCAGGCCGAGACACCTTAGAATAGTCTCAAATCAGGACGAGACGCCTCATCATAGTCTCAGCTTGAGGTACAAACGCCTCCATCTCAACTGAAGGTACAAACGCCTTCCAAAACAAATCTCAGCTTGAGGAACAAAGGCCTCCATCTCAGCTGAAGGTACAAACGCCTTCCAAAACAAATCTCAGCTTGAGGTACAAAAGCCTCCATCTCAGCTAAAGGTACAAAAGCCTCCATCTCAGCTTAAGGTACAAATGCCTTCTAAAACAAATCTTAGCTTAAGGTATAAACGCCTCCATGTTACTTAGAATGAACACCACCAAATTGTTCCACACAGGTTGAGGCCCCTCAAAATTGCCCTCACACTCGAACTACGATCAGGCTTGATTCTCACTCGGGATACGTAGGAATCCTATCAAAGGGTCCAGCCATCTGACCGACACGGTCATTTCTCTCTCCTGACAAGCAATCCAGATCGGGATTCTTATTTTTATCGATGACCCTACTTCCTTCATAAGTGACTTCGCCGAGGGGCTTCTGTAAGTACCCCAATCCGGACCGCTCTCCATCCAAGCATAAGGAAAACACCGAGGGTACACTTTCCCGCGATCCTTAAGTCCCGTAAACTTCCAAAGGGACCAAACTGACCAAGCAACCCAAAGAAGGACCTTTCAGGCAAAAAAAGACATCAGAAAAGCCCTGCAGGAATGGAACAAAAGTCAAAAAACTATCAGATTATATATTGAGCCGTACGGACCTATGTGTAAACTATGGTCAACACGCCAAAATCCCCCAAATCCAGGAAAGGACTAATTAATGTCGTATCCGTGGGGACCTCTTTGTTGCATTATAGGTACGCACAGATCAACATGTTAACACGCCACATGGCACAAAATTCAAGACTTTTGATTGATTAAAGTCAGAGTTTGACGGACCAATTGACTGATGAATGGTCAATCCGTGCGGACCTGTTTGTCCAGATTCAGAGCCTATAAATATTGGCCCCCAGCAGCTTCAAAATCATTCAATTCCATCACAACAATCCATCCCTTTCATCCCCCAGCCATTCCGAGCCATTTTGAGGCATTCCGAGCCATCTCGAGGCATCTCGAGCCATCTTGAGGCATCCCGGTCCATCCCGGTTCATCCCGATCTACCTCCCAATGCAACATAAACCCCATCCATCCTCAATCAACCTTCATCAACCCACATTCACTCACAAAACTCCAAAAGCCCAATAAATGACTCTAAAGCGGTCAAAATCCCCAAGTTTAGCGAGTGTAAACGAGAGTTAATTAGGGGATGTTCTGGCCAAGTGAGAGCATAATTTCTCTCCTCTTTAAACCACCACAAATCAACCACATTCCCCTGAGGAAGATAGAAAGAAACCAACATTGGTGAGATCTCCTTCCGAACGCTAAATAACTGCTTTAATTTCCGAGTCTTTAAATATTACTGTTTAAACGCATCATTTATAATGTAGTCTTTATTTACTACATATAAGACCCAATCCATCTAAATGGTCCTAAAAGATCTTCCATGCACAATGTGCACACGTGCCTCCTACACAAATTGGTCGATTTCAGCATAAGTTTTTATATTCTGAGGAAAGAGTAAAGTCGAGATAGGCTCAGTAGCAGCCCTCTTGGAGGAGCCTTCCCTCCTTGACCTCTGTCCTTAGCCGCTTTTGAGCCGGAGTATTTTCCCCAGCACCTGCCTCTTCGGCCTCAACTAGGCCGGCCCGTCGCAAAGTTTCCATGGCCTGAGGAGTTACGATTTCTTGAGAACTATTTCCCTCCTTGACATGGGCCTTCTGCCCATAGTAGCCTTCTCCGTGGAGGCATCAATGCCACCCACCAACTTGAGGGTAACCAGAATGGCCTGCCTCTCTATGGCATCAGAATGCCTCTTGCTCTTGGCAGAGGACCAAGAAGTCCTCCTCTTTAACTTCATCAGAGCTTGCGGATCAAGGATTTCCTCCTCCATCTTCTTGTTTTTCTCTTCAATTAAATCTGCAAATGATGATAGAGAGCAGTAAGTAAAACATAGAAGGATGAAATAAACAAAAAAAATTGCAAGTATGAAGACGAGAAGAAATAAATTTACAGTCGACTACATCGCCCTCGGCTAGGCACTTGTCATCGTGCAACTTGCAAACGTCACACTTATCGTGGAAAAAAAGACCTGGATATACCCTCCAGTCGTTATATCTATTCCCCCTCGTCACTGGAACCATTGGTACTATACCGTCCAAGGGGCCTGGCATGATGCTGGCCTGGACATAGTACCTCTGGTCGGTCTCTAAACTAGACCAACATAGAGTTCCTACCTCGACAAACTGCCTCAACCTCTCAATTAATTGGCCACTCCATTCAGGCTTCCACACTTGTTCTGGCACCCCGTGAAGCTTCGAGTGAGCAGAAAACCCCCAGCCTTGTCAGATCTCCACCCTTATGGTTTGGTTATTCCACCCTAACACCTTGCTCGTCATTGGGTATATCAGTTTGGGTCTATTGGGGTCATTCCTCAACACCAAAATTTGGGAGTGCTCCTTGTAACTAACAGTAAAGAAATGGTGGAAGACAGATTGGCAGGGTTCAAAACCAAGAATGCGACACAACACTATGAAGCCGGTGAGAAACCTCACGACGTTGGCCCCAATCATGGCAGGAACAACCTGAATGTCTTCAAGGAATTCACATATGAATGGGTCAAGAGGGAGACGAAGGCCTATTTGGAATTTCTTGTAAAAAAATGGACGTGGTTCAAAGAATAGAAAAATTCACTCTTATCCTTCTCATCATGAATAGAAGCATCGGGGAGGTAAGTTAAACGGTACTCTTCCCTCGATACCCTATACTTGGAGTGTAACTCCACAATCATTGGTTCACTAGCTCTAATAGGTTTGGGCCTAGGGGTATACACTCTACCTTGGTTGGACCTTCCTCGTCCCCTATGTTAATGTTCGAACATGTGTTGCCATGTATGTTGTCCCTAGTGTTACAAACCAGTGTTGCCACTGGTGTTGCCACAAGTGTTACCATTTGGATTTGGCAACACCAGAATAGTTACTGTATTTCTCACAAATAATAATGCGTAAATTAATGTTTAAATATCAGTTGTTAGTATGCTATATGTGAGCTTGAATAGGTCAACAGAAAGTGCCCAGGTGTGAGTTACGAGGACATGAAGAAATTAACATATAAACATGTTGTCTATATGATTAATTAATGACCAAGTAAAGAGATATTATTTAGCTATTCAGGGGGAGATTAGGATAAGAGTACAAGGTGTCTAAAAATCAGGATTCATTCCACCTTCGAAAGATGTGCCCCTGCACGTAAACATTTCTGAGTTTTGTCCGTCGACTGATTGACTGAAGTTTGAAGATAATCGCTTCCTTGGCCACATGATGTTTTTATCTGCAATGAGGCTGCATGTCAAACTGGGGCTTGGTCAAGGAAAAGAAGAATGGCATGTGCATTTATGCAGATTGTGGGGCTGGTTTCAAAATCATAATTTTTGAGGATGGATCTGTTACTTGAGGCCTACTTCATGATGGGGCTGCTGAATTTCTTACCCTAAGCAAAAAAGGGGGGGTCTTGAGACAATGTTAAAAATTGGTTGGGAAAACCTGTCAGAAGGACTTGTTGTGTCACGCGACAAAATGCACCACAGGAGTCCTGGGTCGTGCGACAACTCTGTCCTCACACCAGACATCAGCAAGCTGCAATCAGTTCTGTACCAGGGCATGCCCCGACTTGTCCAAAGCTGCAAAATCACCAGCCATTGCTTCACAAATGCATGGGAGAGGGCTCATTCATTCATATACCTCATACACATACAACCAACCCATCATTCCATTCCACAATCAAACCATGCAACCATACATATACACTGATATCATAACCATTCATTCTCATTCTCCAAAAATTGGACTCGTGCAAATAACAAAAACTAATAATAATGTACTAAATTCAGAGTAATGCTTAGAAAATTTGTTTAGACAAATAAGTATTTGTTTGTGATAAGGGTACAATAATCAAAAGGTCGCAATCCGGTCCGAGGTGATACTCTGAGTCATCATCCTCTGAATCGTCATCATCATCATCGTCCTCGCTCTCCTCTCCATCTGTATCATCCTCCTCAGAAAGTGCATGATCCGGATCGATAACAGGACCTCGGTAAATCACAGGATCATCACGGTAAAACTCGTCAACGACAAGAATGGCAGTAGTCTCAATCTTATGGGGGTCAACAAGAGCATCTTCACTATCATATTCTGAGCTAGAAGTGCTGGAGGAACGATATGAAGCATTCTTGGTCCTAGGTTTCTTCTCCCCGCTCGCAGCCATGTCAAATCAAGCCCTCTTCCTATCAGGCAAGCTGGGGGTAGAATCATCATCATCTGAAGTCCGGGCTAAGCACCGCTCCTTCCAGAAACGGGCACTCCTCTCTAGCTGCTCGATCATGTCCAGCGCTCCGGTATAATATCGAGCAAAACTCCAATAAGTATCAACTGAGACCTGATACAAGAAAACAAAAAGAGAATCAAGAAGCCAGTCATGACAAAAATAAGGGATATAAACAGCTCAAGCAGTAAAGGAAAAGAAGATAATACTTACAGATCGGGAGCCCTCCGGAAGCTGGAAATGGGGACGGATCCGACTAGTGTCAAGAGGAGCTCGCCTCATGTGGTCCCTATCCCAGAAGTCAACAAATGGAGGAGGTAAGGGTGGGCTTGCCACAAATCCAGAAGAAGGGCCTGCGCCCTGAGCACCACACCTCGGCCCCACCTGAGGAGACCGGAGTCTCTCTGCTACATACGCTGCATAATCTCCTTCATCAATATGGTTGAATGCACCATCCCCCTGGATCAAAACAATCAGATCATCTAGCTGCCGAGGAAACCACATATCCATCGGAGGATCAACTGGGACCCGAGCAACCATGCTTGGACCATGCTGCCTGCAAACTCTCTCTCCCAGATATAAGGCATCTCCAAACAGGCCTACAAGAAGCTTGCGACACTCTGTAAAGTGCGCAGCATGACCCAGATCAAGCTCATCATACAGGCCAGCCCAAGGGAATAGACTCAGGCTCCCGCGAGTCCCTCGTAAGCATATCAGCGTGTTCGGATAAGAGGCTGTCACCCGTCCTCTAGAATCAGCTGTCCTGACCTTCCTCCATGCATCCTTCACCCAGCGCCTCAAGGCAGGAAACATGGTAGCGGGGAACTCATCCTGGACCTGCCAGGTGTAACAACCAAAGACCTCGTAGGCCCAAGCCTGAAAGAAAGAGTCAAAACAGATGAGATGACAGTAATGAATAACAGAAAGAAGAATATCCAAAGAGATGAAGTCAGGATGAGAAGTACCTCAAAAGCCAAATGACAGCAGTTGAAGGTCATCGCCTTCCCCCTACTAATATCATCCAGGGCCAGATACATCTCAGCCAGGCCTACCTCACCCCAAGATCGGGTCCCAACAGCGTCCCAGGCCCTCAGAAGCTCCAACAATGAATCCAAGGCAGTAGATGCGCTGTTGACAAAGAGCATGTCAGACAGGCCAACCCACACGAAGGCTCTCGCCAACCTCTCAGCCCTCAGCCAGCTCTCCTCAGAATTATCCAAATCTGCTAGATAGTCCCTACTCTGCTCAGCAACATGACGGTGGAGCTCACCCAGCTCATACCCATTCCCCTTCTTATCCTGGGGAACAAAACCAATTAAATCCATAAAGTCTGCATCATTAGGAGGTATGAACCAACTCTTGGCTGCCGGGCAAGCTGTCCCACAACCTGCCCATAGCCTCCGAAGATCCCCGGGTATGTAATCCCTGCAGGTAAACACAGCGCAGGTATAAATATCACAGTTTCTCCTTAAAAAGCATGTCAATAAATGTTCATACTTGTCTAATTTACATAAAAGAAGTCTTTTTTACTTTGAATTTATTTTACCTTTTTTTTCAT
Source organism: Adenophora triphylla var. japonica (assembly GCA_022495995.1). Classification (NCBI taxonomy): domain Eukaryota; kingdom Viridiplantae; phylum Streptophyta; class Magnoliopsida; order Asterales; family Campanulaceae; genus Adenophora; species Adenophora triphylla. The sequence goes on along the minus strand of JAFEMH010001932.1, from coordinate 376,648 downwards.
GCAAAATTAGTTTAAAGCACATAGCAGGCATTCACAATCTTTCCTAGTTCAAATTCATGCAGTTAATTCATAATTTCAAAGGCAAAGTTTGAATCTTTTTTTGATATAAAATCCAATTTTCAAATCAATAAAAAGCAAGGGTTAAAGAAATACCGTGGATTTCTTCTCGGTCGCAGAAGTATGCTCCTTGAGCTGAGGATAGAACTCTCCCCTCACAGCTTGAGGGATGAATGGTCGTTGATTTCGCTGAACTCCTTTCCGATGAGCAGCCAACTCAGCTTGTTAAGGCCCTTTCTTTGTGGGGCGTGATCTAGGAGGCATTGTCCCGAGTTGAACCCGAATCAAACCCTTGATTCTCCTGATTTTCCAATCATTTCGTGCGTAGCTTTGCTTTTCTCTCAATGTTGTTCGTCTCCCTCTCAACTGTGGTTTTCAAATGGCGACTGTTCAAGGTTTAAAAAGGGTCTATTCAAGTGCTTTAAGATGTCGTGCGACATAACAGTACCACTAGGCCAATTTTTCAAAACCACCCCTGTGGTTTGCTGTTTTACACTTTAACCCCTATGGCATGCTTTACTGTTTCCCCCCGCAGGTACAATAATCAACTGAGAATCACCAAACCTTGAGGACTGTCCCTCAAAGCAAAATCGAGACAAAGAGTCCAGATCTATCAGTCTCCACAGCAATGTGCATCAAGATCATCGGCCCTACGGCCAAGTCGTCAGCGAAATCCGCTTTCCATGGTAATCTAGCAAACAAAATTCATGTCCTATCAAGCAAAGTTCATGACTCCAAAGTCAGCCAATCATCACCAAAGACCGTCCCTCACTCGGCAAACCAACAACTTTTCATCAACAGTGGTGTAAAACCCTCCGGCAGCCACAATCATCAGCAAGTTATAGCTTGAGACCCTCTGGCAGCTACAACCCTCCACAATCATCAATCGTAACATTAGTCCCTCCGATAGCTATAGGTAAACACAGCACAGGTATGAAATCATATCTCATTCAAATTGTCAAATCATCATGTCTGGTATTCTCAAAAAATCATTCCCTTCAATTCACCTCGCACAATCGGGTTCAGACGCCTCCTAACAGTCTTCCACCGGGTTCAGACGCCTCATAACAGTCTTCCATCGGGTTCAGATGCCTCCTAACAGTCTTCCTTCGAGTTCAGATGCCTCCTAACAGTCTTCCACCGGGTTCAGATGCCTCCTAACATTCTTTCACCGAGTTCAGACGCCTCCCAACAGTCTTCCATCGGGTTCAGACACCTCCTATCTTCCACCGGGTTCAGACGCCTCCTAACAGTCTTTCATCAGGTTCAGACGCCTCCTAACAGTCTTTCATCGGGTTTAGACGCCTCCTACCAGTCTTCCATCGAGTTCAGAGGCCTCCCAACAGTCTTTCATCGGGTTCAGACGCCTCCCAACAGTCTTCCATCGGGTTCAGATGCCTCCTAACAGTCTTCTATCGGGTTCAGACACCTCTTAACAGTCTCATTCGGGTTCAGACGCCTCCTAACAGTCTTTCATCGCGTTCAGATGCCTCCTAACAGTCTTTTATCGGGTTCAGATGCCTCCTAACAGTCTTTCATCGGGTTCAGATGCCTCCTAACAGTCTCATTTGGGTTAGACACCTCTGAATAGTCTGAACTACGATCGGCTTGATTCCCTCCTAGGGATACATAGGAATCCTTTCTCCGAAGGTCCAGCCATCCGATCTCACCAGTCCTCATCCAGCCATCCACCATATCCCCATCCGCTCATTGGGATTGGGTCTTCTTTTATTGAGAACCTCACTTCTTCCATAAGTGACGTTGCCGAGGGACTCTGTAAGTATGCCAATCCAATTTGCTACCCTTTTTAGATGCATTTTAATATAATAAAATTGCATTAAGGGGCATTTTGGTAAATTCTCGGTCTATTCCGAGACTTTCGGAAACATTTCATAAGTTTCTTGCGAAGGAAGTACTTTTCAGTACTTTGCTCATGCTAAAGGACCTACAAGGAATAAACAAGTTTTGGACCTTTTGGATATTAACCTAGAATGTTCCAGAATTAGGTTTTGGCGCCAGAAACGATTGGTGACATCTTGTGTCACGCGACAACTCGAGCCATGGAAATTGGTTACAGGAAATCATGCGACACAATGAGTCAATCATCTGCAGCCTATAAATAAGACCCTCCCCCTCTCATAATTGGATCCCTCTTTTGCCTACTGTTACTCTGCCAGTTTCTCTATGTACCACACACTACAAACACACACCTCTCTCTCTCCTAACCAAAAATCCCTCCAATCCTCCTCCAATTCCCTCTAATCCACTCCAATTTACCCATCATCATTTGGATCCAACATCCATCACTCCTCCTCAGCTCAAGCAATCTCAGAAGCAGCTTTTGAAGGATTCTATACCAAACTTGGTATAGAATTCATGGATACTACAAGGGTAACAGACCAAATCCCTCTTCTCTCTCTTATTTTTGTCATTTCCATAATTCAATCATCATATCTTCATCTGATTTCAGTAATTCGACTCCATCTGTCCTGATTACTGAAATCCAATCACCATCTCTCTGTTTAATCATTGTGTTTTGCATAATTAATTGTTCATGAGTTGAAACTTGGTGGAATTGTTGTGTGATTCCCAAGGTAGTATAGATCTCTCCATATCCACACCCCCTTGGTTGAATTATTGTTGAATTGTCCATTTCCAAAGTTGAATTGATTGTATCATTAGATGTGTATTGGTTTCTGGTTCTTCTGTGTGCAGATTGTCAGATCTCTGCAGATGGACATCCTGTGTCATGCGACACATCATGTCTGGATAGATCATGTGTCACACAACACATCTAGCCAGGCATGTTATGTGTCACGTGACACATTTTGTCTATTTGCAGAGATCATTTTCCAGTTGTAATCTGTTCTGATCTATGTAATTGGGATGTGGCCTCCTTAATCAAATGGTCTACAAGTTGTAAAAATATCATTCAATTAATAAAATTCATTTTACCACTCTTGTTCATCATCATTGTTTGCACACACTTTGAATTATTTGGATGTTTGATTAGAAAGACTCGTCTACGGACGAGGATTGTTGGGTGAACTCTCGGTTCTTCCCGACACGTAACCTGACCCCCGGACCCTTTTCTCTTTCAAAGGTTTTTCAAAGTGTACCTTAAAACATGGCATGGCGACTCCAATTTTTTTTACCATAAAAATTTCAGCTAGCGTTCATTCACCTACGTTGAGAGTTAGCGCCTGTGTTTCTTCCCACGTGAGAATAGCCAGTTCTTCCTTGAACTGTAAGCGGCAGTCTAGATAAACTTCCATCGGGGAGAGATTTTTCTTCTGCTTTAACTGAGTGGCGGGTATGTCTGAAGGTGAGTACACGGCTTCCTGAACATCTGCCCATGTATGGCTGCTTTGTCCCGATTGATCGTTTTACGTAAACGAATCTTTGTAGTCGATGGAATCTCCTGAACGATTCTTTGGAGATGTATTTCCATCTTTCTTTTCTTTTTGAATAGACCTTCCTCTTTCAGTTGGCCTTTTAGCTTGAGACAGGAAATGATCCGTTCCCATCCTTCCAGGACCCTTGGGATTCCGATTTTGTTGACTCCATGCTCGGCTTGGAAGAGAATGGTTTCATCGTCTTCGTCGTCGCTTTCACAGAGGTTTTGCTTTTCTCGGGGAGATAACAGCTTGTACTCTTCATGTTGTTTGGCTAGGTATTCCTTGTGTTGTGCCATTCCATCTCCTAGGCCGCCGAGACTATTGACCGCCCTCCCTTGCCAGAGGGGGTTTGATGAGAAGTGATGGTAGTCTAGGAAGTTGCCATGGGTAAAACCTTTGAGGTCGAACTGGTCTAGAGTGGCCTCTATCTTTCTGTCTTAAGCTGCTTGTGACGCTTTTAGGGCTTGGTCCCTGTGAGCCTTCTGAGCTTGGTTCTCATCCCAGTGATGGTTCTCTTGAGCGGCTAGTTCCATGAGGGATTTCCTTGTGAGAGCTAAACAGTCTCCGTAGGTGCGCGCCGTCTGACTGGTGTCTAGAACTGTAATCACATCCAAATCTCCGAATGGCAGAAACACTTGGATTATGTTGATGAAGGAAGTCGGGCTGGGACATTCCATGTGGCCTTCCTTGATCTCAGTTACCAAGAAGTTTGCCTATATCTGTTTGATTGAACCCACGGGGGTATTGAACTCTGATTTTTTGATAGTCTCGTGATCTCGCTGGATCGCCAAGTCTATCAGAGCTAGCTATTTGCTGGCGGGATGCCGGAATCCGTGGTCGTGATGTCTGGGAGCAGGGTCGAACTTGAGCATGTTAATGTTGAGGTGATCATTCCTTTCTTCGAAAGCTTGATCTGTCTTGCGGGGAAGACTCTTACAGATGTTTTCAAGGTGGCTACTGGAAGTGTTCCCTAGGTTGATCTGATTAGTAGCAGGGTGAGGAGCTTTGTCTCCTTTGCTGATGCCCTTGGCCTTGGCAGCGCTCTTGGCTGTAAGCTTGACTGACGGAACGGGCCGGTTTCCACTAGGGCTGGTAGTTGGAAGTGATGATGAGCTTTGAGCTCGATTGACCAGGGCCCCGTTTACCATGAACAGGCAGTCATCGAGGGTAACTTTGGCATTGCAGAATCTGATAATAAGGACCGAATCCTTGGTATCATCGAGATATCTGAAAAAGATAACGTTAACGAAGTCGTCATCGGTTACTTGATTAGAGGGGTTCTTTGTCATGTCAACCAGTTGTTTCCAATTGTCGAATACCTGTCTGTACAGGATGTTAAGCTTGACAATTTCCATGGTATTGGAGCCCTTGTCGTAGGTGACCTCATCGGAACTGGTGCCGTCCTCGAAACTGAGCATATGTATGTAGGGATCTTCATACGGATCTGCCGCGTCTTCGACTCCGGAGAGTCCTGATTCGTTGTCGTCTGACGGCTCAATCCAGACATAAGGACATCTTGCATCCTGCTCCGATGTTGGAGCTGCTAGAAAGACATCATGCCCTTCACTTGAGAAGAGGGGCCCGAAGGGAAATTCCTCATGTAGGACATCCCATACAACTGCCATACATTCATCATGAGTGTGATGATGCTTGTTGACCTTCATCATGAAGGTTTCTTTGCCTGGAGGGGCAGGAGAGGTGGATTGAAGGATGCTGACAAATCTCCGATTGGAGACAAGGGGTTTGCGTGCCTGCATCATTGCGATGCTCAGGGTTTCTTTCCAATCTGCGTCCAAGTTTCGGAAATGGCAGTTAAACTTGATGAATCGGCGCCGAGTGCACTTTGTTCGAGGACGTTGACATAGTTAGCATCTCCGGACTCTGAGGGATTCTGATGAGATTTGCCCCGATAGTCCCTTGGTCGGCTTGAAGGAGGTAGACCCGGTGCCTGGTTGTTGTCTCATCTTCATTTCCTATGAGGAAACTGTTCCCTCTGATGACTTCAAGATCTCCTTGTCTGTTAATAAACTTGACGCATTGATGGAGAGTGGAAGCTATGGCTTTCATGTGGTGTAACCATGGGCGTCCCAACAGAGCTGTGAATTCGGACGAAATGTCCATCATGTGGAATTTTGTTGGCACCATTTGGGTTTCGAACCAGAGCTCTAGAGTCACCATCCCCAAGATGGGACGATACGTGCTGTCGTAGGCTTTGATAGTCCGGGCAGATGGGATCATGTGGCCTTCGTCGATGCGTAGGGCTCATATCATGCTGAGAGGGTGTACGTTGACTGCTGATCCATTGTCTACCAATACCCTGGGGAGAGAGATGGTGTTGAGCTGGAGAGTGATGTACAAAGCTTCATTGCGCCCTGAGGCATCTTTCGAAAGGTCTTCATCACAGAAGGTGATCATACTGCCATACAGTCAGGAATTGTAGATCTGGTCTCTTTCCAGAGAGGGAGAGTCATCAAGCCATCAGTTTCCTGTCTTCCTCTTACGAGGTAGAGCCTTTGGTGGTGCCTCGGGATTATGTCGAGGTGGCTTATGGTTGTGGCCGCTCTTGGTTAGCACATTGATTGAGTGCGAGTGCCAAGTTGACTTTGACTTTCCTTTGCCGGCCCGTGCTCTGAAGTTGGGCAAATTGAACCTTGGCTGATCCCGCGGGGGATTAGGCTTCTTGCTGGCGGTAAGGTTGTCAAGATTTGAGATATTCTGGTGTCCTGAGGCCTGAACTTTGGCGTTAGCAGGATTTTTTGGTTTTCCTACCCCTGTCTTCTCTAAAGCTGCGCGGCCTGGAGGAAGGGAGGACTGGCTAGAGTAGAGTACGTAGTAATCGAACTTCCCGGATGGCTCTCCGAGTGTACCCACGCTGGTGTCTCCAATTTCATATCTTTCTCTCAGTTTCTGTTGAGAAGACTTCTTCTTCTGCTTTCTGGGAGAATCACCCCTGATCATGTCTTGGAACTCATACTTAAGGCATTCAGAGCTGTCACAAACATCGTAACTGATGTGAACGTCTGATGAAGACCTAGCTGGAAGAGGCGGAGGAACTGGCTCTACGGCAATCTTCTTTGGCACCCACTTGATGGAGTTCACACTGTTGTTGTTCGGAAAAGGGTTTTCGACTGTATTAGGTCCACGGGGATGCTCCAATTTTCCTTCCTCTATCAAATTCTGGATTTCGTACCCACCCATTGTCGGTGGTGTGGCCATAATACTGGTGGAAGGCGCAGTACTTTCTTTTATCAGCGTTGACTATGGGATTCTTGGGTTTGTAGTCTGCAATGGGCTTGAGGAGGCCCTCCATGATCAACCCTTCCAGCATCTTGCTCAGCGGCATGTCCAACTTTTCGAAGTGTACGACAGGCTGCTTCGGAGGAGAGTTGTTGCTGTGCGGGACTGGATTTCTGTTGCCCGACTGCTGTCCCTGATGAATGTAGTTGACAGACGTATCTTTCCCTTTGCTAGGAGCCAGGGCGAAATTGAATGCGGCTGCTGATCGGTATCTGTATGGCTGTGCTGTGGCCAGTTTTTCTTTGAGATCCTTCTCGAACTGTGAGCCGGCATTGACCATGGCCCGGAGATCTGGGAAGAAGTGATGGCTGATAAGAGTTCTGATGGACGGCCTCAAGCAGGACTTGAAGATCCGCATCTGTTCATCCTTGGAGAGTGGCTCCATAATCTCGGAGAGCTTCCAACTCCACCTCTTGTAGAATTCTCCGACACTTTCTTCTGCTTTATGTTCGGTGGTGATTAAGTCCTCACGACTTGTTTCCCACTCTATGTTTGATCTGTACCACTCTAGGAAGATATTACTGATCTCATTCCAGATATGGCAATATGCAGGCTTGACCCTTAGGAACCATCGTAACGCTGAACTTTTGAGCGTATGCTGGAAGTGATCGGCCATTTGCTGAAGGGCTGCTCCTTTCGCTCTCATGCTGAGAACGTAGGTGTTAACACACATCTGTGGACATTCGGTTCCGTCGAATAGGTCCATCTCCGGCATTTTGAACTTGGCAGGGAGAGGCGTGACCATTCCCGGATCTGTGGATCTGAGCGTTTCTTGCTTTGAGCTGCTCATGCTGGTTTTCAGGTCTTTCATATGTTCGACCGTCCAGGCTAATGTTGGGTCCAGTGGTGGACTTTGAGGCTCGGCACCGGGTGCTGCCATATGAGCGGCAGTGATTGGAGGTGGGAGGCTCGATATATGGGGATATATGGGGGCCTTTTCTGGACTGTATCGGGGTTTGTCCCCGGTGTTTTGGGATTCGTGTATAGGCAATGGGATGAACCCAGGAGGGTATTGGCATCTGTTTGAGATGGTCCAGCGGTGCGCTGGTTGTACTGAGTGATGGGAGTAGTACTGGCTTGGCCGTATATGATAGGGTTGCCTTGAGAGGTGGCAACATGAAGCCTTGGTCGCCTGTTTCCTTGGTTCGAAGGCACCCCGTAAGTTGGCGGGGGAGGAACCTAGTTGAGGTTTGAGGAGTTGGTTTCGGGGAATCGTTGTCCTCGATTAGGACGAAAGTAGCATCTGGTTGGGGGATAGCTGCTATACCTCGCTAATTCAGAAGCTATACCACAAAATTCTGCTGATCTTCTTTCTGCCTTTTGTGAACCTCACAAGCCCGGATGGCTTCTTCCAATGTCATATCTGTTACCAGTGGCGGGGGTCCGTCCCCGTCACAATTTCTCAGTGAGCTCGACATGTCGAATAGTCTGGCTGAAGGAACTGATGGAACCATAGAACTGTACGATCTTTGGCATGCTTGTGACTACCGCGAGGCGCCGACCGAATTCGAACCACTTTACGCTCATTGCAGGGAACGAAAGGCAGGGTTTAGGCTTCAGAAAGGGTATTTGGCTCAGGGTTTCGGGCTAGTGCAATGTGCAGTTACCGATTAATGTTTACTTAAAATGTATTTTCTTAGAGTCCTATTCGGTTGGAAAAATTGTGTCTTCTTTTTCGCAAATAACCTAAGGCTCTAATCAGTGGATCTCGTCACTACGTTTATAAGCCCCTCATTTTTCACCTGTAAATCATCTTCTCGGGACGAAAAATCCCGAGCGAGGGTCCTATAAGGCAAGCAAGTTCCACCGACAAAGGAAAAAGTGAACTTAAGGCTAGCTGGTTACGCAAACTTCCAACATATGTGACACGCGGGCCACGGTCGAAGTCAACATCCTTAAGTTAAGGCAGGGATTGTGCCAAAATTTCGGCATGACCTCTCCTGACTCCCTTGCGCGAAGGGCCATAGCTTTCGGCGTTAGCCAAGTTGTGGCTGGTACGGTGCATACGTTGAGGGTTTGGTGACACGGTGTCACATTGAACCTTCGGGTATATTTTTCGGCAGAGCTCCGCGTCAAAGTCAAGGCTAAAAAGCTCAAGACTTCGGATCGGGAATCACCTTCGGTCTCAATCTTTCACGCTTGACTTGTGAGGGAACCCGGTGTATAAAACATACACTTGGGCTTTATGACACGTACTAAGCCAAAAACCAACCGGGGTCTTGGAAAAAGTGTGACACAAAGAGTGCATGGCTTACACGGGCTAGGATGGGCTGTTTGGGACGACCCCGTGCGCGCTCGAAAGGTGTCTGGCAGACCAACCGGGCTGCAACTGAACGGTCATCCCGGGTTACGGGTCGTAGTGTGCAGTGTACCGAGGCAGCAAGTGCACGTAACGTGCGGTGTACCGAGGCAACAGTGCAAGTAGTGTGCGGTCACTAAAATTCTTTTTCTGAGTAAAAAAGAGATTTTCAGAACGTGTTTAAAGAATTTATGCGCAGTTCAAAAAGTAACATGAAAATCGAGTATGAACGGAAATGCACGAACATGTTATGATTTTGAGATAAAAAGAATGCAACATCTTTTGAAAAATCGTTCGAGGTTTAGAACAACACACGTACACCAAAACGAGGAAGGGTAAATGAAATTTTGACCCACGGAAGGCTTTTTGAAAACAACGGCAGTTTAGAAAAAGTATCCAAGTCCCCAGCGGAGTCGCAAACTGAAATTACCCGGGATCGCGGCGCGGGGCGAGTGCGGCGAGGCGGTTGTCTTTCGCGGATGTTTGGGACCTCGCTTTCGGGAAGGAGAGGAGTCGCCACGCGGTTTTGTATTTTGAGCCAAAGCGTTGAAAAACGGCTTAGTGAAAAAGGTGTCGTTTTTATTGGTATCAAAAACTTGGAAAAGGCTTTGAAAAGGGGTGTCATTTTTATTGGTAGCAAAAACATGACAAAAGGCTTTGAAAAGGGGTGTCATTTTTATTGGTAGCAAAAACATGACAAAAGGCTTTTTTAGTACCAGAGATTGTTAGGTTCGGAGGTCACGTAACATTTCGGGAAGAGTATTTTGAGACCACCCGAAACGCCTCGTATGACGAGTCTTTCTACCTTTCTCAAAATTGTGTGCGTGTGTGTGTGTGTTTGCATTTTGAAAGTGGGGGCTTGAATGACAAGCTTAATCTTGGTTTGAATGTCAAACGTTGATTTTATGATTCATTTGGAAAAGGCGAGCGTTTGAATAACAAACGTCGGTTTTGGAGTTTTTTAGGAAAAGAGGTGCGAGTGACGCATTTTGAATCTTTAACTTAAGTGTCAACTGTTGACTTTTAAGAAAAGAGCGTTTGAATGTCAAACGTCGGGTTTTGAGTTTTAAAGATGATCGTTTTGATGCCAAACGTCACTTTGCGCGTTTTGAAAGAGAGTTCGAATGACGAACTCCGGTTTTGAACCGGGCGTTACATTGTTAGCAATTTTACGGGAAAAAAGCATTAAATGATATGCGATCAACGAATCATTTTGCGACTCGGATTTTTGATATGTAAAACTATCACGAGCCAAACAACTCGGACTTGTAAATGACAGTATTTAAAATGTGGTATCAACGGAATCAAATGACCCGGATTTTAAAGGTGCGATCAACGAACCAAACGGCTCGGACTTGTAAAGTTGCGTAATGTAAATGACATTCAACGGATCAAACGATCCGGACTTGTAAATGACTATCACGAACCAAACGGTTTGGACTATGAAATTGCGTAAAGTAAATGACATTCAACGGATCAAAAGATCAGGACTGTTAAATGACATAAAAAGTAAAGGAACGGGGCCGGAACGCCGTTTTAACTCGAGATTACTTCTCTTACGGGAGAGAAGAGGATCTTGGACTAAAACATATCGGTCCCCGTCGACGGTGATGTCCACATTTCAATGACTTTCGACCGAAACGGTTGTAGCGACTGACGCGTAAACCGAGATGGAACAAGTGTTTAGGGAGAGAGAGTGTTACCTATGGCTAGGGGTTAACTCTTTTGGCTCGGTTGACGTATACGGGATACGAATTTAGTGTTTGGAACGGTGTTTCGAGGTTGTTTGGTTCGTGTTTGGTTGAAATATGAAGTTTTCACGCAAATTGAGACAAAAAGGGGCTCGGGAGAGGGTGAAATGGGTTTGGGCCATGGCTAATGGTGAAAATGGATTAAATTTTTCCTCTTTAAATGTTTTGACAGCCCTCTGTATTTATAGGGTGAAATGCAAAAGAGTCCGGATGGACTTTACCTGAATTTGAGGGGGGGGGGATTTTATGGTATTTTGGAAAATTGGAGGACTTGCTGGCAAATCTGTTTTGCCTGTAAAACAGTCCAGACGGACTGTGACAACATCTCAGGGGTATTTTGGTCTTTTCACTCTGAAATCTGAGTGATGTTGACTGGAGGACTGTGGCATGTATACCACGTGCCCCTGTGACTCACCTAGGCTAGGGTTTTCATCCTGATATTCCCGGTTTTGCCCGTTTTTTAAATAACTGTCCGGAAAATGTCCGTAATGCCCCCGGAAAGTGCGTTTTTCAGGAAAATTTGTACTTTTACGTGTGATAACGTGTGTTGAGTACGCTTTGACGTTGGAATGCACGGGGCAGTCCCGGAACATCTTGTTGGCTTGAGAACGGGGAGTTTAACGGGTTCCGATTAACCTGAATCGGGCCAGTAGACGAATTCCGATTAACTTTTAATGGATTTTGACGATCCGGATTTTGGTACTTACAAACAGCCTTTTCCTAAGTTTTGGCTCCTAATCAAAACGATCACCTTTCAAATAGCTTTTTTCAAAGTTTTGGCTCATAATACAAAATGGCGTGGCAACTCTCTTTTCCGTGAAATCAAAAACCGCTCGCAGCCCTCGCGATCCGAGTAATTTCAGTTGGCGACTCTCTTGGGGATTCAAAACATGTTTTTTTTTTCAAAACAACCTTCGTTTAAAAAAAAAGCATTTTGTGGGCCAAACTTTTGTTTACCCTTCCTTGTTTTCGCGCTCGTGTGTTTTCTTCATGTCTCGTGTTACTCGCTTCTTTTCTTTTTCAAAAGGAAAAATTTTAAACAACTCCGATTTTCAAAACATTGGATTGTTTTAAAAAAATGTGTTGCTTTTCATCTCTTTTGAAATCATGGCTTGCTCGTGAATATCTGTTCATAATTTGGTTTTCGTGCAATATTTTGAACTACTCATAAATTCTTTAAAACACATTCTGAAAATCTCTAATTTACTCAGAAAAAGAATTTAGTGACCGCACACTACGTGCATTGTTACCATGTACACTGCACACTACAACCCTTAACCCGGGGTGACCATTCAGCTGCAACTTGATTGGCCTTCTATGCCTCTCTCGTGCGCATGGGGTCATCCCAAACAGGTCATCCTAGCCCGTGTAACCATGCACTCTTTGTGTCACACTTCATCCAAGACCTTGGTTGGTTTTTGGCTTAGTTCATGTCATAAAGCCTAAGTGTTTGTTTTTTACACCGATCTCTAGTCAAAACATAAAATTTGAGATCAAAGGTCGTTTCTCGACCTGGAATCTTAGCTTTTGGCTTTGACTTTGACGCATAACCATGTTAAAAACATATCCGAAGGTTCAATGTGACGCAGTGTTATCAAACCCTCAACGTATGAACCGTACCGGCCACAACTTGGCCAACGCCACAAGCTAAGGCCCCTTGCTAAAGCGAGTCAAGAGAAGTCATGCCAAAATTTTGGAACGATTTTTACCTTAATTCGAGGATGTTGACTTTGACCGTAACCCGCATGGCATATGCGTTTAAAGTTTACATGAACGGCTAGCCTTAAGTTCACTTTTCCTTTTGTCGGTGGAATCCGCTTGCCCTATAGGACCCTCGCTCAGGATTGTCCATCCCGGGAAGAAGATTTACAGGTGAAAACGTGGGGTCTATAGACGTAGTGTCGGGATCCACTGATTTAAGACCTAGAGTACTTGCGAAAAAAAGAGCAATCTTTTCCAACCAATTAGGATTCTGAGAAAATGCGTTTTATGTAAACTTAAGCGGTAACTGCACGTTGCACAAGCCCAAAGCCATGAGCCAAATACCCCTTCCAAAACCTAAGCCCTACCTTTCCTTCCCTGCAGCGAACAAAGAGTGGTTCAGAATCCCTGTTCATCGTCTCGTCAGAGTTATAGTTATGGAAGCGTCAAACAGTTCCTCAGTTTCCTCGGTTCCTACAGCCAAATTCTCCGATATGTCGGACTCGCCAGAAATCGTGACGGGAACGGAACCCTGGCACCGGTAAATAACATGACACTGGAAGAAGCCATCTGGGCCTGTGAGGTTCACAAGAAACAGAAAGAAGATCAGCAGAATTTTGTGGTACAGCTTCTGAATGAGCGAGGTATAACAGCTATCCCCCAGTCAGATGGTACTTTCGTCTTAATCGAGGATGACGATCCTCCCCGATCAGATCCCCAAGCCTTCAACCAGGTTCCTCCACCTTTGAACTACGGAAATCCTTCAACCCAAGGAAATAGCCGACCGAGGCTTCATGTAGCCACTTCTCAAGGCACCCCTATCATACACGGCTAAGCTAGTTCTACCCCCTTCACTTAATACAACAGGCGCAGCGCTAGACCCTCTCAAACAGATCCCAATATCCTCCAGTATCCTCTCGGGTTCAAGCCGCTACCTATATATGAACCTCAAAACAACGTGACAAAATCCCAATTTAACCTAGAAAAGGCCTCCGCATATCCAAATATCTCAAGCCTGCCACCTTCAATTACTGCCTCTCTGATAGCGGCACCCGGCACCGAGCCTTAAAGTCCACCATTGGTTCCAACCCTGGACTGGATGGTCGAACAAATGAATGATATAAAAGCCAGCATGGGCAACTCCAAGAAAGAGACACTCAAATCTACAGATCCGGGAATGGTCACGCCTCTTCCCGCTAAGTTCAGAATGCCAGAGATGGACAGATTCGACGGAACTGAATGCCCTCAAACTCATATTGACACTTATGTCCTCGGCATGAGAGCAAAAGGGGCCACCCTCCAATAAATGGCCGACCATTTCAAGCACACTCTCAAGAGTTCAGCGCTACGATGGTTCCTAAGGGTCTAGCCCGAAGACCGCCACACTTGGGATCAGATTAGCTACATCTTCCTCGAATGGTACCGATCCAACCTGGAATGGGAAACAAGTCGTGAAGACTTAATCACCACCGAACATAAAGCAGATGAAAGTTTCGGGGAGTTCTACAAAAGGTGGAGCTGGAAACTTTCCGAAATCATGGAACCTCTTTCCAAAGATGAACAAATGCGGATCCTCAAGTCCTGCTTGAGGCCATCCATCATAACACTCATCAGCCACCACTTCTTCCCTGATCTCCGTGCTATGGTCAATACGGGTTCCCAGTTCGAGAAGGACCTGAAAGAAAAGCTGGCTACAATTCCGTCTTACAGATACAGAGCAACAACTACATCAAACCCTGCACCAGCTCCTGGCAAAGGAAAAGACACTACTCTCAACTACATCCATCAGGGACATCAGTCAAGCAATGGGAGCATAGCCCAGCAAAGCAACGACTCTTCCCAGAAGCAACCTTTCATGCGCCTCGACAAGCTAGATATGCCTCTAAGTAAGATACTGGAGGGGATGATCAAATAAGGCCTACTCAAACTTGTGGAGAACTATAAGCCAAAGAATCCCGCAGCTAATGCCGACAGAAGCAAGTACTGCGCCTTCCACCAGTACCACAGGCACACAATTGATAACTGCCTCAGTCTGCGGTATAAAATCCAGAAGCTGATAGAAGAAGGAAAGTTGGAGCGTCCTCGTGGCCCTAATACAGTCGGGAACCCTTTTCCGAACAACAACAGTGTAAACTCCATTGAATGGGTGCCGAAGAAAATTGTTGCTGAGCCGATTCCTTCGCCTCTCCCAATCAAACCGACATCCACATCTGGTATGACGTATGCGACTGCTCAGAATGCCTTAAATACGAGTTCCAAGACATGATGAGGGGTGATTCTCCCAAAAAGAAGAAGAAACTATCCTCTCAGCAATAACTTAAGGAGAGATTTGAAGCTGGAGATACTAGCGTGGGTACACTCGGAGATCCCTCTGGAAAGTTCGATTACTACATCCTCTACTCCAGCAAGTCTTCCCTTCCTTCAAGCAACATAGCTTCAAAACCTATAGAGGGGGGAAAGCCAAAATATCCTGTTGACACCGAAGTTCAGGCCACAGGGCACAAGAAAGCCTTAAATCCTGGCAACCCTACTGCCAGCAAGAAGCATAATCTCCAGAAGGATCAACCAAAGTTCAACTTGTCAAACTTCAGAGCACGAGCCGGCAAAGGAAAGTCAAAACAAGCCGGTTACTCGCACTCAATAAACGTGATGACAAAGGGAGGCCACCGCTAAAAGAAACTTCAATGCAATCCCGAGGCACCACCAAAACCTCTGCCTCTCAAGAAAAAGACGGGAAATGGATGGCTTGGTGACTCCCCTTCTCCAGAAAGAGATCAAATCTATGATCCCAGACTATACGGCAGCATGCTCACGTTTGTGCTGAAGATTTGCTAAAAGGGGTTACAGAACATAACAAAGCTTTGCACATCACTGTTCGGCTCTACAAAAAATAACCTCTTTTATGACGGTCGACGGACCGTAGCAAAAAACTCAAAAACCGACACAAAAGATATTTGTGACGGTTTTGTGATGGTTTATTGTCCGGCTTAATTGCTCGGGTCACAAATACTTTGTGTCGGGTGGTAAACCGTCATAATTAGTTTTTGTGACGGTCTTTGTTACGGTTCGATAACAATGCTAAAGAAACTGTGTCATTTGCTTAAAAGTTAGTTGCGCTTTTTTGCGACGGTTATAACCGTCACAATTGATATATTTGTTACGGTTATTTACACGTCACCTCAGATAATTTTGTGCGACATATTAGTTTGTGACCGTATTTGAACCGTAACATATATTTTTATGTGTCAGTTTGTTTACCAGAATAATAAAACATTGCTGATATTTTTTTTAATATTTGTTACGGTTTAAACCATAATATATATATATATATATATATATATATATATATATATATATATATATATATATATATATATATATATATATATATATATATATATATATATATATATATATATATATATATATATATATATATATATATATATATATATATATATATATATATATATATATATATATATAATAGTTTCTAAAATGGTGGTACATTTTTACTAAATCACAATTTCTAGAAAATATGTATACGAAAAAGAGAACTTTTCCATTCCAAAATCAACAATACCACAATAATCCCAAAGTGCTTAATATCCAAAAGAAATAATCCCATAGTACTGAACATGTGCTAAATATATAACATTGTCCAAAAGCCATTATAGCCATAGAGCCATGTCAAAAGATAAACTCTAAAATCACTAGCGGTGGAACTGTTGAAGGTGTATCATTTGCCAACAAGTAGAATCTTTCTGCCACGAATACTCTTATAAATAAAATATATAACACAAATATTCAGTATATATATATATATATATATATATATATATATGCATGCATATGTAAAAGTAAAATTATGCTAAGGAAATTAATAAAGCAATAAAAAAATATTTACTACCTCCTTTTGAAATAAATGTCACATTCCTTATTTTAAAACGTGCCACTCATATTGGGAAGACTAAAAATAAAGGAAAAGTGTGACATTTATTATGTGACGAATGGAGTATTAGTTGATTCATATATATGATACAATAAAAAATAATTATAAACTAACTACACTTACCTGAAAACACAAAACACACTAAAGCACTAGCTACACATTCCATCAAGCCCATCTTCCGTACCACCAGATGTTGAAGGATTCACCTACGTATATGAATCAAAAACTATGAAATCACAGGAAATGCCCATAGAAAATGAGAGATGACATAAAGATGCTCATAACATCACTTGTGAGTAAATGAAACAAGGTATATAAAACCAAACAATTTATGGAAAATCCTGCATAGCATCTTCTTGTTCCTTTATCATTTTTTGTATCGTATCCACAGAAACATTCACGGATGTGGATTTTGGACCTTTAAATGCAGTTGGAGTCGGGCCCAGACCAAACGTTCGGACACGACCATGACCATCAGATCCCATGACTTATGTGAATACTTGGTCTGTAAATTCAGGCGTACTCTCATCTGGTGGCACCTCAGAGAGTCTTCTCTCCATCTGGGTCTTTGAAATGATATACAGATATATGGAATGTTTAGATACAAATATAAAAATAAGAGATCATCAACAAGAACCATATAACCAGTAAATTTCACTAACAATTATGGGCTCAGCATCTTGAGTAGGACCTGCATTCTTCATTAATCGAGTTTTGCGTAATACACTAGGGGGTGAGGTGTCTTCTCCTTTTTTTTCTCATCTGTACACATTAATTAAAACAATTGCATAACATACAATATGTACATATCCAAAGTATGTAATTATACTATGAGTTTGTGGTCAAGGTTTGTGATACTCTGAAAAATCCAACGATTTTAAATTACCTCTAAACGGACATTAGCAAAGGAGGTTCTTCCTGTCCTGTGAAGGAGCTCATGTTGCTCACGGTTACCTTTGTTCCTAGTCGATTCTTCCTGCAAGCAAATAATATGAACTAAGTTATTTGTAAAGTACGACTAAATTATTTGCACAGAAGCACAAGGGGACAAAATGCCTGAATATCTGTAAGCCTCCAATGATCTACTAATTTCTCCCAATCTTCTTGCTTCACACGTGCATCACTAGTGGTTTTCAACCATATATCTGCATCGTCTTTAAATGGAACATAGTAGTCCTTTTTTACTCTTCGCTTGAATGCATCAGGAGCATCAGTATTGTCCTAGAATCAGAGTAAACCACAATTATAGCTTAATTTTAGGTTTTTATTTTTTAGGGCTCTTGAGTTATTAGTTGTATACTTGAATCTCCTTCCACACTGCATTTTTATTATAATCAGGAACCTTACGCCAGTCAGAGTAGTGAAGGGGAAGTCTAACTCCACATTTTGCTATAATACCAAGCCTTGTTGCAAATTCAGTTGAGTTCTCCCCACATACTTGCATATACTCGTTGAAAGTCAAGTGCAATTTATAGCTGGCATCGCCCCATTCTTTGCAATCGGCAGCTGGACCACGACCATTTTTAACAAATTTTTGTCCATCAGGTCCATCTGTAAAGGCATGAACACGAGGCCATGAGATTCTGCTTGGGAACTAAATATGAAAGTTATAACAGAAAACACATAATAAAATGTCGATTTTTTTCAACAGTTTACTGAGGTATCTATCTGGTCTTTTTCAACAGTAAATCTATCTTATCTTTTTCAACAGTTTACTGAAATAGTATGTAAACAATAGGAAAAAAGTAATGAAGTTTTAAATGGACCAAGGATCACAAGCCAACAAAATAGCAAGCTGATGCCAACAAAACCAACAGTCAAGAACTGAAAAGTATTTACCTGAACCATTGTTGACCATTGAATTATCCCACATATACCACATATCAAAATAATTGAAAATCAAAGTTATCAACAAAGCCAACTGCTGCCAACAAACAGCTATAAGGCTCATATGAGATCTTCCAAAAAACCACATATGCCAAAGGAAATTCATCTGATCTTTAAAGCAGACCAAACCAAAACAACATAACCCAATGCTGCCACAATTCAGTAAACTGTTGCCAAAGTCAAAAATCTGAATCTTTGCTAAAATTCTCGAACCACTGATCCCTTCAAAACAGTGATTCAAAGCTGTCAACAGTCAACTCAAATCTATCACATTGAATAAGGCTGCTACTGAATTGCCACAGACTTCAACAACCACCCAATATAAAACTCTATACATATCCCAAAACTGCCAAAAACCAGCACATTTAAGCCAAAAACCATAATACTGCTGCTAAGTTGCAATATTCATATTCCGCCAACAGACAAAATTCAGATTCCACCAGAATTCCATTTGAAAATGTATTTTAACTAAACTCAGCAAGAGGTTTATAGATGGCAATGAATCAAAGCCTCCTCGAGTTGTTGGCAAGCTTTCTTTTATTGATCTTGCTGGAAGTGAACGTGGTGCAAATACCACTGACAATGATAAGCAGACAAGTTGGAGCTTTGTGAAATACCCCATCCGTCCTAGAAAGATAGACCCATTTGGTTTTTACAGAATGTAAGGTGCTGAAATTAATAAAAGTTTACTTGCTTTAATATGCATTCGAGCACTTGATAATGACCAGGGTCATATTCCATTTAGAGGGAGTAAACTGACTGAAGTTCTTAGAGACTCGTTTGTTGGTGACTCGCGCACTGTTATGATATCATGTATTTCACCAAACTCGGGCTCTTGTGAACATACTTTAAACACATTAAGATATGTTGACAGGTATGTCCACTTATATTAAATTTTATTTTTTATTTTTCATTTTTATCTGTCTCTGTGATCAGAAATTCTAAATAAGTTCTACTTTTAGGGTTAAGAGTTTATCTAAGGGGAGCAGCTCTATGAAGGATCCATCATCCTTAAACCTTCAAACTTTGCAAATTAACTTGATTAACAAAGTTAACTGGAAGGAAGCCAATCTCTATTAAGATTTACAAATCTACTTGTCAATCTCTACGAGTAATTATTGATTGTTTCACTTTGAAATAAAAAAGAAAATCCCCAAACAAACTCGTATCTTCCCCTGACCCAACTGGGAAATGCTTTTTTTTATCAAATTTGAAATTCTCAAGCAATAATCGTCCAAGGAAAGACTAAGCAAAAGATTCCTACACTGCATGAATTCTCCCATCATCTGGGAGTAAGCTACAGAAAATTAAACGTGCCTTTCAATTTATCCATTAAGTTTATTGATGGACTTATTTCTCTAATATGCAGGTTCATACGTCAATTTGAAGGCTAACTAAACAAAAAATGTGTATTTCCAGATAAAAGATTAACTTTTTTTTCCAATTTTATCGACCCGATTACGGACGACCTCAGTATCACCACAAGCTGATTGACCCTATTGGTGATAAAATCACAGCATCATAGCACAAATTAAGCGAACAATTAGGCAAATAGAGCAGAAATGAACATGACTATATCTATCTGGTCTTTTTCAACAGTTTACTGAAGTATAAATGCATGCTGGTAATTTTTCATTGCCTTAATTTTCCTCAACAAGTTGCTGCTCCTCAGATGGTTGTTGAGATTGTGCTTGGGAACGAGATGATGTCCGAATTGTTGTTCGTCGATCATTTGCTGCTTGAGGATGTGATGTAGCAGGGTAAATTAATCTCTTTGGCACCATGATTAAGCTGTAAGATCAAATGTGAAAACATAATATTTAGCATGTATACATATCACTTTTGAAGTAAAAAAAGAGCATATTTACAGTTAAGCAAAGCATCATGTAGATATATAGTGAAAATGCAAAACATGACCATAAATTACTGGCAACTTTGATCAACCATATAAGCAAAATAATCACCAAAATGTATACTAATAAAACTATTGAATAAACTTTAAGAATCTAGACATTAATAATAGAAGACATTGACCATCTAATCCTCACCCATTTCTTCTGAATTGTCAGTGTCACTATCATTTGAGTCACTGTCATTTGAGTCACTATTATCCATATCCTTTAACTTTTTGTATGCTACAGCAGCATTCGTAGCATCTTCTATTTCTTCAACTCCTTCCCCTTATCCATTCAGATTCATCATCTATTACAAGTCGGGTTTCATCTATTTGTTGGAGGCTATATGGCTGCACTTAAGGTACCACTACCACTGAATTCTCATCATTATATATGTCAAAAAAGATCTCTACTAATCATCTTGATGGCAACGTGCCATTCTGGGTCAACCGGATCTTGCACATATATTGCTTGTACAGCTTGTGATGCTAAGATGAAAGGTTCATCTGTCACCTTATTTTCTCTATACGACAAATGATTGAAATTAATAGATGTGAGATTGAATTCATCTATAAACTTTCCCTTTTTGTTTACGACCCAATCACATTTGAATAAAACAATTTTCATATCATAACCATTGGTTATTTCAATGATATCTTTCAACTCTCCATAAAATATAACATCTCCTAAAGTAGGATTCTTATCTTTTGTAGATGCGTAACTCCTTGTATTAGCCTCTATTCAAACTCCCCTGTTACTTGTTACTTTACTGTTATTCCTTTCCTTTGTGCGAAACCTGAATCCATTAATGTTAAAGCCAGAAAATATCCGAGCTTGGTCAATTGGTCCAGCAGCTAATTTTCTTATTTCCTCTAGTTTCTCACTATCATTGTTTGCAACTTCTAATATTCCAACCTACATATAGTAAAAATAAAAAATAAGTACAAGCTGAGAGAGAAAAGTTAGTTTCATCTAAGGCATTTAACTAAGAGTACTCACACGTTCCTTGAACCATGCAGAAAACTGATCGTTGTAAGTAGCATGAATTTGACGATTTGTTGCCCGAGGATATTTTTCCTTAATGTATAAAAGGTGGTCCCTAAAAAATCAGCATGATCAAATTATGCCATATATTTATATATTATAGTTATTACAAAATTTTAACTTCGGATTTGAATGACTTACTGTCGATATTGGGTAATTGCCTCGGTGTTAGCTAGAACATAACGATGAGCTTGCTCTCTTGTAATGCGATCAAGATAAAAGGTCTCTGCCTTTCCAAAATGACAACCCATATTATCTTCACCATCATAATTTCGAATTGGTCGATTTGACTTAGTTTCAACATCCTTTAGATACCTCGCACAAAAAGTCATACACTCTTCTAATATATATTCTTGAGCGATTGAACCTTTTGGACGTGCTCGATTGCGTACATATTGCTTTAAAGTTTGTAGATACCTATATATTATAGAACAAGCCATAAAAATATGAACAACATGAAGATGATTTTTTAATAAATCATTGAAACATACCTCTCAATTGGGTACATCCAACGATATTGGACTGGACCAGCAATTAGGGCCTCCTCCGCAAGATGAATCGGCAAATGCATCATTATATCAAAGAATGATGGTGGGAATATCTTCTCAAGATGACAAAGAGCAAGGGCAATTCATTCTTGAATATCTACAAGATCTATCTTTCGATTAACTTTGGAATATAATTTCCTAAAAAAGTTGGTCACTTCAATGAACACTTTGACCACTTTTTTCGGTAATGCTTTACGGATAGCCAACGGAAGTAACTGTTGCAACAAAATATGGTTATCAGGACTCTTTAAACCCTTTAAAGTACACTCCTTTAAATGAACACGACGTGAAATATTTGATGCATATCCATCTGGAACCTTCACATTCTTTAGAACCTTAAGGAATACTTCTTTATGGGTCTTGCTCATTGTAAAGCCAGCAAGAGCTAATTTATTTGATCCAGATACTCCTTCTCTATGATGTAGTGGCTTCCTTATTCCCATCATTTTAATGTCAAGCCGAGCATTTATGGAGTCCTTTGATTTTCCAAAGGTTCCTAGCAATGTGTAGATTATACTATCACAAACATTCTTCTCGATATGCATAACATCAAGATTGTGACGAATCAAATTAAACTCCCAATAAGGCAATTCAAAGAAAATACTTCTCTTTTTCCAACTATCTATTTTATCACTGTTTTTAGAACATCTCTCTTTTTTCTTGTCTTTTGATATTCTTTGTAGAACATTTTGCCTTTTTCTTTTTTGATTCTCTTTTCTGGCTGTAGCTCTCTTTTGCTTTTCTACTTCCTTTTCTTTTGCTTCCATTTCTCTCTTTCCAAACATATATTCTTTCTTGTACACGGTCCAACATTTTTTAGTTGATCCAACAATTCTGAGCCCGATAGTACCTTTTGCTTCTCATTCCTCTCTTGATTACCGTCGAAGGCCATTTTGTCTCTACGAAACTTATGGCTACTTTTAAGCCATCGTCGGTGGCCTAGGTAACAAAACTTTGTTCCATTATATAGCCAACGAGATTTTGTCTTCTTGTTACAACATGGAAAAGCAAAGCGACCTTTAGTATTCCAACCCGATAAATTAGCATACGCAGGAAAATCATTAATCGTCCACATTAAGGCAACACGTAGTTTAAACATCTCCTTGCTTGATGTGTCATAGGTGTTAAAACCATTATCCCACAAGTCCTTCAACTCCTCTATTAAGGGCTACAAATATACATCAATCTTATCACCAGGTGCATTAGGGCCATCAATAAGAACCAATAAAATGAAATTAGACTGCTTCATACATAACCAAGGAGGCAGGTTATATGGGATTAGCACTATTGGCAAGTACTATGGGTGCTACTCATATTCCCATACGGATTGAATCCGTCGGATGCTAAATGAAATCTCACATTACGCGAATCACTTCCGAACTGTGGGTTTCGTTCGTCAAAATATTTCCACGCTAGGGAATCCGCTGGATGCCTCATCACACCATCATTGGTACGTTCCTCTGAAGCATGACATTTCATAAGTGAAGCAATATGTACATACATGAACAACCTTTTCAATATTGGCTTAAGAGGGAAATATCTCACTTGCTTCTGCGGAATTCTCTTCCCTTGTACTGCACCATTCTTAATAGTTTCATTGTTGGGGTCAACTTCTCGATACCTAGAACATTGACAGATGGTACATCTATCATGATCCTTATCCTTGTTGCGGTACAACATACAATTATTCTTGCAAGCATCCCATGTTTCATAACTAAATCCTATGTTAGAAGTTATCTTTTGGGCTTCGTAATTGGATTTGGGCAAGCGTGCATCAGGGAATGCCTCACGCAATGCATTCAGGATTTCAGTTACAGCCTTATTAGACATTTTGCAGGTCACTTTCACATTCAATAGTCTTACGAGAAATGACAGTAAAGTGAAATTATTGCACCCCTCATATAAAGGTTGTTGTGCATCTTCAATAAGCTTCAAAAGCTTTTTGCTTTCTTCATCTGCTCCCTCAAAGGGATCGCTAATGGGACTTTCTTCATTGCTTGTGAATCGTCAAAGTTTTCCATACCCAATGCATCATGCACCATTCCAACCATATCATCCCCTACGTGTGATACATTTTGATGTAGACTAATAGCATTATCATCTTCGTTAGCTTGAAGAGTCTCTCCATGAAGATCCCAACGTGTGTAACTGGTCCAAAACCCATTCCATATCAAGTGAACCCTTATTGTATCTTTTTCCATAAAGAAATGATTCATGCATTTCTTGCAAGTTCATTTTGTCGTCGTTTCATTAATAAAAGCAAGCTCTAGAAATTGCTCAACCCGTTAAAGTATTCTTCTGAAGCTCTATTCTTCAAGTGAATCCAACTTTTATCCATGCTTATTTTCAAAAAAAAAAAACCTAAAGAAAAAAGAGCACATTAATTAAATACACCATATGGGTTTAAAAATATTTACGAAGATATACATGGGTACAATAAATGCATGTATGTAAGAAGAACACGACATAGTGGAAATTCATCCTACATGTAGATCTGCTCTATCAAGAGCCTCTAACATCATCATACAGATTGACATAAACAATTTTTTCTTGCATAAGCTGAACTTCAGCATAAATTGAAACAATTTATCAGCGGTGATTCATTGCTGGCTGATTCTTTTGTCTACTGAGGAACTTATGGAAATTCGTGAAAAAGACTATATTGAGTTGGATGATCTTGTATGCCCTCTTCCAGGCATTTACTAGGGCAATAGTAACACATCCCAAAGGATTAATTGGCATTGCCAATAATAAGATTAAGCTGTTGCTTAAAGCATTTATTGAAACAGTGTTAAAACCCAGGAAAGGTTTCGTGACAAATCTCTGAAGAATGATACATGTCACTAACATTCCAGTTTTCACCCAAATCTTCCCAATATATGTGTATACTTCAAAAGAAGGGTTTAGAACTATATTCCCAAAACGAAGTAACAAAAACCTCCAATTTCTTTCAAATTTAAGAAATAAAGAAAACCTAAAGCTCAAATAAACCTAAAATATATCCTCAATGACACACGAATTGAATTATATTCTTATAATAATTGAAAAAATATTGAATTAACAAATGATGTTATTGAAACATGTTCCGGAGATCCAGACGACTGCTGCTACTGCGCTGCGCGACTTCAACTATCGTGGAGAAGAAAAGATTAAATTAGATAAATACATAGATTATAGAAATTGTAGTTGAGGTAGAATTAGAGAGAACAATGTTTACCTTTTCAGCGGCGGATTATGGTTTTGGGACGGGAAAGAGCGATTCCAATTTCTCTAGGGCTTCCAATCAGAGCGTCGAAAGAACTAGGAATAGGCCTCGGTTCGGCTCTGGCAGAGCAAGGACTTGAAAGAGAGATGGCTGACAAGGACTCGAAAAAGAGATGACTGAGAAAATGGAGTCCCGGGCTTTAGGGTTTCTACGAAATTTTTGGGAGGGAAGCGGTCCTGGTGTGGAGGGAATTTTGGAAAAATTTGTTTATTTAATGTAATTAATGAAAATGAAAAAGTAAATATTTTTATAAAAACAATTGTTACGGTCGTATTAAAACTATTGTAAATGGAAAAAAAATTGCTCGTTAAAAGCTTTTGTTACGTTTTAGAAAAGACCGACAGAAAAACATTTATTTACCCCGGTTTGTAGAAAATCGTAGTAGACAATTTTTTATTTCTTACAGTCTTAAAAACCATATGTAAGTACCCAAATCCGGATCGTCAAATCCGTTAGAAGTTAAACGGAATCCGTTAACTGGCCCGCTCCAGGTTAACCGGAACCCGTTAAGCTCCCCGTTGCCAAGCCAACGAGACGTCCCGGGACTATCCCGTGCATCCCGACGTCAAAGCGTACTCAACATACGTCATCGCACGTAAAAGTATGGCTTTCCCTGAAAAACGCACTTTCCGGCACTTTCCGGGGGCGTTTCGGACATTTTTCGGAGTGTTATTTTAAAAAACGGACAAAACCGGAACCCGGGCACGAACTCCCACAAAGCCTGGTGAGTAATGGGACACGTTGCTTGCATGCCACAGCCCTCCCATCACCTTTCAATCAATTTCAGAGTGAAAAGACTAAAATACCCCTGGTATACAGTCTCAGTCCGGCCGGACTCATTTGCAGACTCTCAGAAATTGCCAACAAGTCCCTCCAATTTCCAAATTTCACAAAACCCCCCTGATTTCACCCTCAGTCCGTCCGGACTCATGCTGAATTTTCACCTATAAATACAGAGGCTGCCAAAGCCATTGATAACAACAAAATTACTCTCCATTTTCACCGCAAGCCACGGTCCAAACCTGTTTCACCCCTTCCAGAGCTCCCGTTTCGTATCGATTCGCGTGAAACCTTCGTATTTCGATCAAATACGCCCCTCACCACCTTGAAACACCATCCCAAACCACTTTCCGTATCCCGTATACACCCCCGAGCCAAAGGAGTCGACCCTAGCCATAGGTATAACTCCCTCTCTCTAATCTCTCGTTTCGTCTCGGTTTACGCGCCAGTCATTACAACCGCTTCGGATGAACATTATCAAAATGTAGATGCCTCCGTCTAACGGGGTCCAATACGTTTTATCCCCTAGATCCTCTTCTCTTCCCGTAAGAGAAGTAATCTCGGGTTAAAACGGCGTTCCGGCCCAGTTTCGTTAACTTTTACGTCATTTTACAATTTCGGATCGATCGATCCGTCGATCGTCATTTAAATTTCTGTCATTTACAACTCCGGACCATTTGATCCGTCGAACGTCATTTACATTTCATGCAACTTTACAACTCCGAGCCGTTTGGCTCGTCGATCGTCATTTAGAATTCCAGATCGTTTTGATTCCGTTGATACCGCACTTTAAATACTGTCATTTACAAAGTCCGACCCGTTTGGATCCTGATAGAATTTACTTTTCAAAGTCCTAGTCGCAACCCGATTCTTTGATTGCATGTCATTTAATACGTTTTTTTCGTAAAAATCGTTAACAATGTAATGCCCGGTTCAAAACCGGAGTTCGACCTTCGAACTCTCCTTCAAAACGCGCGAAATGACGTTTGGCATCCAAACGCTCATCTTCAAACTTAAAAGCCGCCATTTGACACTCAAAATCATTTAATACGTTTTTTCCCGTAAAAATCGTTAACAATGTAACGCCCGGTTCAAAACCGGAGTTCGACCTTCGAACTCTCTTTCAAAACGCGCGAAATGACGTTTGGCATCCAAACGCTCATCTTCAAAAAATTCAAAATCCGACGTTTGACATTCGAACGCTCTTTTCTTAAAAATCAACATTTGACACATAAGATAAACAGTTAAAATCAGCATTCGCGCCACTTTTCCTAAAACTTCAAAACCGACGTTTGTCATTCAAACGCTCGCCTTTTCAAACAAGATCACCTAATCAACGTTTGACATTCAAACCAAGATTAAGCTTGTCATTCAAGCCTCCATTTCAAAATGCAAACACACACACACACGCACATGTTTTTTAGAAAGGTAGAAAGACTCGTCATACGAGGCGTTTCGGGTGATCTCGTAATACTCTTCCCGAAACGTAACATGACCTCCGAACCTAACAATCTCTGGTACCAAATAGTTTTTTACTCGTTTTTCCTACCAATAAAAATGACTCCCCATTTTCAAAAGCCTTTTCCTAAGTTTTTGCTACCAATAAAAACGACACCCTTTTCTCACTAAAACCGTTTCTCAACGTTTGGGCTCAAAATACAAAACCGCGTGGCGACTCCTCTTCCTTCCCGAAAAGCGAGGTCTCAGACACCAACCCTCCGCAAAAGACATCGCTTTCGTTCGCACAAAATTCGGGTAATTTCAGTTGGCGACTCTGCTGGGGATTGGGATACTTTTTTCAAAACTGCCGTTGTTTTCAAAAAAAGCCTTCCGTGGGTCAAAATTTTGTTTACCCTTCCTCGTTTTTGTGTGAGTGTTTTACTTTAAACCTCGAACGGTTTTTTTCAAAGGCATTACATTGTTGTCTTTTCAAAATCATACCATGTTTGCGCATCCCCATTCATGTTTGATTTTCATGCTATCATTTAAACTGCGCATCAAAATTCTTTAAGACACATTCTGAAAAATCTCTGTTTTACTCAGAAAAAAGAATTTTAGTGACCGCACACTACTCGCACTTGCTGCCTCGGTACACCGCATTTCACGTGCACTTTCTGCCTCGGTACACTGCACACTACGATCCGTAACCCGGGATGGCCTTATCAGTTGCACCTCGGTTGGTCTGCCATACACCTTTCGATGCGCACGGGGTCGTCCCAAATAGCCCATCCTAGCCCGTGTAAGCCATGCACTCTTTGTGTCACACTTTGTCCAAGACCCCAGTTGGTTTTTGGCTTAGCTCGTGTCATAAAGCCTAAGTGTATTTTTTTTACGCCGGGTTCCGCCATGAGTCAAGCTCGAGAGGTTGAGACCGAAGGTCGTTCCTGACCCGAAGTCTTGAGCTTTTCAGCCTTGACTTTGACGCGGAGCTCTGCCGAAAAATATACCCGAAGGTTCAATGTGACACCGTGTCACCAAACCCTCACCGTATGCACTGTGCCAGCCACAACTTGGCCAACGCCAAAAGCTAAGGTCCCTCGCGCAAGCGAGTCAGGAGAGGTCATGCCGAAATTTTGGCACGATCCCTGCCTTAACTTAAGGACGTTGACTTCGACTGTGGCATGTGCGTCACATACGTTGAAAGTTTGCGTGATCAGCTAGATGTTAGTACCCGGTCCGAAAAAAGGCATTTTTAAATGTCTGGCCCGGTTATTTAAGTGAAACCCTAAAAAACCTACTCTTTATTCTGTCAAATCCGCCGTCGGCCGTACGCGTGGAAAGTACGCCAGGATATTGTGCCGATCGGCCCTTTCCCTGTTGAATGGCCGATCGAATCTTTATTATTGTGCCGATCGAACCTAAGATCTTTGTGCCGATCGGACCTTTATTTTAAGGCCGATCGAACCTTATATTTAGGGCCGATCGACCCTTCAGCTGGCCCAGCCCAAGTACCGAAGCACTATAAATAGGGGTGACCGGTTCCCCAATTTCAACACACAATTTATTCGGGAGAAACGAGATTACACTTGTTTTACCCGTATTTCTTCCCACGTTCTTCGAATCGCCCTAGATTCGATCCCAAAGTCTTGCTACAATTGGTAAGGCTCTTTTTAATATTTTTGTTCTCTATTATTATTATTGTCGTATTATAATATTTGCATGTTTATTTTAATTATGTCTTTATGCTAGATGTAGGACATTTTTAATAGATTTTTAATGCAATAGCCGAGGATGATCTAAGGTTTCGCCCAAAGAAACCCAATGGATCTAGGAACTATTTCTTTCCTTCCACCTTAGTTATAATTATCCCATGATCAACAATCCCCCAAGGATGAACGTTGATTAGTGCACCTTTCGAGGGCCTAACTCAAAGGTTCTAGGGTGTGATCATTAATTAATTCTTTCTCTCCCCTCCTCCTTATGCATGATCCCGTTTCTTCTATCTATTCCTGTAAACACCGCACACAACCAACACCCCACATGCTAGAAAGACCGATCCGTCGGGCAATAGGAGTGATAGCGTTTCTTCTTCTGTTGTAACTTGACCCCCGAACCCAATTAACTGTTTAGCCTTTTTTCAAAGCTTTGGGCTATATCAAAGTGACGTGGCGACTCTCAAAATTTAAATTAATATTTTTAATAAGGTTTAAAGCGAGTGTCACTAAATGAATATCCCATTTCGATCCGACATTATATAATTATTTATTTCAAACTTCCGAATGCGCGTTGCATCGGGACGGGGTATTCACAGTGGCGACCCTGCTGGGGACTGTTTTGAAACTTTTTCAAACTAAGTGGGTCAGACTTTCGTTTTCTTGTATGGTGTTGTATTTTACTTTCTTTTTCTTTTCCTTCTATTCTTAACTGTTGCATTGCATGCATGCATCTCCTAAAAAAAATCTTTCTTTTTTAAAGAATTAGACTTTTTACCTCACACTACCACTAGAGTCCGTGTCACACTGCACAGACACCCTTAACCCATCGGAGAAGCCAAAGTGCGGGAAGTGTGGTGATCATGTCGCCTCCCTTCCGAGTCTCACTTGGCCATCCACTCATCAGTGCGCTTCGGCTGCACGGTGGGAGCCTGAAATCTAACCCTTGTGTCACCCACCTTGCTAGGAATACACTCCATGTGACCGGTTGGTTTGGCTAGCTTTTTTATATAGACAATTAATAAGGTCTTTATGTTAAGTCACTACGAATCAATGATAAGTCAAGATCTATAGAGAGAAAAGAGCACTAAAAAATTTGATTTCCTTTTAAAGGACGTGCCATGTAAGGTCGAGCGCTTGTTAAAAGATCTTGTCTTATCATGGGTCTGTAGTACTTCCCATAAATATCTCTTAAATGTCTATATGAGACGGTTAGTCGTTAGGATCCACCACTTTAGGACATTTAGTTAGTTGCGAAAAAGGGGTATCCCTTCCAACCAAGAGTAGGTTCTATAAAAAAAATAGAGGGCTTTTTTGTAAATAAAATGCTTAACTGCTCCTCACTTCTAGGACCCTCCGAGGTCCGCTATTCATTTCTAGGACCCTCCGAGGTCCGCTCTTCATTTCTAGGACCCTCCGAGGTCCGCTCTTCAATTCTAGGACCCTCCGAGGTCCGCTCTTCATTTCTAGGACCCTTCGAGGTCCGCTAGGACCCTTCGAGGTCCGCTCTTCATTTCTAGGACCCTTCGAGGTCCGCTCTTCATTTCTAGGACCCTTCGAGGTCCGCTCTTCATTTCTAGGATCCTCCGAGGTCCACTCTCCACTCTTCATTTCTAGGACCCTCCGAGGTCCACTCTGCATTTCTAGGACCCTTCAAGGTCCACTCTTCATTTCTAGGACCCTCCGAGGTCCACTCTTCATTTCTAGAACCCTCCGAGGTCCACTCTTCATTTCTAGGACCCTCCGAGGTCCACTCTTCATTTCTAGGACCCTTCAAGGTCCACTCTTCATTTCTAGGACCCTCCGAGGTCCGCTCTTCATTTCTAGGACCCTCCGAGGTCCACTCTCCATCTCTAGGACCCTCCGAGGTCCACTCTCCATTTCTAGGACCCTCCGAGGTCCGCTCTTCATTTCTAGGACCCTCCGAGGTCCGCTCTTCATTTCTAGGACCCTCCGAGGTCCACTCTCCACTCTCCATTTCTAGGACCCTCCGAGGTCCACTCTCCATTTCTAGGACCCTCCGAGGTCCACTCTCCATCTCTAGGACCCTCCGAGGTCCACTCTCCACTCTCCATTTCTAGGACCCTCCGAGGTACACTCTCCATTTCTAGGACCCTCCGAGGTCCACTCTTCATTTCTAGGACCCTCCGAGGTCCACTCTCCACTCTCCATTTCTAGGACCCTCCGAGGTACACTCTCCATTTCTAGGACCCTCCGAGGTCCACTCTCCATCTCTAGGACCCTCCGAGGTCCACTCTCCATCTCTAGGACCCTCCGAGGTCCACTCTCCATTTCTAGGACCCTCCGAGGTCCACTCTCCATTTCTAGGACCCTCCGAGGTCCACTCTCCATTTCTAGGACCCTCCGAGGTCCACTCCTCATCTCTTGGACCCTCCAAGGTCCACACCCTCTACTGTGGACCGCCCTAGGTCCAGTCTCCCAATCTTGGACCATTCAAGGTCCACTCCTCATCTCTTGGACCCTTCAAGGTCCACACCCTCTACTACGGACCGCCCTAGGTTCAGTCTCCCTATCTTGGACCGTTCAAGGTCCACTCTTTGACCCTTCGTGGTGCTCTTCCTATACTAAGTCCACTCTCCCAATCTTAGAACATTCAAGGTCCACTTCTCATCTTTTGGACCCTTCTAGGTCCACTTCTTCTACTTTGTACCATTCAAGGTCCACTCCCCAATTTAGGACCCTTCGAGGTCCACTCTCTCTATCTAGGACCATTAAAGGTCCACCCTTCCACCTGAGACTCTTCGAGGTCCACCCTCGTCTCTTGGACCATCCATGGTCCACTCCTCTACCTTAGACCCCCATGGTCTACAAGTTAGGACCCTTCAAAGTTCTACCTCTCACCTCTTGAACCTTCCACAGTCTGCTCCCTTAGTCTTAAAACCATCCATATCTCTAGCACCCTTCAGCCAAAGACCCACCTAGATCAAACCTCTCTCGACCCATCTAGATCAAACCACCATCTAGGGCCTACCTAAGCCAACTTACCAATCAAGACCAATTCTCATCCAAGTCCGATTAGCTCGTCTAGATTACCCTCACTTATATTTGACCAAGGATCGAGTCATCTTCCTCTCCCTTTTTCACCAAGTGGACTCTTTTACATTCATCCTCTCTCTTTCTCTAAACTTAACCCTGGTTGTATCATCAATCAGGGCCCCCTCGAACTACGGTGACCTGAGACTCGTACCTTAAATGGTAAGGGTTACGTAGGCAACATCAGCCTGGTCAAACTCTCAAATTGTGGAGATCAACTATTTTCTCAGGGATGCCTTAAGATTAATTATGAATCTAATTCAACTCATTGGTTTGACTCCGCCATATGTTCTTACAGAATTCCACATCATGTCTCTAGAGAAAAGCATTGAAGCCCTCAAAGAAGTCTCAAACATGAGGTTGGGAGTGATCAACCTCCTCAAAGACATGCATGAAATTGAGCAGCACCATTTGTCTTACATTCAGGAATACTTGAGAAGAGTTCCTCCTCCTGTTCAATTCCAGAGTCCCTACCATCCACATGCTTGTGGTCCCACTTATGGTTCAACGCATCAGAATTTCTCATTCAAAATGCCTGCTGTGGCCACCAACTGACGAAGGGCACCAATACCCGAGTCACCCCCAAATTCAATCCAAGAGAAGAAGATCAACAAGGAACATTTTGATGACTTGAGAATGCCTGTGGGTGAGTTCTTCGACATTTTGGTGGGAAAGAGTTTGATCAAGCCGCTCGAGAATTACAAGCCTATTAATAGGAGAGCTAACTTGGATACATCCAAGTTTTGCAAATACCACAAGTACGATGGGCATACCACTGACAACTGTAAGCAGCTAAAACGCTTGATTCAAAGTTTGATCAACCAAGGCCTCATTGATGAAGAAACCCTCGGAAGGATTTAGATTCATTCAGTCTTGTAGGTTCTAGTGTGTCTTTCTTACTTCCACTTTGGGCATTGGTATGTAATGTCCACTTTAGATTAGTTACTTCAATAATAAAATAGTCTTTCTTTCTTTTCTCTCTAGACTTGAGACATAATCTCGCATTACTTTCAAGAAGATTGTTTTATTTATAATTATCACTTGGTTGCTAATCTCACTGATAAACTCACCGGCTAATAAAGTAAACAATGAATGAACGCTTTGATTGGAGTAAACAACTCACTGTCCCTTCCTCATATACACCACCTCTATGCACCTTTCTCTCATATACTCCCTCCATACTCCACCATATACTTTTCATGCACTATCTCCAAACCCTCTCCTTGTACACACCCTCTATGCTCCCTCGAGCACACACTTCCCCAAATACACTCTCCCCCACTCAAACATCCTTCTCATATGATCAAGATAAGCAAAGACCGTTGTTGCTCATCATCAGAAAATAGCTGCTCACGCCACTGCAATTTAAAGAAGATGCCAGGAGTTGTTCTTATCCTTCACAAGTGCTACATGAATATCAACTTGGGGCTCACCAACCCCCAAATCTCGCGTCTCCTCTGATTTTCCATTTGATCGATAAGCTTTCATTGAATATGCTCACATATCTTTCTCATGGTCTGAATATATTTTGCCTTACATTAATAAGTCGGTTAAATGAGTTTGCATTTATTTTAAAAATACTCTTTTGAGAATGCTATCCAGTAGCAATTGAAGCTTAAACCTCTCACCATAGGAAGACATAACCTTATCCTCACTAAATAATACCCTTTCATTTCAAGATCGACAAGTTTTGAGACCCTAAGGAAGAAGCCCATACTAGGGGCTCCCTTGATTCACAAAGGAAGTAATCACCTCCAAGCTCAAGAAAGGCGAAATGCAGAAGAAACTCGCATACAAGGGGCTCCTCGACTCACAAAAGAAGGAACCACCCCCAAACCCAAGAGGGAAAAGGTAAAACATCCTAAAGCATACGCTAGGGGCTATCGCGAGCAAACGAGTCCGAAGGCTTTCTCGAGAAGAGGGTGTCAAAAAAAAAAAAAAAAAAAAAGAGACATCGAGTGAAAGTCCTATCGTGATCAAGTTACTTCCGCCGAAAGGTTGTGAAAATGAGACATCGAGTGAAAGTCCTATCGTGATCAAGTTACCTGCTGAAATCACAACGAACTCGCGAGAAGAAGCAACAAAGATTCCCTCTTGGACGAATCCCGTAAACCAATTCCAAAGTCCATCCTCTCACTTTTAGAGGATTCCATCACCACCCTTGACCTTATCAAAATCAAAAGTTAACCTCACTCTTAGAAGTTCGGAAGAAGGGACAACAAGAAAATCCCTTCACCTTAGAGATCCCAAACACACCCCTCAAACCAACCTCTCAGCAAAAAACCCAGCCGACCTTTCATTTTAAGAGGCCATATTAAGCATCACCTAATGGTCGATCGCAACCCAAAGACCAGCTACAACCTCTACCGGATGGCATTCTCATTCTGAGTCACTTGTTATCCTACGTGAGCATATTACATACCCTCTCCAAGTTTGGGAACTCGTCGTATTCTTGAAATTCGTTCATTCGACTCCTCAAACACTGTCTGCAAAAGTCTCACTGGGGCTTCGCATCTGTGCCTCTCAGCGACACTCCGGTAAAAGCAAGGAGACGCGCGCCAGGGACTACTCCCCTCGGCTTGCGAGAACGAAGGAACAATGAATCTTAACTCGAAAGACAGAAAAATAGAAGGGGCTATAATCGGTCAAATCCCACCTTTTCCTCCATCCCAATCTTTTTTCTTTCCATCCCAATCTTTTTTCTCCCAATCTTTTTTCTATTTTTCATCCTTTCTCGTAAAGAAGACCAATGCAGTGGCAGCCTGCACAAAAATTACCACCAAACGGCCCAGAGCAGCAAGCAACAACGAAACATCCTTCTCCTTCCAAAAGTCAAGCCAGATTTCCAACTTCTAATCAAAGCAGTCATTATTTGTTTACTTATATAATTGGAATTTGATAAACCAATCAGTGAGGTCCATTCTCGAGCAATCAAAACAAAATTCTGAATAAAACAAGTCTTCAAATGTCTCGACAAGTCTTCTTTTCTACAATCTAGGAAGAGCCAAACACTGTCTTTCTGTCAGCAGGGGCTTCCATACACTCTTCTACACCTAGTGATGCTTATACTCTCCCAAAAGAGTCAAACCCAAAAGCGAGAGTGTCATACACAAATTCGGAATCCATTCCTACCTTCGAAAATGTGCCCCTGCACACATACATTTCCGAGTCTTGTCCAGCGACTAATTGACTGTCTTGCGAAACGATGAGTCGCCTCCGTGGCTACAAGATGACTCTGTCTGCAATAGGGATACATCGAATCTCTCCCAACTGGGGCTTCGCCATTCTCTTCAGGTTTGCTTTGCATCATCAACTGGGGCTTCGCCATTCCCTTCAGATTTGCTTTGCATCATCAACCGGGGCTTCGCCATTCCCTTCAGGTTTGCTTTGCATTATCGACTGGGGCTTCGCCAAGGTCACTTCATCAAACATTGAGGCTCCCCTCAACGGAAATGGGTCGACTATGTGATTCTTCAGAAAAGGCCAAGGGCTCTAACAAGAATCGTGGCTCCAACGAAGTCATATCTAGCAAGAAGGGCATCCCTTGTCATCAAGATCAGCATGTGGCAAACTCTTTGAGTTAGTTAGAAATATAATTAATCATAAGGCCTCCTTATCAAAATAACATACTTTCAAAATGCCACCCTCTTTGGCACCTTGTTTACAAAATCACTCTTTGGTCTCCACAAATTTTCAAAACTCTTCAAGTCTACCAAAGACGCCTCTCTGTGACTCTCAAGATGACTCGGTCCTACCCCTTATCTCTGGACATCAAACTTATCCAACCCCATCTTCTATCATAAAACACCTACTCGCCTCGCCCGCTTAAACCATAACCTTTTTGCTCAAATTGCCTTGTTGAAGTGCCACAAATCTAAACCCTAGCCTCAAGCCTAGGTGACCAAAAACCTCTCAAAACCCTAGCTTCAAGCCTAGGAGACAAGTACCTTTCTAAACCCTAGCCTCAAGCCTAGGAGACAAGTACCTTTCTAAACCCTAGCCTCAAGCCTAGGAGACAAGTACCTTTCTAAACCCTAGCCTCAAGCCTAGGAGACAAATGCCTCCCAAAACCCTAGCTTCGAGCCTAAACCCCTCTCTAAACCATAGGGTAACTGCCTTATACGTCAATTTCTAGGATAACTTTTCATTACAATGTACAAAATAGAAAATAGAAACATTCAAATTAACTCATTAAGCTTGTACATAAAGCATTTGCATTACATCAGTGAGTCAGCATAAAAAATAGACTCTGCATGCTTCTGTCCTACTTTTTCCCTACAGGTACTACAAAATAAAAAGTCCTAATGACCCCGACGAGAAATCGAAGCGCGACCACGGGAAAATCTGGATGTCGAGCTACCCTCATCATGGGATCGCTTGCTGGCTGCGCCGGATCCACATCCACCGACCTCCTCGGGATTGGCAGGTGAAAGTGCATGCACCGCACTCCTCGGCCAGACGGCTCAAGTATATTGGCTCCGCTCATGCCCCGCACATAAGAATCTCTCGGTGACCTACATAATCAGCGCGAGAGTTACACCATGGCTAAAACATAATGATCGATGCATAAGAAGGAAAAGTAAGAGGCATACCCCGCCGGCACCGCCTGGAGGAAGCTGAGCACCCTCGACCTCGTCGCCCTCTCGTGGGTGTCAAGTCTACCTCACATCCCCGTCGGCCATATGCACAAAGAAGTGGTCGGGAAATGGAGGCATATCTACAATCTCGGGATGTCCAAGACCCATCGGCTCTGGGGATAACCAAACCCCTCGCCCTATACCAAATGCTCTAGCAGCCTCGAAGTCATTTCACACTCGCGGTGATCTCAAAAGCTCCACAAAGTCCACATAGCCCATATCAAGCCGGAACCGATAAGGGGACCCCAAGTAGATACTCCGCCTCCTCGCCAATCGGCTCGGATACCACATGTTCTGGGAGGATGTTGGGGGGCGCATAAAGCGGAGCCCACGCATAATGCCGTGTCTCGCCACCCGCTCACCCAAATACATCTCATCGCAAGCAATCCCACCAACAACTCTCGCGAAGCGGGGCCACGTCCCTGACAACACCAACCGCCCGAGGCCTCGTGGAGTCCATGGCAGAGTAAAAACTCGGGCCTACTGGGACCATCAAGAATGTTTCGCCCGGACTCACGAACCGTCTTCGGGAACCCCTCAATCCGATTCTCCTTCCTCCAGTAGCGCAAGACGGGCACATCCCGAGTCTGGTCCCGCAAAGTGAACGGCGCGACGCCGAAGATCTCATAGACCCATGCCTGCAAAAGACACGGAATACAGATATTTATAAAGGCAGAAAGACAAGTAACAAGTAAGTGGACCATGAAAATGATAAAAGTTGGCATACCTCCAAAACAAACTGAAAAGCATCAAAAGAAGAGGTATTGGACCTCGAGACAGTATCAAGGGCCCGATACAGCTCGGCCAAGCCGGCCCCTCCCCAAGAGATATCTCGCACTAAGCTCAAATCAGTCAAGGCACCCAACAAAGAGAATCGGCACACTGGGCCCGAGTTGGGGAAGAGCGATACTGAGAATCCGTACCAAAGGAATCCCCTGACAAGTGCGTCAAGCCCGTACTAGCCTGCCCTGTACTGATCAATAGCAGCCCTAACCAGCCTGTACAACTTCCCCGCATCAACACCAAAATTTCTACTCGAGCCTAAGCTAGCGCCAAACAATCCGGACTCCGACGAGCCGGATCGGCATGAAGAGTATCATCAAAAGGCAGAGCTATGATGTCTCAAACCTCAAGCTGCAAGAACGGCGAAGTCCGTAGGAGTGATCGTGGCCTCCCCCAACTCAAATGGAAGGTATGTGTCGTGTCCCACCAAAACTCCCGACACGCCTTCACCACCGCAAGGTGCACTTCCTGGTCCGGCCCATCTCAGGGACCATGTCAAAAAAGGGGGGCCAACCCCAAGCTCTGTACTCGCTCCCGAGGACTACCCTCACCGGCCGGCAAGGCCGCCCACAATTCTCCGACCGCCTTAAGGGAGCTGCGTCCCTTCATCTTCTTCCCCTGCAGGTAAACACAACACAGGTATGTGTCATTACTCGCATTTAAAATAATAAACACTTTGTACATGCATGAATTATTCTGTTGTTAAATAAAAAATTATTCTTTTTCAGGGTGACTCCCACAGAGTCAAAATTATTCTTTTTCGGGGTGACTCCCACAGAGTCAAAATTATTCTTTTTCGGGGTGACTCTACGCAGTCAAAATTATTCTTTTTCGGGGTGACTCCCACAGAGTCAAATTTCTATTTTTTTGGGGTGACTCCCACAGAGTCAAAATTATTCTTTTTCGGGGTGACTCCCACAGAGTCAAATTTCTATTTTTTCGGGGTGACTCCCACAGAGTCAAAATTCTATTTTTTCGGGGTGACTCCCACAGAGTCAAATTTCTATTTTTCGGGTGACTCTACAGTCAAATTTCTATTTTTCGGGGTGACTCCCACAGAGTCAAATTTCTATTTTTTCGGGGTGACTCCCACAGAGTCAAAATTCTATTTTTTCGGGGTGACTCCCACAGAGTCAAATTTCTATTTTTTCGGGGTGACTCCCACAGAGTCAAATTTCTATTTTTTCGGGGTGACTCCCACAGAGTCAAATTTCTATTTTTTTGGGTGACTCCCACAGAGTCAAAATTATTCTTTTTCGGGGTGACTCCCACAGAGTCAAAATTATTCTTTTTCGGGGTGACTCCCACAGAGTCAAATTTCTATTTTTTCGGGGTGACTCCCACAGAGTCAAAATTATTCTTTTTCGGGGTGACTCCCACAGAGTCAAAATTCTATTTTTTCGGGGTGACTCCCATAGAGTCAAAATTCTATTTTTTCGGGGTGACTCCCACAGAGTCAAATTTCTATTTTTTCGGGGTGACTCCCACTTGTCTTACAAGAAGCGTCGTCGAGGGGCTACTGTTAGTACCCGGTCCGAAAAAAGGC
The DNA here is from genome assembly GCA_022495995.1 of Adenophora triphylla var. japonica. Taxonomy (NCBI): domain Eukaryota; kingdom Viridiplantae; phylum Streptophyta; class Magnoliopsida; order Asterales; family Campanulaceae; genus Adenophora; species Adenophora triphylla. The sequence continues at coordinate 337,602 of JAFEMH010001932.1, read as the reverse complement.
ATTTTTAAATGTCTGGCCCGGTTATTTAAGTGAAACCCTAAAAAACCTACTCTTTAGTCTGTCAAATCCGCCGTCGGCCGTACGCGTGGAAAGTACGCCAGGATATTATGCCGATCGGCCCTTTCCCTGTTGAATGGCCGATCGAATCTTTATTATTGTGCCGATCGAACCTAAGATCTTTGTGCCGATCGGACCTTTATTTTAAGGCCGATCGAACCTTATATTTTGGGCCGATCGACCCTTCAGCTGGCCCAGCCCAAGTACCGAAGCACTATAAATAGGGGTGACCGGTTCCCCAATTTCAACACACAATTTATTCGGGAGAAACGAGATTACACTTGTTTTACCCGTATTTCTTCCCACGTTCTTCGAATCGCCCTAGATTCGATCCCAAAGTCTTGCTACAATTGGTAAGGCTCTTTTTAATATTTTTGTTCTCTATTATTATTATTGTCGTATTATAATATTTGCATGTTTATTTTAATTATGTCTTTATGCTAGATGTAGGACATTTTTAATAGATTTTTAATGCAATAGCCGAGGATGATCTAAGGTTTCGCCCAAAGAAACCCAATGGATCTAGGAACTATTTCTTTCCTTCCACCTTAGTTATAATTATCCCATGATCAACAATCCCCCAAGGATGAACGTTGATTAGTGCACCTTCCGAGGGCCTAACTCAAAGGTTCTAGGGTGTGATCATTAATTAATTCTTTCTCTCCCCTCCTCCTTATGCATGATCCCGTTTCTTCTATCTATTCCTGTAAACACCGCACACAACCAACACCCCACATGCTAGAAAGACCGATCCGTCGGGCAATAGGAGTGATATCGTTTCTTCTTCTGTTGTAACTTGACCCCCGAACCCAATTAACTGTTTAGCCTTTTTTCAAAGCTTTGGGCTATATCAAAGTGGCGTGGCGACTCTCAAAATTTAAATTAATATTTTTAATATGGTTTAAAGCGAGTGTCACTAAATGAATATCCCATTTCGATCCGACATTATATAATTATTTATTTCAAACTTCCGAATGCGCGTTGCATCGGGACGGGGTATTCACACTAGCCTTAAGTTCACTTTTTCTATTGTCGGTGGAAGTCGCTTGCCTTATAGGACCTCGCTCGGGATAGTCCGTCCCGAGAAAGATGATCTACAAATGGAAACGAGGGGCTTATAAGCGTAGTGACGAGATCCACTGATTAGAGCTCTAGGGTTAGTTGCGAAAAAGAAGACACGCTCTTTTCCAGCCGATTAGGACTCTGAGAAAATGCGTTTTAAGTAAACATTAATCGGTAACTGCACATTGCACGAGCTCGAAACCATGAGCCAAATACCCTTTTCTGAAGCCTAAACCCTGACTTTCGTTCCCTGCAGCGAGCAGAAAGTGGTTTAGATTTCCGGGTCAGCGCCTCGCCAGAATCACAGTTACGGCAGCGTCAGACAGTTCTTCGGTTCCTTCAGTTCCCTCAGCCAAAATATCTGACATGTCTAGCTCACCGAGAAATCGTGACGGGGAAGGACCCCCACCACCGGTAACAGATATGACTTTGGAAGAAGCCATCCGGGCTTGTGAGGTTCACAAGAGGCAGAAAGAAGATCGCCAGGAATTTCGTCGTATGCCTTCCGAATGAGCGAGGTATAGCAGCCTATCCCCCAGCCAGACGGTACTTTCGTCCCGGGTCGAGGATGACGATTCCCCGAAACCAGCTTCCTCAAACCTTCAACCAGGTTCCTCCCCTGCCAACTTACGGGGTGCCTTCGAATCAAGGAAACAGCCGACCTAGGCTCCACGTTGCTACCTCTCAGGGCAACCCTGTCATATATGGCCAGGCCAGTGCTATTCCCATCACTCAATACCACCAGTGCACCGCTGGACCATCTCAGACAGAAGCTAATATCCTTCAATACCCTCCTGGGTTCATCCCATTGCCTATACATGAATCTCAAAACACCAGGGACAAACCCCGATACAGTTCAGAAAAGGCCCCCATATATTCGCATATATCAAGCCTTCCACCTCCAATCACTACCGCTCACATGGTAGCACCCGGTGCCGAGCCTCAAAGTCCACCACTGGACCCTACCTTAGACTGGATGGTCGAACAAATGAAAGACCTGAAAGCCACCATGAGCAGCTCAAAGCAAGAAACGCTCAAATCCATAGATCCGGGAATGGTCACGCCTCTCCCTGCCAAGTTCAGAATACCGGAGATGGACCGATTCGACGGAACCGAATGTCCTCAAACGCATGTCGACACCTACCTTCTGGGCATGAGAGTGAAAGGAGCAACCCTCCAGCAAATGGCCAACCACTTCCAGCATACGCTCAAGAGTTCAGCGTTACGATGGTTTCTGAGGGTCAAGCCTGCGGATCGCCACACTGGGATCGATCGCAACATCTTCCTAGAACTAAGACATGCATCCAATCTAGAGTGGGAGATGAGTCGCGATGACTTAATCACCACTGAGCAAAAAGCAGAGGAAAGAGTCAGAGAATTCTACAAGAGGTGGAGTTAGAAGCTCTCCGAGATCATGGAGCCACTCTCCAAGGATAAACAGATGCGGATCTTCAAGTCCTGCTTAAGACCGTCCATCAGAACTCTCATCAGTCATCATTTCTTCCTGCATCTCCGGCCATGGTCAATGTCGGCTCACGGTTCGAGAAGGATCTCAAGGAGAAGTTGGCTACACGCACGCCCATACGTATACCGATCGCCAGCTTGCATTCAATCCCGCACCGGCCCCGGCAAAGGGAAAGATACATCTGTCAACTACATCCATCGTGGACAGCAATGGGCAACGTAAAACCCGCCCCACAAAGTAACAATTCCACTCAGAAGCAGCCCGCCGTGCACTTCGACAAGTTGGATATGCCGCTGAGCAAGATGCTGGAAGGGTTAATCAAGGAAGGTCTCCTTAAACCCGTTGCAAACTACAAACCCAAGAATCCTGTAGTCAACGCTGACAAGAGCAAGTACTGCGCCTTCCATCAGTATCATGGCCATACCACCGACAACTGCGTGGGGTTACGGTATGAAATTCAGAATTTGATAGAGGAAGGAAAGTTGGAGCATCCCCGTGGGCACAATACAGTCGGAAACCCTTTTCCGAACAACAACAGTGTGAATTCCATTGATTGGGTGCCCAAGAAGATTGCCGCAGAGCCAGTTCCTCCGCCTCTTCCAGCCGGGTCCTCATAAAATGTCCACATTAGCTACGATGTTTGTGACTGCTCCGCATGCCTGGAGTACGAGTCCCAAGACATGGTCCATAGCAATCCTCCGAGAAAACAGAAGAAGAAGTCCTCTCAACAGAAACTGAGAGAAAGATACGAAGCTGGAGACACCAGGTGGGGTACACTCCTGAGAGCCATCCGGAGGTTCGACTACTTCGTACTCTACTCCAGCCCACCCTCCCTTCCTCCAGGCCATGCAGCTTTAGAGCAGACAGGGGTGGGAGAGCCGAAAGGTCCTGCTGACAACAGAGTTCAAACCTTGGGACACCGGAATACCTCAAATCTTGGTAATCTAACTGCCAGTCAGAAACCTAACCCCCTGCGGGATCAGCCAAGGTTCAATTTGTCCAACTTCCGAGCACGGACCGGCAAAGGAAGATCAAGGTCAGCTTGGCACTCGCACTCGATCAACGTGCTAACCAAGGGCGGCAACCGCCACAAACAGCCTCAACACAATCCTGAGGCTCCAGCCAAGGCTTTACCTCGCAAGAGGAAAACAGGAAATGGATGGCTTGATGACTCTCTTTCTCCGGATAGAGACCAGATCTACGATTCTCGACTGTATGGCAGTATGATCACGTTTTGTGACGAAGACCTACCGAGAGATTCCTTGGGGCACAATGAAGCTCTGTACATCACCCTCAAGCTCAACACCATATCACTCCCCGGAGTATTGGTGGACAACGGGTCAGCCGTTAACGTCCTCCCTCTCAGCATGATGCGAGCCCTACGCATCAACGAAAGCCACTTGATTCCCTCAACCCGGACTATCAAGGCCTACGACAGCACGTCTCGTCCCATCCTGGGGACGGTGACTCTGGAACTCTGGTTCGAAACCCAAATGGTGCCTGCAAAATTCCACGTGATGGACATTCCATCTGAATTCACAGCTCTGTTGGGATGCCCTTGGCTACACCACATGAAAGCCATAGCCTCCACTCTCCATCAATGCGTCAAGTTCATTAACCGGCAGGGAGATCTTGAAGTCATCAGAGGGGACAGTTTCCTCATAGGAAACGAAGCTGAGACAAAGAGCCTAAGCGTGCCCGCAGCCTGGGCACCGGGCTACCTCCTTCAAATCAACCAAGGGACTATCGGGCAAATCTCATCGTAATCCCTCGTAGTCCGAAGATGCTAACTATGTCAATGTACTCGAGCAAAGTGCACTCGGCAAGCCTCGATACATCAAGTTCAACTGTCGTTTCCAACATTTGGAGGCAGATTGGAAAGAAACACTGAGCATCGCCATGATGCGAGCACACAAACCCCTTGTCTCCAATAGGAGATTTGTCAGCATTCTTCAATCAAACTCTCTGGCCCCGCCAGGCGAAGAGATTTTCGTGATAAAGGTCAACAAGCACCGTCATACTCGTCTTGAATGCATGGACGTCGTATGGGATGTCCTCCATGAGGAACTACCCGCTGAGCCCCTTTTATCCAAAGAAGGGGATGATGTTTTCTTAGCAGCTCCAGCAGCGCACCAGGACGCAATACATCCCTACGTTTGGGTTGCGCCGTCAGACGACGATGAATCAGGACTCTACGGAGTTGAGGACGCGGCAGACCCGCAAGAAGATCCCTACATTCATATGCTCAGTTTCGAGGACGGCACCCATTCCGATCAGGTCACCTTTGACCAGGGCTCCAACACCATGGAGATTGTCAAGCTCAACGTCCAGTACAGGCAGCTATCCGACAATTGGAAGCAACTGGTCGACATGACAAAGAATCCCTCTGATCAAGTGACTGACGACGAATTCGTCAACATCATCTATTCCAGATATCCTGATGATTCCAGGGATCCGGTCCTTATCATCAGATTTTGCAACGCCAAAGTTACCCTCGACGACTGCCTGCTCATGGTAAACGAGGCTCCCGGCTAATCGAGCTCAGCAGCTCATTATCACTTCCGACTACCAGCCCAGCTGGCAACCGACCCGTGCCGTCGCCAAGCTTAAAGCCACAAGCGCCGCCAAGGCCAAGGGCAACAAAGAAAGGAGACAAAGCTCCTCACCCCGCTACAAATCGATCAACCTCGGGAACGCTTAAGCGGCCCACCCCGAAAACATCTCAGTAAAGGTCTTCCCCATAAGACAGTAGCCGCCTTCGACACCGGAAATGACCACCTCAAAGATCAACATGCTCAAGTTCGATTCTCGCTCCCGCCGTCACGGCCACTGATTCGCACATCTCGCCAAAGAACCGCTAGCTCTGATAGACTTGGGGATCCAGCGAGATCACGAGACTATCAACATCGCAGAATTCAACACCCCCGTGGGTTCAATCAAGCAGATATGGGCGAACTTCTTGGTAGTCGAGATCAAGGAAGGCCGCATGGAATGTCCCAGCCTGACTTCCTTCGTCAACATAATCCAAGTATTTCCGCCATTCGGAGATTTGGATGTGATCACAGTTCTGGACACTAGTCAGACGGAGCGCACCTACAGAGAATGTCTAGCTCTTGCAAGGAAGGCCCTCATGGAACTAGTCGCTCAAGAGAACTGTCTCTGGGACGAAAACCAAGCTCAAAAGACCCACAGGGACCAAGCCCTTAAGGTGTCAAAAGCATCTTCAGACAGAAAGCTAGAGGCCACTCTAGACCAGTTCGACCTTAGGGGTTTTGCTCACGGCAACTTCATGGACTACCGCCTGTTCTCATCTAACCCCCTCTGTCAAGGGAGGGCGGTCAACGGTCCCAATGACCTAGGAGAGGGAATGACACAGCAGAATGAATACCAGCGCTTATCTCCCCAGGGAAAGCAAGTTCTCTGTGAAAGCGATGACGAAGACGATGAAACCATTCTCTTCCAAGCCAGGCATGAAGTTAACAAAACCGGAATCCCAAGGGTCCTGGGAGGATGGAAATGGATCATTTCCGCACTCAAACTGAAAGGCCAACTGAGGGAGGAAGGTCTATTCAAAAGGAATAGAAAGATAGAAATTCATCTCCAGCAACTGCTCAGGGAGATTCCACAGTCTTCGGCATTCGTTTACAGAAATGATCAACTGGGACAACAACCAGTTACATGGGCAGATGTTCGGGAAGCCGTGTACTCACCTTCCGACATACCCGCCACTCAGATAAAGCATAAAGGAAATCTCTCCCCGATGGAGGTTTACCTAGACTGCCACACGCAGTTCAAGGAAGCACTGGCTATTCTCACATGGGAAGAAACGCAGGCACTAACTCTCGACGCAGGCTCTGCTGCAAGAAAGTTAATCTGGGCCAAGAGTGGAGGAAAACTAGCAAACTATGAGTATCGCTGCACCCAACCTGAATGCCCCGAGTATGCTCGCAAGAAGGAAAGGAGCGCAAGATACCACGAAGAGATCAAGGAGACTGTTCGCCTGAACCAAGAACTCTCCAGCCTCCCCCGGAGGGTCGCAACGCACGCTTCATGTCCGGCAACCACCGTTGCACACCGACATTCGAACACTGCCAAACCGTAGGCTACCTCCCCACGGAGGCACCCAAGCCGCATCCCGGGACCGAATCCGCAAAGCCGCCGAAGCTCCCGGAACACATCTACAATCAATGAATTGAGGGAAGACATATGGCCCTATGCTACGAGTAATCCTCCTCTAACTATGGCTCAACTCGCAGTGGCCTATTCGTAAGGAACCAAGCCTCGATGTCGCATTCTAACCCGATCGGGTCAAATCCATGCATTACCACCTAAGGCCACTAAAAGCCAAAGGAGCCGTAACCGCAACCCGGCCACCGAAGACACAAGTTCCCCGAAAGAGGACCCGATCCTCACTACCAAACAGACCTGTGCGAACATTTCCCTTTGGTCCCTGCTCACATCTTCATATCCTCACAAGCTCAAGCTAGAGGAAAGTCTGGCCCGTACCATGGTCCCCGTGGACGCAACCCTAGATGAAGTCATTCAGATGATCGGCAACATCCACTACGGCAACATTATCACCTTCACAGATTTGGACCTTCCAAAATTTGGGGCTGATCACAATGAGCCACTCGACATCACAGTCCAGCTGGACGAGCGTCGCCTTCCCCGCGTGTTGGTAGACGGAGGTTCCGAAATGAATGTATTGCCCGCCAAGGTGATGGACGTGCTTGACATCAAGCCCACAGATCTGAAGCCTTCAGTCCACACTGTCAAGGCCTATGACTCTACTTCCCGTACAATTCTCGGGGTTGCTACTCTTAATATTTTGTTCGGCAAGCGGATGATCCCCACCGAATTCCAAGTATTGGACATTCCAATCACTTTCACAGCCATTCTGGGGCGACCCTGGCTGCATCAGATAAACGGCGTGGCATCCACCCTTCACCAGTGCCTCAAGTTCATGCAAGGCAGCGAGCTAACCACAGTCTACGGCGACAGCGTCACCACCGAGGGGACCAGCACCAACGACATTCCGGTGTTAGAAATCAAGCGTAATGATGACATGGCATTAACTGGATTCACTCAAGAGACCTCCAAGATCCAAATATGCAACGTGGACCTTCCACTATCTCACGACAAGATTCCTCCCGCCATGAAGATGATGAAACTCATGAACTTCATCCCAGGACTGGGGCTCGGCAAAAGGTTACAGGGCCAACACCAAGTCATTGAAGTCAAGGACCACACCACGGTCAAAGGGCTCGGTTACGTGCCAACACTAGCTGACATCTGGGAGAACAAAAGGCTCACCCGCAGGGAACCTCCAATGGCACACCCAACCTCCGACCTTACAGTTTCGACCTCGCTCATTACTTCACCAAGGGAACCGACAGCAGAACTGAAGGACTGACAAGGGAACCGACAACAGAACTGAGGGGACCGACAAGGGAACCGACAGCAGAACTGAGGGGACCGACAACAGAACCGACAGCAGAACAGAGGGGACCGACAGTGGAATTGATGAAGATGAGAAAGAAGTAGGGACAATTAGCACAGAGACTACATAAAGGATGGAACAGTTAGCACGGGACCTCAAGCGTTTCAGAGGACTCAAGGCTAATCCGATTAGGGGAGCGTTCCTCGACATCACAGCTCTACCTGGACCAACTGCCACCACAGTCCAGCACGAGTACACATTCAAGGGTATCCCAGATACGGAAGAGCAACTCAGGGTACTCTTCGCGGGAAACAGATTGTTCGGATCAGCCGCCGAGGCCACATTCGAGACAATAACTCCAAAGCAGAAGGAACCAGAATTCATAGAAGACGCTCTCAGTGGACCAGCTCTACAGAGTCTCTTTGAAGAGGTCATGGAGGTGCCAAACCAAATTGACCTGGGCTCTGAAAACAGCATGATCGCCATGATTGGGACAGCAGAAGCCAAGCCTCTCGATCCCCGAACCCTCATCAAGCATCCAAAGAATGCCACCGAAGAACTAGGTAACTTTCACCGGACCAAGGGCAAGCCGGACGTAAATGGAAGACAAGCCGGGCTCGCACCCACATCTCCCTAAACCCGGTCTCGAACCCTCCGAGCCGCCTCCTTGTAAATGTCCAAATTCCGAGTCATCCAATGGCCTTACGCCGAAAGACTACGATAATATAGCCAACCATGTATTTCCGTTCTCGTTTAATGAAAAGTCTGACCTTTCGGAGTATCCTCTCATTGCCACTTTAACAACTGATAAGTTAACAAACAACTTAAAAGACGTTAATAACTCAATTGATAAAGAAGAAGACACATTAAATGAACAATACATTAAAGAATTTCTCCAGCGTGTAGTTGACCAAGAGGACAACCGAACCCAAGCTGCTGAAGAGGTTATGACCAAAGTGAACCTGGGGTCAGTGCAAGAGCCTAAAGAGACATAAGTGGGCAGTTTCTTCGTCGATACAAAAAAGAAGCCCTGATAAGCCTCCTCCGGGAGTATGTTGACGTGTTCGCCTGGTCATACCAGGACATGCCAGGACTCGATCCCTCGATCATGGAGCACAGAATTCCCCTGGATCCCGAATCCAAGCTTGTCAAACAGAAGTTGCGCAAGATCAAGCCAGAGTGGTCCTTGCAAGTGAAAGAAGAAATTCAGAAAATGCACCGAGTTGGTTTCATCAGAGTGATTGAGCACCCGACCTGGCTTTCCAACATCGTGACGTTCACCAAGGCTAATGGAAAGGTCAGATGCTGTGTGGATTTTCGGGATCTCAACAAGGCCAGCCCTAAAGATGATTTCCAACTGCCTAACATCGACATGCTAGTCGACACGACGGCAAATTTTGAAGTAAAGTCCTTCGTGGATGGGTTCGCTGGATACAACCAGATCAAAATATCCGAGGAAGATCAAGCCAAGACTGCTTTCACCACTCCGTGGGGGACATATTGCTACACGGTCATGCCGTTCGGTCTGAAGAACGCTGGGGCTACTTACCGGCGGGCTGCAACAGGCCTCTTCCATGACATGATTCACAAGGAAATCAAAGTATATGTCGACGACATGATCATCCACTCCAGAGGATAAGACATGCAGCACATGACAGATCTGAGAAAGTTCTTCAACAGACTCAGAAAGCACTCCATGAGATTGAACCCTGCAAAGTGCACCTTCGGCGTCAAGCGAGGCAATGTACTAGGGTACATGGTTACAGAAAGAGGTATCGAAGCCGATCCCAAGAAAATCAAGGCCATCATCGACATGAAGCTGCCTCAGACTTTGACAGAAGTAAAGAGCTTTATGGGAAGACTTCAATACATCAGTCGCTTCATCAACCAGTTGACATCTCTCTGCGAGCCCATGTTCAAACTGATGAAGAAGAATGCCGACATCAACTGGGACGCCGAGTTCCAGACATCTTTCGAGAAAATCAAGACCTACTTGGTGAATCCCCCAATTCTGTGCCCGCCACATGAAGACAAGTCACTACTCCTATACTTGACAGTAACAGACTTGTCAATCAGAGCAATGCTGGCACAAGAGCAGAAAGATTCCAAGGTTGAGCATGCAATCTACTTCGTAGGCCGGAAGCTTCAAGGAAGTGAACTCAGCTACTCAGCATTAGAGAAAACTTGTGCCGCCTTGATATGGGTAGTCGGGAAACTGAAACACTACATGCAGTCACATTCAGTGCTCCTGGTCTCCAAAATGGACCCCGTCCGACATCTCTTTGACAAGCCATCCCTGTCAATGCGACTAGACAAGTGGTCATTCTTCCTGGCTGAGTTCGACATCAAGTACATGGTCAGAAAATCAATAAAGGGCAGAGTAATGGCAGATCAGCTGGCAGACTTCCCAAGCAGTGAACCCAAGGGTCCTGATCCGCAATTTTCGGATGACGAAATCTTTTCACTTGACAGCGCAAACCGCTGGCAACTCTTCTTCGATGGGTCAGCCAACAAGAAGGGGAATGGTATTGGAATTCTCCTTGTCGATCCCAAGGACGAGCATACTCCCATAGCCATCAAGATGAATTTCGAAACAGCTAACAATGCAGCAGAATACGAAGCCTGTGCAGCAGGTCTGGAAGCCGCTCTCGAGCGCAACATTTCAAAACTGGAAGTATACGGAGACTCAGCATTGATCATCAATCAAGTGTCCAACAAATGGAAAACAGTAGATTCTGGCCTTCAGAAGTACCACGCGTACATGGAGGAGCTCATTGCTCAGTTCAAGGACATCTCTTTTCACTATTTGTCAAGAGACAGGAACCGCTTCACAGATGCCCTGGCAACCCTCGCCTCTCTTGTCGAAATTCCCGACGGGAAATCAGTAACACCCCTCAGAATAGGAAGACGGGAAACACCCGCTTATTGCTATGAGATCGAAATAAAAAATGAAATGATCAACGAACCCTGGTACAATCAAATATACCAATACCTCCAAAACGGAGAAGCTTCCTTCACAAATGAAGATGGAAAATACAAAGAAGGGATCAAAGCCAAAAACATGATGGCATTAAAATGCCTGGCATCCCATTTCGTCATTTTGGAAGGTATGTTGTACAAGAAGCGCCACCAAGGGCCACTCCTTCGGTGTGTAAACAAAGAAAAAGCCAGCGAGCTAATGAACGAAGTTCACAACGGAACCTGTGGTCCGCACATGAACGCCTGAGCATTGACACAGATCATTCTCCGTATGGGATACTATTGCATATCGATGGAAACAGACTGCATCCAGTTCGTCTGAAGCTGCGACAAATGTCAACGGTTCTCTAACCTCAATCACATCCCTCCTCATGAACTCTATTGCATGACTACACCATGGCCTTTTGCCACATGGGGAATCGACGTCATCGGCAAGATCACTCCACCAGGGAGCAATGGTCACGAGCTCATTCTAGTCGCAGTCGACTACTTCACCAAATGGGTAGAAGCCAGATCGTACAAGGTACTAAATTCCAAGAAGGTGACCGAGTTCATCAAAGAGAACATCATGTGCCGATACGGAGTGCCCAACGAGATCATATCCGATAATGGGACACACTTCGAAGGAGATTGTGACCAACCGCCGACCGACCCGTAGTCACGCATCACAAGTCTTCTCCCTACAGACCACAAACCAATGGTGCAGTAGAGGCAGCAAACAAGACTCTCGCCATGATAATCAGAAAGATGACCACTAGAGGTCAGGACTGGCCCAAAAAGCTACATCTAGCCCTCTGGGGATACATAACATCAGTCAGAACCGCCACCGGGGAGACTCCGTTTGCACTTACCTACGGAATGGAAGCGATGTTACCCGTGGAATTGGAAATTCCATCCCTCCGAGTCCTCTTGTAAAACGGGATAAATGAAGTCGAATGGCTACAGAGCCGTCACGACGAACTTGCCCTACTCGACGAGCGCAGATTGAAAGCCATGGAACACACTCGAGCCTACCAAAGCAGAATGGCCCGAGCATTCGACAAGAAAGTCAAGATCCGAGACATCAGAGAAGGCGACTTGGTGCTAAAGGAAAAGCCTCCTACGCAGACCAATCCCCTCGAAAAGTGGGAGCCTACCTGGATAGGACCGTTCGTGGTACAAAGAATCTTCTCCGGAGGAGCCATGAAGTTAGCAGATTTGGACGGGAACCCTTTCGTTAACCCCGTGAACGGAAGCAAGCTCCGCAGATACTTCATTTGGGGAAGAGCACGAGTCAACTCTCCTTCCCCATACACCACCCCTCAGTAAAATTAACGTGCTAAAAGAGTAATACCCAACTGGATACATTCTCGCTAATGATCCAGGTAAAAAACAGGGTCACACTTCTTTTGTCTTTGTTTTTCTCAAACTCACCTAAAGTGTCGAACTACGGTGACCTGAGCCCCTTAGTCCAATTGTAAAAGGGGAACGTAGGCAGCCATCATTGCTTCGGTCTCAAAACAAAACAAAAAAAATACAATAAGCATCAATTGCTTGTGTTTCGAAAAACTCTTTTCAATTAACCTACAAATTCATTACGGTTAAAACAATCTTTGATGAGTTCAAGCATGGTCAACTCTTAACTCGCTACACGCTAGCAAAACTACAATAAAACATTAATCGCTTAATGTGTCTCCGCAATGACAAAGGGTGGATACTCTAGGCAAAGAAGGTCAACCTAGTTTCCCGTACTTGGTCCTTCATCCTTCTTCCCCTTCCCTTTCCCACAGCGAGTGTTCTTCACCTTTACAGGGAATATTCCGGTAGTCCTTCTACCTGGCTCAGGGACCCTTCCCGATGCCTTCGTCAAGCCTATAACTGTCAACGCAGCCCTTTCCCTAGCTCTGTCTCGAGCTGCCTCGCTTCGAGCCATCATGTCCGTGCTTTGATTGGCCTCCCGATCAGCATTGGCCTCATAGTCATCTATGTCGTTCCCAGTACGATTCCGAGGGTTAGCCCCCGCTTCGGTCCTCCTCAAGGTCGAGCTGTCAAGGTGATCAGCACCCAACAGCTCACTCCATCTCCACAAGATAGACATCTGTGTCTCCCCCATACACTCTTCATACCAGTTCAGATACTGCGTAGACAGAACAGTGCCCCCCTCTCCGGTGAAAGAGATTCCTGGCAGGAAAGGACGCGTATTGCCACAACCGTGTGAGCAGCAATAGCGTCGAAGGATCTTCCATCAGCAGAGACCCCACCTTGAAGGTAGCAGCATGAACTAAGCCCATCAACGGCACCTGCTCGAGCCCGTACTGTCGCAGAACCAATGATGGAATGTAGAAAGCCGTCTGGGACAGCCCCAGCACTCTAACAACCAAGAGACCCTCCTGAGTGGTTCGACAAGTCTGTAACTTCCAGTGAGGAACCCACCATCGCAAGTGATGCGTGCAAAGTCTGGCCATCCAGAGCTCCAGCTCAGCCTGATCACCCCCTATCACCAGAGGACGTCGAGAAAAGGACCAAGCGTCACAAGACATTGGCACCTCGGGCATCATCTGCAACCTCTCTCTCAACCACATGGTAAGCATAGCAGGACTCCCTCCCCACATGTATCGGATGCCGGTTGCCATCCGACCTATGCCCAGGAACGTCTCGTCCAAGACCAAAGGCACGATGTCTCCCCCATTTCGACACTGCCTCACCAGGTCCAGTACGCTGTGATGATAGACACCCAGAGACGTGAATGTGAACAGAGTAGCAATCACGCACAAAGCAAATGCGTCCCACGCAAAAATGCTCCCCTCAGCTCCGACAAATTTATCGGGTAGTCCCGAAATGTCGACATATTCAGTATTCAATATCAGCATCCCGTATGCTTCTCCAGCCGAGATACCAAGCAGAGACACTAGCTTCTCAACAGTGGCCATGCCACCAGCATACGGAAGAACTAGCTGTTTCGTCTCAGATCCTCCCATGATGGCCCGGAAATCTTCGAACGTAGGAGTGATTTCGTTGTACGAAAAGTTGTACACATTCCTCCGTACATCCCAAAAACAAGCTGCTGCTCTCAAAAGATCCCAATATGGCATGAGCTCCTTCACAGCCCAAACAGATTTCATCCCGTAACAGCCTTCAAAAAACCCTTTGTTCTGCCTCGTGTGGTTCCGTACCTGAATGTGCGCTCGCCCGAAAAAATTTGGTTTTCCGGTTTAAAATGAAAAAAGAAAGGAGTCGCCATGCCATGCTTTTGGAGGTGCACTTTGAAAAACCTTTTGAAAGAGAACGGGTTCGGGGGTCAGGTTACGTGTTGGGAAGAACCGAGAGTTTACCCAACACGCCTCGTCCGTAAGTCACGGAACGAGCCAAACGTGATGCCCGCACGATCGCCCGCTACGGCACCAGTCGCCCAAAAACTGAGTGGTCCAAAGATCAACTCAATCCACATGGTTCAACGCCCAAACAGGTGAATCATCAAAACAAAAGCTCGGTCCAACGCCCAAACAGGAGAATCATCATCACAAAAGCCCGGTCCAATGCCCAAACAGGTGGATCGTCAACATAAAAGCCCGGTCCAACGCCCAAACAGGTGGATCGTCATCAATAAAAGCTCGGTCCAACGCCCAAACAGGTGGATCGTCATCACAAAAGCCCGGTCCAATGCCCAAACAGGTGGATCGTCATCATAAAAGCCCGGTCCAACGACCAAACAGGTGGATCGTCATCAATAAAAACTCGGTCCAATGCCCAAACAGGTGGATCGTCAAACCAAAAGTCCGATTCAACGCCCAAACAGGTGAATCGTCATCCTCAACAACAAAAAGCCCGATTCAGAACCCATAAAGGCGAATCCTCACAAAACCGACAGGACTCAGAGGACCGGACAGGTAAGCCTTTGTTTTCTAACATATTTCCCGCAGGTTCGGAGCCTAGAAAGGCGAATCTTCAAACATACATGTATATTCAGAATTGGGTCTTGATTTGATTCCTCAGTATGAATTTATCTTTCAAAACAAAATCTCCTCGATTTTCAAATGATTTTCAAAATAACTAAAGCAGCCTTTTCGTGTTTTGGAGTCGAACTACGTCATGGTCTGATTCTCCGATAGAGATACGTAGGAAGCCGTGCGGCCCGACCATCCCGATGTTCAGAATGATGTCTTTTCTATCGACGACATGACTTCTTCCATAAGTCTTGTCGCCGAGGGGCTCTGTAGACACCCCATTCTGAACACGTCGGATCATATTTATACCACTCTGAGTCTCGCTTTAAGTTAAGAAGTATAAATCCACCATTTCGTCATGTTTCGTTAAGTTTTGACTAACCACCGTTAGTTTGGGACTAAACTGCATACGAGATAACGAGGAAAGGACGGGAAGCAATATCTCGCCGCGAGATGGCGTGTCTCGCGCGAGATATCCTCCCTTTGCAGCATGCAGAAGGCAGTTTCCTCGTCGATTTCAACCTCTTTTCGGGATAAAACTTCATCCATCCGGCCAACCAATAGAATTTGGAGTCTGGAACCATCTTGAAGTGTTTGATCTCATCTTCAACACTTCCCCAACCCCTATAAATACCTGGTGACTTCCAAGGTTGAAAAGGAGGAAAAAGTCCAGAATTTCACAACACACACATATTTTGTTGGTTTCTTTCCCTGAAAGAATCCTACGAAATCACCCTAAAAATCACCTCAAAGTTTGTTTGTCAACCTTGTTGATAAACAAACATCAAGATCCAAGTCAAAGACGGAGGCGAAGCTCTGTCCGTATCGAGACTCGATTCTAAACTTGAGTCGAAACTCTGCCCAAATCACCTCACGCAAGGTAACCCCTAAATCCCTTTCTAATTGATTGTTAGAGTGGTATAAATCTATTGAATCTAGGATCGGCCTAGAGCCTCTCCTAATCATGGAGACGGTCTCGAAGCAATCGATCCTACATTTCGTCTAACCCCGTTAAATGGATTTTATTGTTTAAAATCTTTTTCTTCTTCTTTTTGAAAACCTCTCTTTTCTTTAGCAAGACCGATCTCCGGATTGGGTGGAATGGATGCTCCTTGACCTACCCATTCCATAACCTAAGCCCCGAACCCAAATCTCTTTCAAAATGGTTTTTCTATGTTCTCCAAACGAATAATATAGGTGGCGACTCAAAAAGATAAAATTCTTCTCACAACGCTAACAGTGGCGACTCCGCTGGGGACTTAAAATTAAGAGGCTTAAACTTGCGTCAAAATTAAAAGAGAGGTTTTCAAAAAAAATTTGTAAATTTGATTTTCTGCTCTCAGATGAGGCATATCTCGCACGAGATATCATATCTCGCGCGAGATATGGCCTCGGCAATCTGGTTATTTTCTGGTTTCTCCCGTTTATCTCATAGTCCAAGACGAGAGCCGAACATGCAAAGGGGGATCCCAGAATTCATTATCTGCAGAGTTCCCGCATCTTAAGGCCTCCCTTAAGATGTAGAACTCGAATCTCTATGTCATTTAAATAATTGATTATTATTTATAAACTGCGTGCGATTGGGTTTTATTTAATTAAAGTCCGGTCCATTGGGGATTCGGGAGTTGTAAATTAATTTATTTATCTCTCTTTATGTGGAACTACGACGGCCTGAGTCTTCCTAAATTGGGAGAAACGTAGGCAACCACTTGGTGCGGCCACTATCTGTTTTTCTTTTTAGTTTTCAAAAAAAAATCTCTATTTTACTCTATCACCTAGATTGACTATCACACACGCACACTCATATTATAACTGTCATTGCACTGCATACCCTCTATAAACCCGGGACCCACACTAAGGACGGATGACGGTAACCACCTAGTCGCCGGTCTCTCCGAAGTTGGACAATCCCACTCTGCGTATTTAATCCACTTAGATTATCATATCGCGGGGAGCCTAGCCTTCCAGTCCTGCATCGCCACATTTTCATATAGATTGACTTTTTAGGATCACTCCGTGACCGGTCGGTTTTGACTTGGTGATCTTTACTTGTTTTTGACCAAAACAAAGCCATGTAAAATTGACAATAAATAAGGACTCGGAAAAGTCCCTTCGGAAAAAGTCCCTTCGAAAAAAGTCCCTTCGGAATGACCCTTTCGGATGTCCCTTCAAAAAAAATACATATACATATGATCCTTCGAAAAACGATCTTACATGGCTTTGTTTTACAAAAATCGGATTGATTACTTAGTCGTTAGGTTCTGATAAAGGCCTTAGAAATCCCTCAAAACGGACTTTCCGTTCCGACCAAAATTTAGGTCTAAATAAAAATCGACTTTCCGTGTGATTATCTCGCGCGGGATTACATATCTCGCGCGGGATAATGCTTCTGTTTGCTGAAACTGAGCCTGAGCCATTTAAGCCTGCTTCCGACTCGTTGGGGCTAGATTTTATCCTGATATCGTCTCTGCATCTATTCTGTCAGTTTTCCGAAGCTACTCAACTTCAAGACTCCCAACACAATGTCCGACATCGACAACATTCCGGGTAATGAGACTCTGTCCGAAAACAACCACAAACTTCTGTAAGAAGCCAATAATCGCCTTGAAGTGCAAGCTTCCCAAATCCACACTCTCGTGGAAGAAATTCAAGAGCTTAGGGCAGCACTAGCCAACAAAGAAAAGAAGAAGAAAAATGATTCTTCCTCCGGAGAAGAAGAGTCATACACCAAAAAGGCCAAGGGTCGCCGCCAAAGCAAAAGCAAGAAAAAGAAGTACGAGTCTAGCTCGTCATCTTCCTCATCTGACAATGAAAGCTACACATCCAAGAATAAATGCAAAGGGGAGAGCAAGAACGAACCCCTTACCATGGCCATGTTAGAAAAGAAACTTGCATCCCTTGATGTGAGTAAGGGAGCCTCGCTCTCTAATGATTACGATACCCTTCGTCAGTCCATGTCAAAGCTTCCTAGAAAGTACAAAACACACAACATTGCAAAGTTCAATGGAACCACTTGTCCCAAATCACATTTGGAGACCTACTCTTGGGCCATGCTACCTATGGGTGTTGATGACAACCTGTTAGCCCAATGCTTTCCCCAAACTCTCGATGGTGCCGCTAGGGATTGGTATATAACCCTTCCACTCTCTACAAGACTCGACTGGCCACTCGCTAGTTGTACTTTCCAAAAGCAATATGAGGACAACTCCACTTATCGCACCACTAGAAGGGATCTTGAGCAAACCAAGCAGCTTCCGAACGAATCCTTCACAGATTTTGTCAAGAGGTGGAGAACCAAACTAACTGAAATCGTTGATAGGCCCAGCCTAGACGAGCAAATTCACATCCTCATACAATGCCTTAGGGAGGAGTATCAAGACAAGCTAGCCGGCAACTATTTTCCTAGCTTCCCCGAACTTCACAAGTCGGGCATACGGTTAGATGACCTCATCAAACAGAAAAGGGAAGCCAAGAAAGAAAGTGGATTCCGTTACAACAAGAACTCTTCTTCCTCTTCCAATCCCAAGGATACCTCTGTCAATGCCATTGTCTTCAATCATCCCGAAAATGGTAAGTACTCTGCGGTACCTCCACCACAAAAGAAGAAGAAAGATAGACATTATGACAAGCTTGAAGGAATCACCCAAGAAGAACTCTTCGAAGTGCTTGTCAAGAACGGGAAAATCAAACCAAGAGAAGGTGGACCTCCGAAGAAAGATCTTCCTACCAACCATGCTCATCATCTCTTCTACAAGTACCACAACTTCACCGGTCACGACACCAACTCCTGCTTCCACTTGAAAGACGTCATACAAAATTTGTTTGATGATAAAGAAATAGGGTTACCTAATGTTGTCACTAATCCTTTGCCAAACAATAAGGTCAATCTAATAGAGATAGAAAGTAGCTTCGAGGACCCTACTCATCTAGCCACAATTGTGGACGAGAGCCCTCTTGAATTTAATAAATCTTCTTTCTGTTATATGATGTCTTGGGAGGAAATTGTAGAACAAAAGGGAAAAGGGTCTAAGACAGTTAATCTACTCACACGATCCGGTCGTGTGATCACTAACAAAGACCCAAGGGATGAAAATCCTCCTAAACAATCCAAAGCCTCATCGCCAAGTGAACCAGAGGACCCTCTCTTAACTCAGTTAAAGAAAACACAAGCAAACATCTTAGTTTGGGATCTCATAGGAGCATCTCACAAGCACCGTGAGATGTTGAAAAAGGCATTGGCTCAAATGACCATTTCCTCGGAAGCAACACCCAAAGAGCTCACTCAAATGATTGGCCAAGTACAATTTGGCAACGTCATCACTTTCACTGACTTGGACCTACCGTCCTATGGGAACAATCATCATGAAGCCCTCTACATAACTTCCAAGGTGAATGGATATCGAATGTCACGCATTTTGGTCAACAATGGTTCTGAAATCTATGTCCTCCCAAAGAAAGCCTTATCATCATTAGGCCTCACTCACCAAGACCTCAAGCCATCCGGGCATACAGTAAGGGGATATGATTGTACCGCTAGAACTGCTTTGGGATCAGTTGTGATACCTGTAGAAATGGGGCAAGTCACAATGACCATCGAATTTCAAGTCATCGACATTCCGGCATCCTTCAACTTGCTGCTTGGCCGCCCTTGGCTACACGACATAAGGGGTGTGCCCTCCTCCCTGCACCAATGCATCAAGTTCAGACACAACAATACGATAGTCACCATACATGGAGAGATGGTTACTGCTAGTCCTATCCTCGAAGTACAACATAGCACTTCTGATTTCCTATTCAGTGGCTTTAAGATCGAGAAAGAAAGCACTGTGAATGTCATAGAAACTTGCAACGAAAATGACTACTCCAAGGCACTTTGGTTTTCTGGAAGCCTTCCTGTCTGGAGAATGATGCTAGCAAAAGGGTACTTTCCTGGATTGGGGCTCGAAATGCACTTACAAGGGATAACGGAACCGCCACCGGTTCCCCCACTTCACACAAATCATATCCTAGGATACGTCACTTCCATCCACGATGGGGATGACGAAGAAGAGTGGGGCATCACTCAAATCAACTGGGAAGGAACCACATACAAAGGCTACGATGACCCAAAGGCCAAGAATTACAACCTCGAGCCATATCGAAAGACACTCAATGGCTACTTCATTCGAGAAGGGGAAAGTATTCCCTACTTTATCTTTTCAGAACCATGGACTGATGATAAAGGAAAGCGCCAACCGGGCTTTGAAATCTTCAGCGACTGCGATGCTTCTCCAGATGAAACAGAACCCGTCCCACTAATCCCTAATGATTTGTGGGGCACGAAGGCAGAAATGAAAAGTGAATGGGACTTTGTGTTGGGAGAAGACATGCTGCGATAGTTCCATGACCTGTGCCGGTTAGAAGATAGCCAGATCCATGCAATCTCCAAGGGGGACGCTCCAACTATTGATTACACACGACTAATACAGAAATGTGATGAGCCAATTCTAAACTGGCACGTCACCGAGGGACCAGTTGTTGATGAAGACTTCATGATCAAAGAGCTTGGCTGCACTCCCCATCCCCGCTGGAAGATAGGCCCTGTAACTTTCACATTAGAAGAAGGTTCCACCTCCGATGAACTCACTCAAGAGGAAATCGAGGCGGTGGCCGAACATGCATTCCCTTACTTCCTTAATGAAAACTTTGATCTTTCCGAGTACCCTGAGATTGCTAACATCGTGAATGATTAATTAACTAATAATAATCAATATAACGAACACGTTAATAATGAATCATACGATGAGATAGATCAAGAAAATGAACAAATCTTAAAATAATTAGCTAAGCAAGTAGGTCGTTGTGGAAAGAATGGCCCTGTTGACGACGAGGAAATGCAAACGGTTAATCTTGGGACAACGGAAGACCCCAGAGAAACAAAGATCGGCAACTTCTTCAAGGGGGAAGACAGAGAAACCTTGACGCAGCTCCTCATAGAATATGTCGACGTCTTCGCTTGGTCCTACAAGGATATGCCTGGGTTAAATCAGTCAGTTGTAGAACACAAGATACCGCTGCTACCCAATGCCAAGCCAGTCAAACAGAAACTACATAGAATCAAGCCGGAATGGTCAATGCAAGTGAAAGAGGAAATCATGAAACTCTTGAAGGTAGGGTTTATCAAAGTGATTGAATATCCGGAATGGCTAGCAAACACGGTACAGGTAGCCAAGTCGAATGGAAAAATACGAGTCTGTGTCGATTTCAGAGACTTGAATAAGGCATCCCCCAAAGATGACTTCCCGCTACCAAACATAGACAGCCGCATACGAGGTCCGCTCATTCGTCGATGGTTTCGCAGGGTATAACCAAATCCTCATGGCAGAGGAGGATCAACACAAAACAGCATTCACCACACCTTGAGGAACATTCTGCTACACGGTCATGCCGTTTGGTCTCAAGAATGCAGGGGCTACTTATCAAAGGGCAGTTATGACACTATTCCACGACATGATCCACAAAGAAATAGAGGTATATGTGGACGACATGATTATTCACTCAAAGGGGACAGATGGTCAGCACTTCAGAGATCTCAGAAAATTCTTCAATCGACTGAGACAGCACAGGATGAGGCTCAACCCCGCCAAATGCTCATTCGGAGTGGTCAAAGGAAAAGTCTTAAGGTACATGGTCATAGAGCGTGGCATAGAAGCAGATCTCGCCAAGATAAGGGCTATCATTGACATGCCTCCACCCAGAACACAGAAAGAAGTAAAGGGATTCATGGGCAGACTTCAATATATCAGTCGATTCATCTATCAACTGACTACAATGTGCGATCCCATCTTCAAGCTACTTAAGAAAAATGCACCTCAAGAGTGGACTGAAGAATGTCAAGAAGCATTCGAGGAAGTTAAGCACTACTTAACTTCCCCACCCATCCTGGTTTCACCACACAAGGAGAAGCCCTTGAAATTGTACCTCACGGTTACAGACAATGCATTAGGGGCTATGCTCGCTCAAGAACAGCCTGCCTCCCACACAGAGAATGCCATCTATTTCGTCAGCCACAGATTCCAAGGCAGCAAAATCAACTATTCTCCACTCAACAAATCCTGCACTGCCCTTGTTTGGGTATCACAAAGGCTAAAGCACTATATGGAAGCCTTCCCTGTTTGTCTCATTGCAAAAATGGATCCACTGAAATATATCCTAGACAAATCAAATTAGTCTTCAAGACTGGCCAAATGGTACTTCATGCTCGCGGGGTATGATATCACTTACGTCACTCAGAAATCCGTCAGGGGGAGTGTATTCGCAGATCAATTGGCCGAATTTCCTTGTGACGAAGTGAAGGGGGAAGACCCGCGATTCCTTAATGAGGACATCATGAGTATAGAAGAAGAAAAATAAGTGGCAATTATTTTTCGATGGTGCAGCCAACAAGAGAGGGTTCGGCATCGGAATGTTGTTGGTTGACCCTAACGACATCTATACTCCACTGGCAGTACGTCTTGACTTTGACGCCACCAACAACACCGCAGAATATGAAGATTGCATAGCGGGGCTTGAGGCAGCCCTAGAGCGCAACGTGACTGAACTCGAGGTATTCGAGGATTCCCAATTAATCATCAATCAGACATTGAAGAAGTGGAGGGTCCAAGATCCAACCCTTTAAAGATACAGTGCCCACCTCCAAGAGTTGGCGCAACAATTTCAAGATGTCTCATTCCACTACCTCCCAAGAGACAAAAATCGGTTTGTGGACGCATTAGCCACACTTGCTTCTTTGGTCGAAATCCCTAAAGGAAAAGCAGTCAAACCCTTCAAAATAACACGGCGTGCAACCCCTGCATACTATGCCGTTATAGATCTCCATGACTGCAAAGACAAATGGTTATCCGAATGTGCCATTGTTGGGAACTCCGAAGAGAAACCGTGGTACTATGACATTTGGCATTTCATCCTAGATGGAACCATCCCACCTGAGACAGACCCAAAGACTCAGATCGCCCTTAAGAGATTGGCCGCTAATTACGTCATCACTGCTGGCCGTCAATTCAAGAAACATTCCCAAGGAAACCTCCTTTGTGCCACCGAGGAAGAGGCCCAAGAAATAATGGACCATGTTCATCAAGGCATATGTGAAACCCACATGAGCGGAAACATGCTTGCCAAAAAGATCATCAGACAAGGGTACTCTTGGCTAACCATGGAAGCCGACTGTACCAAAATGGTCAAGAAGTGCCATAAGTGTCAGATACACGCCAATCTCCAGCATGCACCGCCTTCCTTACTGTACCCTATGACTTCTCCTTGGCCGTTCTCTACGTGGGGGATAGATGTGATTGGAAAGGTCACACCCGTAGGAGCTAACAGACACTGCTTCATCCTAGTAGCCATCGACTATTTCACTAAATGGGTAGAGGCCGCCTCCTACAAAGTTCTGAATGCCAGAAAGGTTGCAGAATTCATCAAGCACAACATCATCTGCCGTTATGGGGTTCCGCAAGAGATAATATCCAATAATGGGTCACACTTCGAGAAGGAAACAGATCGCCTCTTAACCGAGTACAAAATCACAAGACATAAGTCGTCTCCTTACGAGCCCGGACAAATGGAGGTGGAAGCCGCAAACAAAACAATCGAAACCATCATCGGAAAAATGGCGGTCACTAGAAAAGGCGGCCCGACAAGTTACCTTTCGCGTGGGGATACCGCACGTCGGTCCGAACAGCTACAGGAGAGACTCCCTACGCCCTCACATTTGGAATGGAGGTTGTCTTACCAATAGAATTGGAAATACCATCACTTAGGGTTCTCCTAGAAAACCAAGTGAACGAGGTCAACTGGCTAGGAAGCAGATACGAAGAGTTGGCCCTGTTGGACGAAAGAAGGTTGAAAGCAGCCGAACACACTCAAGCTTACCAAAGAAGAATGGCAAGAGCTTTCAACAAAAAGGTCAAGACAAGGAACATCAGAGTAGGTGACCTGGTTCTCCATGAGCACCGTCCTGGACCTTTCAACCCGCTAGGCAAGTGGGGACCAAGATGGATAGGACCCTACATTGTGAAGAAGATATTCTCTGGGGGAGCCCTTCAGCTGGTGGACTTAGACAGAGATCAACTACCGAAGCCGGTCAACATGGACAAGCTCAAGAAGTACTTCGCGTGACTTGCCCTCCTAAAAAGAAATCACTCGCTAGGTTGAAAATCCTGAAAAGACGGCCTAGGCAAAAATTAGAGCTCGCACAAGAAAAGAAGCCCGCTAGATTGAAAACCCGAAGGGGCGGTCTAGGCAGAAGAAAGGGTGTGCATAAAAAAAAAAAAAAAAAAAAAAAAAAAAAAAAAAAAAAGAGGCATTATCTCGCGCGAGATTACCCCTCGGCATGGAGCCGTATTTTGTCCCTTTTTCTCTAAAAAATGAACTACGCTAGACCTGAGCCTCTTATTTAATTGCTGTAAAAGAGGAACGTAGGCAGCCTTCGGGTTCGGTCTAATCAAATAAATAAATCTACTTTTGTCCTTTTATTAATCGAATGCATTTTTATTAATGACAAAAAGGGAAATCCTAACCACAATGACTAATTTGCTAAGCTAACAACCTTGAAAAAAAATACTAATAAAATAAAAACTATTGATCTATCAAAGCAATCTCTTGGTACTCCTTAAGATCTAGTCTTTCATTGACTTGGTAGGCCGGCGGACATGGTCACCACCATCTTCGCGATCCTTCTTGCGCTTTGAGCCCTCAAAGCGAGCATCCCCGAGACGATCAAAGACGGATTCCGATAGCCTCTTAAAGGCCTTGGGCCTATCTAGAGCTTGCGTCTTTCCGAGCATCCCTTTGCCTTGCCTCTCGTACCAATCCCCATCGAGAAAATCTGAGTTGGATCGGTTCGTACATTAGCGGGATCGGGCGAGCCTCGCTCCTTCGCAAAATACTACTAGCCACAAAAGAATCCCCTAGCAGTGAAAGCCGCAGATCATCAATCTTCTCCGCACTAGGGTGACCAGTATGAAGGAACCAATCCAAATACTTATCAGATAAGAAGATGCTTGCATTAAAGGTCCGAAGGTTCGACCAGCGGTCCCGACTAGTTCCTTCACCCCATGCTTGAGCTAGCGCCTGCGTAAATTCTACACCAATGTAAGACACTTCACGAGAAGCTCCTTCGAAAAGATAAGTGTCCTGCTGCTGACCAAGCTGACGGAGCACCCGCTCGGGAAAATAAAAAAAGGAATCTCGCAAACCCGAAAGAACCATCCTGTCAAAACCCTTGGTATTGGCAACATACTTGTTCAACCTCCAATAAGGCGGACACCAAAGAATGTCAGCAGTTTCGGTCTTCGCAATCAACTCAGCCCATTCATCCTCTGAAAGATCCTTGATCAATAACTTGCGCATATGATATGTGAAAGGGGAATATTCCAATGGGGGACCTACCAACTTGAGATGCTCCCTAAGCCAAATGGTCAACAGAAGAGGACTCCCTTGAGTCATGGCACCGGTCCTATGCAGCTCATCAAGACCATGCAGGGTCTCACTGTAGAGTTGTGAGAAGAATTTTATCTTTTTGAGTCGCCACCTATATTATTCGTTTGGAAAACATAGAAAAACCATTTTGAAAGAGATTTGGGTTCGGGGCTTAGGTTATGGAATGGGTAGGTCAAGGAGCATCCATTCCACCCAATCCGGAGATTGGTCTTGCTAAAGAAAAGAGAGGTTTTCAAAAGAAGAAGAAGAAGATTTTAAATAATACAAATAAAAGATCCATTTAACGGGGTTAAACGGAATGTAGGATCGATTGCTTCGAGACCGTCTCCATGTCTTGGAGAGGCTCTAGGCCGATCCTAGATTCTATGGACTTATACCACTCTAACAATCAATTAGAAAGGGATTTTAGGGGGTTACCTTGCGTGAGGTAATTTGGGCAGAGTTTCGACTCAAGTTTAGAATCGAATCTTGATGCGGACAGAGCTTCGCCTCAGTCCTTGACTTGGATCTTGATGTTTGTTTATCAACAAGGTTGACAAACAAACTTTGAGGTGATTTTTAGGGTGATTTTGTAGGATTCTTTCAAGGAGAGAAACCAACAAAATGTGTGTGTTGTGAAATTCTGGACCTTTTCCTCCTTTTCAACCTTGGAAGTCACCAGGTATTTATAGGGGTTGGAGAAGTGTTGAAGATGAGATCAAACACTTCAAGATGGTTCCAGACTCCAAATTCTATTGGTTGGCCGGATGGATGAAGTTTTATCCCGAAAAGAGGTTGAAATCGACGAGGAAACTGCCTTCTGCATGCTGCAGAGGGAGGATATCTCGCGCGAGACATGCCATCTCGCGGCGAGATATTGCTTCTGTGGACAATTCCGTCCTTTCCTCGTTATCTCGTATGCAGTTTAGTCCCAAACTAACGGTGGTTAGTCAAAACTTAACGAAACATGAAGAAATGATGGATTTCTACTTCTTGACTCAAAGCGAGACTTAGAGTAGTATAAGTATGATCCGATGTGTTCAGAATGGGGTGTCTACAGAGCCCCTCGGCGACAGGTCTTATGAAAGAAGAAGTGTCGTCGATAGAAAAGACATCATTCTGAACACTGGGATGGTCGTGCCGCACGGCTGCCTACGTATCTCTATCGGAGAATCAGACCAAAACGTAGTTCGACTCCAAAACACGAAAAGGTTGCTTTAGGTATTTTGAAAATCATTTTTTGAAAATCGAGGAGATTTTATTTTTGAAAAGATAAATTCATACTGAGGAATCAAATCATGACCCAATTCTGAATATACCTGTCTGTCTGAAGATTCTCCCATTTCTGCTCCAAACCTGCAGGAAAAGATGTTAGAAAACAAAGATTTACCTGTCTGGTCCTTTGCATTCAAACGATTTTCCTTTTGAGACTGAAGTGAGGTGACGATCCTGGCGATTCGGGACCGAGCTTTTGTTGAGGTGACGATCCTGGCGATTCAAGACCGGGCTTTTTGTTGAGGTGACGATCCTGGCGATTCAAGATTGGGCTTTTTGTTGGGGTGACGATCCTGGCGATTCGGGACCGAGCTTTTTGTTGGTGAGTACTCGACATACTACCTGTATATGCTTGACACACCTAATTGGTGACGATCCTGGCAATTCAAGACCGGGCTTTTTTGTTGGTGAGTACTCGACATACTACCTATAGATGCTTGATACACCTAATTGGTGACGATCCTGGCGATTCAAGACCGAGCTTTTTATTGGTGAGTACTCGACATACTACCTTTAGATGCTTGACACACCTAATTGGTGACGATCCACCTGTAAGGGCGCTGAATCGGGCTTTTTGTTGAGATGAGTATTTGACATACCCACCCTAGATGCTTGACACACCTAATTGATGACAATCCACCTGTAAGGGCACTGAATTGGGCTTTTTGTTGGAATATGCTTGACGCATGGCACTTGACGTGATGGGTGCTTGACGCGATGGATGCTTGACGCGATGGATGCTTGACGCAATGGATGCTTGACGCAATTGTGATGATGTTGCCATTTCGCGGGAAAAATTCGATTTTTGCGTTTCTTTGAAAAACCAAATAAAACCGGAAAAAACGGAGTCGCCACGCCATTTTAATTTTGAGGGCCAAAACATTGAAAAAAGCCCGAGATCAGAGATTTAGGTTCGGAGGTCATGTTACGCGTCGGGAAGGACGTTAGTGTGCACCCGACGCGCCTCGTAAAACGAGTCTTCCAAGCTGAAAATCATTTGTGTGTGTGTGTGTGTGTGTGTTTTTTGCCAAAATAAGTTGAAACTCAGAAAAGTAAAAATTGGGATATCTTTTTAAGACTTTAGACTGATCCCATGATTTTTTGGAAGATTTTTGGATTGAGATTTGGTACTCAAAAGACCTTTTGAAGTTGAGAGCCATTTCTGCCAGAATGAAAAAGGCAGTGGACCTTTGATTTTAAAAGGGATTCAAGGGTCTTAAAACTTCATAATCTGGATAAACTCAGAGAATGAAAGTTGTTCTAGACACCTTAAATAAAGTTTGTGCGAAGGAATTTTCCATTTTGGAGAAGATTTGAGGGGTCAAACCTTCTGGAAACCTCAGATATGAGATCTGGATTCCCAGAAGCTGATGAACTAGCCTCTGAAAGAAAATTTGAAAAGAGGAGTTTTACTCACCCAAAAAATAAAGTGAAAATATGTCTGGAAAGCTCTGGATGTTGGCTACAAAAAGTATTTTGTAGTCAACACCAAATTCCAAGTTCATCTGTGTCCAAAAATTAAGACCATGGACTGAGGTCTGAGAAAATTGCTACTGGACAGCAACTTCTCAAGTAAGCAAATATGATTTTAAGGGGGGTTTTGCATCCATGCTTGTCCCCATTTCCCGAGGTTTTGGTTAGTGATCACTAGACATTTTAGTGGTGAATCAACTATACCAAACCATCCTTGGGGTACATTAGGACTAAGCATTTCATTTGCTTGGGGAGGATTTTACCCTTTGAAATCAAGATTTAGTGCTTGAAAATGGTTTTTTAGGTTTTTGAAAGTGCATTTTTGCAAGTAAGCAAGAAAAGCTTTGAAAATAATGTTGATCTTTGTAGAAGATCATCCATGGAGATGGTCTTTCCATGGTGATCTTCTTAGATCTAGAGAAAGAAGATGAAAGAACTACATTTTGTAGTTTGAAGATGCATGCATGGATGAGATTTAGGGTTAGGAAGAGGAGGGTTTACCAATCTTCCTTGTGTTCTTGAGTGTTTGGCTTGAGTGTATGAGTGTTTAGGGCTTGAATATGAGAGTGAGTGGATGAGTATGAGTTGGGAAAGATTGAGAGAAAAAGGTGACAATTCTTGAAGAATTCTCACCGTTTTCTCTCTATATTTCGCCGTGAGGTTCGGTGCAATTGTGTTCTTCTTTTTTATTTTTGTGACTCGGAGGGCTCAATTTATAGCCCTCTCGAAATTGACAATCTCATCCGCGCGGACAGTCCAGTGCAAAGGCGTGCAATCGTTCATTAAATGCAGCTCACTTTGGACAAGAAGAATATTTCTTTTTGAAATTCAAATTAGACAGCTTTATGTTTCCAAAGCATTGCTATATTTGGTTTTCTTCTTTTATTTTTCTTTTGAGATTCTTTTTTAAGGTTTAACCTTAAATAACAATGCCCATTTTACCCTCACTTTGTTAGAAATGTTAGGATAGTTAGGAATTGTTAGAAATGTTATAACTTTCGTTAATTTTCTAACGAAAATTCTAACAAGCTCAAATTGGAGCACTTACAAGAGCCCCTCGGCGACGGTGCTTTCGAAGGAAGCGGGGTCGTCGATAAGAGTAAGGCTCCATATTTGGCGAGATGATCGAGTGATCGGGTGGCCGAACCTAGCGATAGGCTACCTACGTATCCCGTGGGAATCAAGCTGCCGTATTTCGGGTCTTTGACCTCGGAGATGATGGCGTTTTAGGTGCCTCGAACCCGATGAGCGAGTTCTACGGTCGGTTGCCGGAAAGAAACTCATTGGGATAAGAGATGACCATTTTTGGTCTCGATGGGTATCCGCTCCGCCGGGGATAGGAATGACCATTTTCGGTCTCGCTGGGGATGATTGCGATTTATCGCTTTCTAGCGATAGCGTCTTAGGTGCCTCGAACCTTGAAGATGGCGTTTAGGTGCCTCGGACCTTGATGATGGCGTTTTAGGTGCCTCGGACCTTGGAGATGGCTTTTTAGGTGCCTCGGACCTCGAGATGGCTTTTTAGGTGCCTCGACCTTGGAGATGGCTTTTAGGTGCCTCGGACCTTAATTTGGAATGGCCTTTCGGTGGACTTCGCTTTGCCGAAGGAGAGGGTGACCGTTTTCGAGGGCCTAATGATAGGCTACCTACGTATCCCTAGTGGGAATCAAGCCCTTTCGTAGTTCGAGTACTACTCGAGATTCGCTGTTTTGGGATTCCGTTAACTTTGCCGGGATTTCGTTAGCCTTTCTGGGGAAAATCGACGTACTGCCCGGGGAAATCGGTCTTACGTTGACTCGCCGGGGATGATTTTGATGAAAGATACGGGATCCGTTATCTTTCTCGGGGCACTCGGTCTTACGTTTGACCGCCGGGAAGATTTTGATGAAAGATACGGGATCTCGTTATCTTTCTCGGGCACTCGGTCTTACGTTTGATCGCCGGGGTAATTTTGATGAAAGATACGGGATCTCGTTATCTTTCTTAGGGCACTCGGTCTTACGTTTGACCGCCGGGGTGATTTTGATGAAAGATACGGGATCTCGTTATCTTTCTCGGGGCACTCGGTCTTACGTTTGATCGCCGGAGATTTTGATGAAAGATACGGGATTTCGTTATCTTTCTCGGGGCACCTCGGTCTTACGTTTGACTCGCCGGGTAATTTTGATGAAAGATACGGGATCCGTTATCTTTCTCGGGCACTCGGTCTTACGTTTGATCGCCGGGGTAATTTTGATGAAAGATACGGGATCTCGTTATCTTTCTCGGGCACTCGGTCTTACATTTGATCGCCGGTAATTTTGATGAAAGATACGGATCTCGTTATCTTTCTCGGGCACTCGGCCTTACGCTTGATCGCCGGGAGGTTTTGATGAAAGATACGGATCTCGTTATCTTTCTCGGGGCACTCGGTCTTACGTTTGATTGCCGGGGTAATTTTGATGAAAGATACGGGATCTCGTTATCTTTCTCGGCACTCGGCCTTACGCTTTGACTCGCCGGAGAGGTTTTGATGAAAGATACGGAATCTCGTTATCTTTCTCGGGGCACTCGGTCTTACGTTTGACTGCCGGGGAAGATTTTTTTTTGACAAGGGGCTGACTTTGGTTATCTTTGGTTAACTCTGTCAAGTTGGGACCGAATTGCAGAGTCCCGAAATTTTAAAGGGCAAAAGGGTCATTTTGACTCGACAATCTCATCCGCGCGGCAGAATGGAAAGTCGTGGGTATTAATGGGGCCAACGCCCTTCTTCTTCCTCGCCCAATTTTTGAATTGCCGAGAGAGAGGGAGACAAACGAGGAGAACAAATGCCATTTTTGGCCCTAGAAGCTTCAAAATTCGTCCGCTTTCTTCAATTTTTCAAGCAATGGAACACGGGGAAGGCGCTTTTCAAGGCCAAGGACGTGGTCCCATAGCGGAGAGGCGATTGGAGCTCGTCCGGATGAGGAGGCATTACAACCTCTCGCAATCGGTTACGGAGGAGCATTATCCCGATGCTTGGCAACATTGGGCTTCGGATCCGCATCTCCGAACGGTATACTTTGAAACCCTTTGATCCCTTTGTTGATTTCTTGTTTGAAAATTTTAGGTGATTTTTGAATTTTTTTTTTTTTTGAAAATTCGAATGATTGATGTTCTTGGCTTTGAATCTTGATTTTGATGCTTTGCATGTTGTAATGAGTATATGAGTAACCCAAAATGTGCATTTTGCTTGGAAAAAGAATTGGCATTTTTGCCACATGTTTTTTCAATTCGAAAATTACATGTGAAAATTCGAAGAATTGTGATTTTTTTTTGAAATTGAATATTGCATGTTCTTGATGATGATGATTTTTTTTTTTTGAAATTGAATTTTGATATTGATGAATGATGATGCAATGCATGCATTTTGTTTGGAAAGAATGGGCATTTTGCCAATATGAGATGTATGTATGTTTAGGATTTTTTTTTTGAAAAGTGGGATGGATTTTTCCTCCCGTTGCATGTAAGATGGATGATATGCATGTATGCATTTTTTTTTTGTTGAAAATGGGACGGAGTTTTTACTTCCGTAGGAATGCATCTTTTTTTTTTGATGAATGCATTGGGACTTGCTGAAAATTGTTTTATTTCATGCGAGAAAAATGGGGCTACGCTCATTGTATGCTGTTATGCTGTCGAATTTTTTTGTTTTTTTTAATGTAAATGCAAATGCAATCTTTTTGACATTTTCTCTCTCCCCCTTTTTTTTTACAGGGCGGACACCGTTTTGTGACGGAGCAGCTGAACAAAATGAAGACTCGAGGATCGGTGGAGTCTGTGATTGACTTGTGGGACCGGCTTCCGAATGCGGGCCGAGGAGCTTTGTCGAGTCCGAGACAGATTGTTGTTGAGACGGGGCTCTGGGAGTTCGTCGAGTGCTTGAGGGGACCGGTCAAGTTCCCTAAGAGCAAGGGCTTCGATGTTCGCTCTAGCGCAAAGATTGGTGGGATGCGACCCACACATTCCACTTCTTCTGGGGCGAGGCGACTGTTACGCCTTCTGACTATGCTGCGATCACAGGTCTGTCCTTTAATGGACGCAGCATCGAGTGGAGAGATGGCTACAGTGACGCGGACCTGCAGGATCTTCTTGGATTTTCCCCTATTCCCAAAAAGGGGATGGGGATGGAGTATGCCGTGGTCTACGGTAAGATTGTGGAGACCATCGCGAGTTACGAGGCTGGGGAGGATAGGTTTAGCGCCGAGCAGATTGCTAGGTCCTTCCCGTGGTTTACTTTCTCGAGCACGCTCTTTGGTCATGCCGAGGGGACGGCGGTCTTTGCCTTTGCCGAGGTCCTTGGAGGACATGGAGACGGTTGGAGATATTTCCCGGGGGAGGCCGGGCCGGGCCGAGCCGTACTTCGCTCTTGATAGATACACCGGAAGGTCCGTGAGCTCCTTGTATCGCTTCGAGTTTGCTCGGAGGTATAAGCTCTCTTTTGCTTTCCCTCTTTCCTTTGAGCACGCACTTCTTTTTTTTTTTTTTGCACTTGGATTGATTCGATCTTTGCCTTCGCAGTATGGGCGCTGGAGTTCTTCCACGTCACGGTGTGGAGGCACTGAGGCGTACGCCGGGCGTATCCGGCCATGCAGCCTTGGTCCAAGCATGCCCGGGAAAAGATAAGCTCCAGGGGGCGTACGACTCTGTGTACGCGGATTGCCTTCCTTTGACGGAGGCCGAGACAGATGAGGGGATGATATTCTTCCCCGGGATCGCTTGAGGTAGCGCACCGAAGGGCGCCGAGATCCGGACAAGGCAATGGAGGATTTTGAGGGGCCCGACTTGCGACGCCTACTATCTCGGGAGAGAGGGTGACGCATCGCATGGCGTGAATTCGCCATTGTTGACACCGGTGGAGCCTCCCGCCGATATGATGCACTCCGAGTGATCGGTCCGTGACTCGGGATGATTACCGAGCCGGCCAAGACTTCTCGGATTTCGTGGCGATTGAGCCGTATGCGACGTTCGTCTTGAGGAGGCCGAGGATGCCTCAGTTTTGGATAGGGAGGGGCTTGGGATCCCGCGGTACCCTCGGACGGATTTTTCCTATATCCAGGACGGGGTCCGATTGAGGGTGCAGATCCCTCACCCGAGCGACTTCCACGAGCTTTCCGGCCTCGTCCGGTATGAAGGTATGGTTTCACCTTTTCCCCTTCTTTTCTTTCCTTTGTTTCATCATCTTTAGCATCACCTCTTTTTTTTTGACGCTTTTGCTTTTGTGCGGTTACGGAGGTGGTCGTCGAGAAGCCGACGAAGCAAGTGATCGGGGCTAAGAGATTCATACGGAGGATGGTTGCTTGCGGGGCACCTCAGTGCTAGGGCGAGGAGACCACGGCCGGCACCCGTCCGACGGGAGGCTTCTCCTATTCCCTCGGAGACTTCTTCCGAGACCCCTCTTTCTCCTCTCATTGATCACCGCGCGGCACCGCTTCGGATCACGTCATTCTTGGGGATCCGTACGGCAGTGGACACGTCCGGCGGCATGGTGGGTCGTCTCCGTATGTTCGTGGAGTCTGACGCCTTCACCTTCGGATTCGATTTCTTCAGTGGATCCGGGTTTACCCTATCGTAGTGTGCCGCTTGGTCCCGACGAGCCTCTTTCTCGGAGATGAGGACGATTCCGAGCCCGAGACTTTCAGTGGCTCCCGACGAGGCGGGCCCGAGCCGCAAGAGGGACCGGGGAGACGTCGCGCCGGGGATTCGATTGATTATCTTTTGGGATTTTTTTTTTTGATTGTACTTGTTTAGACAGATGCACATTTTTTGTAATAATTTAGGATTATTAATGCTTTTTTTTTTTGGAATGTAATTATTTAGGATTATTATGTAATGCAGTGTGAATGCAATGTTGCATGAGCCTTGTTTTTTTTTGCAAGGGTGTTAGTGTTTGGACTGGTTTGGGGAGGTTTTTTTTTGCACTGGTTTCGAGCAACCGGGACGTAATATTCCTCTTTTGGTGTAGCAAACTAGGAACCGTTGCAGATTTTTCGATGAAAATGTACATGTCCGCGCGGAGGGGACTCCGCTCGACACCGTCCTTTGATTTTGCTTTAAATCTGGCTTTGCTTTATTTCAAATTCAAATATCTTCTTCAACCTCCAAATTCAAACAGCCATTTTCGGGAGGAAGAGAGAAAAAACCATGGAAAACCTTAGAAAAGCTCCTCAAAGTTATCCCAAGAATCCCAAATGTCATTTTTCAACAAGTTCAAGGATTGGTCCCGGGAAATTATGCATGAGAGAAGGTCTTTCTTTGAAGAACGGTACAAGGTGAGGTGCTTGTGGTCTCTCAAAGAATTGGTTCCGGATTATGACCTCTTAAGAGCTTCTTCTTCGTTTTGGGATACTAGAAGGCATGTCTTTTGCCTTTCCTTCAACGAGATTGTTCCGACTGTCGAAGAATTTCGGGCCTTGCTTGGAGGTCCGGAGGTGGAAGAGATAGCGGTCCCTTTGCCCGGAGGGGCTTCTTTTGCTGACAGATTGTGCGTCCTCCTTCATCTTTCCCCGGAGGAAGCGCAAGGTATGATCCGCGGTCCCGATCATCTCGATATTTCCGGTCTTCCCGATGCATTTAGGGGCCTAGGCTTGGTGGATGATGCCTATTGGGATGCCTTTGCACTTTGTATGTTTGGCACCCCGTTCATGGTCTATTCCTTCGGGATCTCGCCATCGGTCTCGCCGGATGTCAGTCGTTGCTCACCGTCGCCCGGCGTAGATGTCGTTCCTTTGATTCTTGGGGAGACTTTTCATGCTCTCGACGTGATTAGCTACCGGACGGCGGTACATGCACGGGGCAGCCCGCTTTCTCTTGACCCCGTGGCCGATGGAGCGTTTGGGGTTCTTCGGGAAACCTCGATATGATCAAAGCCTCGGACTTTTGCCAGAGAGAGGTGTTGATGTAGATTTTGATGATCGTGGCTCGTGGGAGCGTTGGATGGCGGGTCGCCGACCGAAGATATCGATGGTTGGTGCCTCATTGGCGGGTGGAGACTCGCAGAGTGCTTCAGACGGGTCCCATGTGGTTATGCTTCCGGGCTTTCTCACCCAGGGCTTCTACATTCCGGCTCGGTCCTTAGGCAGCTTTGGCTTGGAGCAAGTTCCTTTGGAGGGCTTTGATGATGTAGCCACTGTGGTGGTGGCTCCTGCTTCCATGGATGATCCCTCGGTGTTTCCATTTCTTTCCCGAGTATGGAGGTATGATGCCTTTCCTCCTCGGGTTATTCTCAAAGCGTCCGAGACCGGTGTTCTTGACCACTTGGTACCCGGATTGGTACGAGGGGCATCCGGGAGAGACTCGGGTGGCTATTTTAGACGGCGTGAGGCCATTGTGGGTGCGGAGGACCCGATCAAGCTTCGAGAGGAGGAGGGCCGAGGCGAGGGCCAATCCTCATGACAGAGCGGAGACGCCGTGACCGATTATGAGGCTTACGTCAAGAGACAGGAGAGGAGGGCTCCTATGTTACCGCCTAGGTTACAGGAGATGAGGGATGACGCTAGGGCTACTAAGGCCCCGACAGAGGCCGGTTTGATAGACCCTGTTCCTATACCGTAGCTTGGTAGGAGGAATACCGACATTTTTCCGGTTCGTAAGAGAAAGACTCGGAGGGGGAAGAAGAAGGGAGAGGCCGCACGAGTGGCTTGGAGTGACTCGAGGTTTCCAAGTATCCCTTTCTTGCCATGACAGACACATTAGTTTGATTATGTATCTTAGTTTTCCTTTAGCAGGTTGCCAGTTGTAGGAATGAATCGGGCTTAGACTCATCAAAGAGCTTTTAACTTGTAATGAGTATTTGAATTGTTTTAGAGTTTTTCGAGATGCTTTCATGGTCTGATCAATTGTATTGATGCCAAAGTATGGCTTTTATTTGTGTTTTAGACCGAACCGTTTCCGCCGCCTACGTTCCCCTCATTTTGAGGAGCTCAGTCTTCGTAGTTCAACCCGGTGAACTCTCTTTTTGAATTTTTTTGTTTTTTTTTTTTGTTTTTTCTTTTGGTGCAACCCTGTTTTTTACCTAGGCCGCCCTTCTCGGGTTTCTAACCTAGTTGGGTATTACTCTTTTAGCACTCTTTTTTCTTGTTGTTTTTTTTTTGTTTTTCTTTTTTTTTTTTGGAGCAACCCTGTTTTTTACCTAGGCCGCCCTTCTCGGGTTTCTAACCTAGTTGGGTATTACTCTTTTAGCACTCTTTTTTCTTGTTGTTTGATTTTTTTCTTTTTTTTTTGTTGTTTTTTTTTTTTGTTTTTTTTTGTTGTTTTTTTTTTTTTTTTTTTTTGTTTTTTTTTTACGCGTAGTATCTCGCGCAGCCTTGTCACCATTCACTCGGGTGTACAAAGGGATTCCCGTCGAGGTCCAAGGAAGTTGCATGGCTCCTCCGGAGAAGATCTTCCGGACGACATATGGCCCGACCCATACAGCTCCCATTTGCCGAGAGGGTTAATACGGACCGGGGCTTTTCTTTTAGAACGAGATCACCTTCTCGGATCTCCCGATGCTTTACTTTCTTGTCGAAGGCTCCGCCATCCTTCCTTGGTAGGCCCGGATGTGTTCCATGGCCTTCAATCGGCGTTCGTCTAGTAGGGCCAATTCATCATGGCGACTCGGGAGCCATTCGACCTCGTTGATCCGGCTTTCCAGCAAAGATACTGAGCGAGGGATTTCCACTCGATTGGGAGTACGGCTTCCATTCCGTATGTGAGGGCAAAAGGTGTTTCCCCGCTTGCCGTTCGACCGATGTTCTCGTAGCCCCAGAGTGCCAGTGTAACTTCTCGGGCCAATCTCCGCCCGACAGCCCATCTTCCGGATGATATTTTCCAGAGTCTTGTTTGCCGCTTCGACGGCTCCGTTGGTTTGGGGCCCGTAGGAGATGACTTGTGACGGGTTATTCGGAATTCCGCCAAAGAACTCCGTCACATTCCCCTTCGAAGTGGGATCCATTATCTGAAATGATTTCGGCCGGCAACCCGTATCGGCACATGATGTTTTCTTTGATGAAGAGGGCGACTTTCTTTGAGTTGAGGATTTTGTAGGACTTTGCAGAGCATCCTTTCCGATTCCTTCAAAGAAATCACCAATCTGCGTCTCTTAGGCTCTTCCGCAGTTCCCAAATTCACACTTGTCAAAATCTCTTCTAGCCTTGGGCTCGATTTTCCTCTTCCCGGACAACCTGCTTAAAGATTTTTTTTTTGTTGTTTGATTTTTTTCTTTTTTTTTTCGTTTAATGTGTCTGCTTCTTTATCTAATGAATTATTATTAAGTGTTTTTTTTTTTATTCGTCATTTGTTAAAGTGGCAATCAAGGGATACTCAGAAAGGTTCGTCATTTCATTGAAAACGAAAGGGGGTACAGCGCTTGCTACAGACTTGTAGTCTTCAGGCGCAAGCCCGTCGGACGACTCGAGAGACTCGAACTCAACAATGAGAGACCCGGAGGATTTTACAACGGTTGACACGGAAGGACGGGGGACCAATCCAAGCTTGGTGATCATTTCCTCTTTGGTCGCGGACGGGCCCGAGAGAGTTTCCCAATTCTTTAAAGGCATCGCTGTCGGTGGCTTCAAAACCCGGGAAAGGCATGGTCTCTGTGCTCCCTCTTCGCCGTTGCTATCATCTCTTTGTTTGAATCGTAATCAACCGTGTTTGGCATCCGAAAGCCGAGCATGTGGATGTAGGGATCTTCCTCACCCCGGGACTTCCGTTTCGTCCACAATCCGACCGCTCAATCCGTATGTAAGGACGCATTGCGTCTCGGTGAGCCGCTAGAAAAATCTCATGTCTCATACTCGAGCGGAAAGGCTTGGCGGTGTAGTTCAAAGGAGGACGTCCCACACGACGTTCATAGATTCGAGCCGAGTCCGTCGGTGTTTGCCGACTTTTATCATGAAAATCTCCTCGCCGGCGAGGCCAAAGAATGGGTTTGCATAATACCGACAAATCTCGTGATTGAGGACCGGGACTTGTGTGCCTCGTATCATGGCGGCGTTCAGCGTTTCCTTCCAAGACGACTCCAAGTGTTGGAAATAGCAATTAAATTTGATGAATCGAACTTCTTCTGAGTCTCGCTTGCTTGAGTGTGTCGACATAGTTGGCATCGCTAGATTCCAAAGGATGCCGGCGAGACTTGCCTCTTGAAGGATGTAGCCCGGTGTTTGACCGTGGGTGTTCTTGGCTATTGTTTCAGCCTTCGTTCCCTATGAGGAAACCGTCACCCCTTATGACTTCAAGGTCTCCCGCCGGTTGATGAATTTGACGCATTGGTGGAGAGTGGAGGCTACGGCTTTCATGTGATGCAACCAAGGGCGCCCTAGTAGGCCGTGAACTCTGGGAGGGGATATCCATTACATGGAACTTTGCGGGCACCATTTGGGTTTCGTACTGCAGTTCCAGAGTCACCGTCCCTGCAATGGGACGAGACGAACCGTCGTAGGCTTTGACAATCCGGTAGATGGGATCACGCGCCTTTCATTTATGCGGAGGGCCCTCATCATGCCGAGGGGAAGGACATTTACCGATGATCCATTGTCCACTAATACCTGTGGAGTGACATGGTGTTGAGCCGAATAGTGATGTACAAAGCTTCATTGTGTTGGGAGACATCTCTTGGCAAATCTTCATCGCAGAAGGTGATCATACTCCCATATAGGTGAGGATCATAGATTTGGTCCTTGTCTCGGGATGGAGAGTCATCAATCCGGTCACTTCGTGCCTTTTTCTTGCGAGGCGTAGTCTTTGCCGAAGCCCCGGGTTATACCGATGCCTTTTGTGGCGGTTGCCATCTCTAGTCAACATGTTGATTGAGTGGAGCGCCAGATCGGCGTCGGTTTTTCTTCATCGGTGTATATTCGGGAGCCGGACAACCGAACTTGGCCGACCCCGAGGGGGTTGGACTTACGTTCGCAGCACTGCATATCCGAAGGTCTCACTCGTCGTTGGCAAGGCTTTTCTCGTTCTTTCACCCCTTTTTGCTTTGGGGAAGACTCGACCGAGTAGAGTACATAATAATCAAATCCCCTGCATGGCTCTCCGAGCGTTCCCACACCGTTATCACCGGCCTCGAATCTCTCCTTCAATTTTTACCGGGAGGAAATTTTCTTTTTCTTAGGAGGACGGTCCTCGTGTATCCAGTCCCGATAGTCCCTTTCAAGGCAATCGGGACAAGCCACAAATATCCCACCAAATGTGTTCTACTACGGTGGCGGATTTGGGACCTCGTGTTGAGCGGTGGCCGGGAATGACTTTGAGTGGAACCGGTCCGGGGATTCGCTGGACTCATCTCGTAGCGAGTGATTGGACTCGCCGGATAATGAGAGATATTGAGGTCCCTGGGAACGGGCACATGTTTGTCTTTCAAGGTAGCCCTGGCCAGTTGGGATATTGTTAAGGTCCCGAAGTGGCGTGTGGCCTCTTCAATCCAGCTCGTCGTCCGTTTCCGGCGTTCTTCCAGACTTTGATGGCCGACCATATTCCTTCAATCGTTCCCTCGATTCTCATCACCAGCCGATATTTGTGGGATCATCACTTTGAGAGGGGACAACCGACAAGATACCGAACTCTTTCGTCCCCGACCGCTGTTTGGGGGCCGCTTGTCCCTGTAAGTCGGCGGGCAGGAGTCCGCGGTGGAAACATAGGAATCTTGGGGTAGCATTTTGATGTATCCGGATCGTTAAGAAGAGGAGGAGAACCCTCTTCTCGTCTTTGCGGTAAAAGTGCCATCGGAATTGAGACCGATAGTCAAACCATGACTTGCGACTACTCCCGCAGGTCATCAATTTGAGCCTCATGTCGAAGTCTCATTTGTTCTACCAACCGGATCCACACGGTCCTGTTCGAGGGATTTTGGAGGACGGAGCAACGTTATCCCCATCATTACCGGCCGATGCAGACATTCTCAAACCCGGAGTTGGAACAAACGGCGAAACCGATGACGCGCTTGACTCTTCCTAACCGATCAAACGGTGACCCGGTGCCCGAAACCAAGCTTTGTGCGGAGTCATGGGGAAAGGACACGAAGGTTCGATGTCCTGGGAATGGAAGGAGGGTAGGTGTTTGGGCTTTTGGCTCATGCAACATGCGCTTATTTGTTCACGTTTACTTAAAACATGTTTTATTAACCTAATTGGTTGGAAAAGATTGCTCTTCTTTTTCGCAAACTACTCGATTCCCGGATCGCTGGGCCCCGTCACTACGTCTATAAGCCCCTCGTATTCCACCTCGTATTTCGACCTCCCAGGTGGACAGCCCCGGCGAGGGTCCTATAGGGCAAGCGGGTCCCACCGACCGAAAGAAAAACGATCCTAAAAGTCCGGCGGGTAATCGAGTCTTAACGAGCATTCGATGTAAATTACGGACAAAGCCGACGTCGAAAGTCAAGATCATGTCCGAGGGCTCGACAAAAAGTCGGCATGATTTGGACCGATACGCGTCCACGATTGATCTTGACTTGTCGTCGCTTAAGCCGTAATTAGGCATGGAATAATCATTAATCCTTGATGACTCGGTGTCAATGCCGGGAGTCGTGTATAATTTGTGCGCCGAGCCGAAGTCAAGGCGCCGGTCAATATCTTGGTCAAAGTCTCGCGGCGGAAAACCGGCAGTAACTTCGACCGATTAGGGACCCGAAAGATATTGAGTCGGTATGCCGACAAAGGCTTGAAAGGAAAGGTCTATACACGGACAGTGGCATGACACGTAATTTACTAAAAACCAACCGGGTCTCGGACAAAGTGTGTCACGGACAAGTGCATGGTCGACACGAGGCTCCATGGGATGTTTGGGTAGTCCCGTGCTCATCCGAGAGGCGTAATAAGACCAAACGGACCGCGACAAGGATTTCCCGGATTAAGGACGT
Source organism: Adenophora triphylla var. japonica (assembly GCA_022495995.1). Classification (NCBI taxonomy): domain Eukaryota; kingdom Viridiplantae; phylum Streptophyta; class Magnoliopsida; order Asterales; family Campanulaceae; genus Adenophora; species Adenophora triphylla. Next base: position 296,612 of record JAFEMH010001932.1, on the reverse strand, counting down.
AGTGTGCGGTGTACGGTCACGTGCGCGTAGTGTGCAAGCAGCCTATATTCTTTTCCGAGTAAAATAGAAAAAAAATTTTTATGTGTCTTAAAAATATGATGCATGATTTTTTGGAAATTTTCTTTTCTTTTTGAAAATCCTTTTTTTTTTTTTTGATTTTTTTTTATGAGCACATAAGCACGTAAGCACGAAAATTCCGACAGCTAGGGACATTATTCCGACAAATAAAATTTTGACTTTTTCCGAGGCGGCCAAAACAACATGAAAACTGTGCAAAAATCAACACACACACAAAAATGATTTTCAAAGCCGGACGGAAGCTTGACCCTCAAAAGCCTTTTTGTGAAAACGGTGATACCGGTACGTGGGATTGTTAGACCACAATTTATCCCCGACTCGTGTTAGGAGGCGATAACGGGAAATTTAGTGGTTTCCACCAATATACCAAATACCATTTTTTATTAAAAAGCTTAGTCCCCAGCGGAGTCGCCACTGTGATGATGTTGCCATTTCGCGGGAAAAATTCGATTTTTGCGTTTCTTTGAAAAACCAAATAAAACCGGAAAACGGAGTCGCCACGCCATTTTAATTTTGAGGGCCAAAACTTTGAAAAAAGCCCGAGATCAGAGATTTAGGTTCGGAGGTCATGTTACGCGTCGGGAAGGACGTTAGTGTGCACCCGACGCGCCTCGTAAAACGAGTCTTCCAAGCTGAAAATCATTTGTGTGTGTGTGTGTGTGTGTGTTTTGGCCAAAATAAGTTGAAACTCAGAAAAGTAAAAATTGGGATATCTTTTTAAGACTTTAAACTGATCCCATGATTTTTTGGAAGATTTTTGGATTGAGATTTGGTACTCAAAAGACCTTTTGAAGTTGAGAGCCATTTCTGCCAGAATGAAAAAGGCAGTGGACCTTTGATTTTAAAAGGGATTCAAGGGTCTTAAAACTTCATAATCTGGATAAACTCAGAGAATGAAAGTTGTTTTAGACACCTTAAATAAAGTTTGTGCGAAGGAATTTTCTATTTTGGAGAAGATTTGAGGGGTCAAAACCTTCTGGAAACCTCAGATATGAGATCTGGATTCCCAGAAGCTGATGAACTAGCCTCTGAAAGAAAATTTGAAAAGAGGAGTTTTACTCACCCAAAAAATAAAGTGAAAATATGTCTGGAAATCTATGGATGTTGGCTACAAAAAGTATTTTGTAGTCAACACCAAATTCCAAGTTCATCTGTGTCCAAAAATTAAGACCATGGACTGAGGTCTGAGAAAATTGCTACTGGACAGCAACTTCTCAAGAAAGAAAATATGATTTTAAGGGGGGGTTTTGCATCCATGCTTGTCCCCATTTCCCTAGGTTTTGGTTAGTGATCACTAGACATTTTAGTGGTGAATCAACTATACCAAACCATCCTTGGGGTACATTAGGACTAAGCATTTCATTTGCTTGGGGAGGGGGATTTTACCCTTTGAAATCAAGATTTAGTGCTTGAAAATGGTTTTTTAGGTTTTTGAAAGTGCATTTTTGCAAGTAAGCAAGAAAAGCTTTGAAAATAATGTTGATCTTTGTAGAAGATCATCCATGGAGATGGTCTTCCATGGTGATCTTCTTAGATCTAGAGAAAGAAGATGAAAGAACTACATTTTGTAGTTTGAAGATGCATGCATGGATGAGATTTAGGGTTAGGAAGAGGAGGGTTTACCAATCTTCCTTGTGTTCTTGAGTGTTTGGCTTGAGTGTATGAGTGTTTAGGGCTTGAATATGAGAGTGAGTGGATGAGTATGAGTTGGGAAAGATTGGAGAGAAAAAGGTGACAATTCTTGAAGAATTCTCACTGTTTTCTCTCTATATTTCGCCAGAGGTTCGGTGCAATTGTGTTCTTCTTTTTTTATTTTTGTGACTGGAGGGCTCAATTTATAGCCCTCTGAAATTGACAATCTCATCCGCGCGGACAGGTCCAGGCAGCGTGCACTGTTCATTAAATGCAGCTCCAGCTTTGGACAAGAAGAATATTTCTTTTTGAAATTCAAATTAGACAGCCAGTTTATGTTTCCAGCATTGCTATATTTGGTTTTCTTCTTTTGTTTTTCTTTTTGAGATTCTTTTTAAGGTTTAACCTTAAATAACAATGCCCATTTTACCCTCACTTTGTTAGAAATGTTAGGATAGTTAGGAATTGTTAGAAATGTTATAACTTTCGTTAATTTTCTAACGAAAATTCTAACAAGCTCAAATTGGAGCACTTACAGCAATGGTTGCTTAACGCTATGGATGCTTGACGCAATGGTTGCTTGATGCTTTAAGATATGCTTGACGCACTTAATTGGATACATGGAAAGCTATATGGTAGGAAAATTCCAAACACTCAACATGTTTGATCTAATTCTTGAAAGTAGGCATTTGATGTGCTTTACGCACTTTAATTCCTGCAATAGAGTTAGCGAAAGCATTTGCATAACAACATATATTCACTTAAGCATTTGTTTGTTCAAGATGATCAATGTGCACTCGACTCCAAGAATCAGCGGGGAGAATGAGTTCTATTATGTGATAATTGAAAATTGTTTGTGTGATTTATATTTTGGTTTAGAAGACCGACTCGTGAGTTCCATCTAAAGATCGAACAAGACAATCGTCTAATAGGATTCCGTTGAGATAACCCAAGTTCAACACTAAGGTTCGGGATACTTCAAGAATTTTTTGTTGTCATAGGACTTTTCCATCGTCAAGCCCCAAGTTTCTCATGTGATGATCATTGACTGAACAAGGTCTAAACCACTCCAATGGCTTTTGCTATGTAGAACTTATGCTGTCAAATCCAAAGCACGTATTTTCCAAGGCTTCTCTTGACATCAAGCCCCAAGACTTCTCGTATGTTGTAGATGACTTCGTGAACAGGCTTGTGAGGCTGCGTGAATTGAAGAAGGATCCCCTCCCTTTTTCCCTTTGAATTTTTTTTCTTTCTTAGTGACGCACCCTGATTTTTGCCTAGACCGCCCTTTCGGGTTTTCAATCTAGCGGGCATCTCTTTTGCGTCTTGTACTCTAACTTTTGCCTAGGCCTCTCTTTACGAGTTTTCAACCTAGCGAGCCCCCTTTTTTTTTTGAAAAGTATGTTTACTCGAAGGGGACTCAGTTGGAAGAATCTCATTAAGGAGAAAGATGAGATGTCGAGTTTAGTTGAGGAGAGACGGACTCTATTTTTGGAAGGTGATCCAAGCATTGACTTCTTTTGGGAGAGTATATTCTCTAATGATGAGAGTGAGAAGTGAAAGAGGAAAGCCCCTACTGCAGCTTTGATTATTTTGAAGAGTTTAAGTAGAGATTGATTGGGGGAGGAAAGGTTAGGAAGCCCCAGTTTTGATGCTTGGATTTCAAGAGTGTGTATGAGAATGGATAAGAGGAAGCCCCTAGACTCAACAAAGAACACTACATGGCTCAAAGGTCTAGAAAAGTTGTTCTACTTTTAATGGACCTTGCATCATCTAGAAATTTCTTATCGAGTTTGAAAAGAAAGCCAATCGTTAGCATGACTTAAGGCTAAACATTTTTCTTTATGGATGGATGTTGAAAGTCTTCTTCATTTGCACTGCCATTCAGGCTTCATGGTAAGAGGACGTTAAGGAATCCTCTTTTCATCGTTGGTATCACTTGACTCTTCTTCTTTGTGGGAGAGTGCTTCTTGCCTTTGTTGAAATCCCATATTTGTTGTGTGGCGATGAAGGCTTGAGAGTTTTTCTTTTCATTTTTTTTTTTGTACTCTCAAAGCCTTGAATTGAGTAGCCCCACTCTTCTTGGGATGAATGTTGATAGCAGCGCCTTTGGCTTCCTTCGTTTGTTGACCTTCGACTTTCAACAGGAGTAATGTTTAGCCTTAAGCCTTCTAAGGATAGTTTTCATTTCAAACTTGCTTAGAAATTTCTATTTGTCGTGATGATTTAAGGAATGAGTGTCCACTATTCAGCATGGATAAAATGATACTCATAAAGAAAAACAACTTTTGGGAAGTGTTTAGGATAAAGAGATAACTTTTATTGATAAGGAAATTCAAAACAGACTTGATAGTTCACTTGACACAAACTAGAGATGATAGAGATGGACTAGAATGACAGAACGACTCTTCGAGAACATACTATGAAGTTGACCTAATCTATTTTTCTTTCTTTTCTTTTCTTTTTTTTTCAAAGGAAAAAGGGGGAGGACAATCGGAGCCCCAAGGTGGTGATGCTTCAGTTGATCTTGCCGGCTTCATACAAGTCTTGGATGGCATCCCTCAAATTGTAGCAATTATTGGTGTCATGACCACTAAACTGATGGTAATCGCAAAATTTGTCGTGGTCCCAATCTTCTCTCATTTTCTTAGGATGATAGTCTTCCATTGGCTTCAGTTTTCCTTGGCCTACTAGATCATCGAACATTTCCTTAAGAGTAGCCCCACCAAAATCATGATAGGTATGACCGGTGCTCCCCTTTGTTGGACAATTCTCCTTTTTTGAATTCTTTCTAAGTCGGATCAATTCATCCATTCTAAGGCCTGATTTATGGAGCTCGAGGAAACTAGGGAAGTAATTGCCGACAAGCTTCTCTTGGTACTCTTCGCGGAGACATTGAAGTAGGATATGAATTTGTTCGTCTAGGCTTGGCCTATCAATGATTTCAGTCAGTTTGGTCCTCCATCTTTTAACAAAATCGGCGAATGACTCATTTTTTTGTTGCTTAGTTTGCTCAAGGTCTCTCCTAGTAGTGCGGTAGGTAGTGTTGTCCTCAAATTGTTCTTGGAAGGCACGACTGGCGAGTGGCCAATCAAGCCTTGTGGAGAGTGGAAGGGTCATGAACCAATCTCTAGCGGCACCATCAAGGGTTTGAGGGAAGCATTGAACTAGCAAGTTGTCATCGACATCCATAGGTAGCATGGCCCAAGAGTAGGTTTCTAGATGGATTTTTGGACAAGTAGAACCATTGAATTTTGCAATATCGAGTGTCTTGTACTTTCTAGGAAGCTTTGACATGGATTGACGAAGGGTGTCATAGTCGATAGAGAGAGAGGCTCCCTTGCTCACATCGAGGGATGCAAGTTTCTTTTCTAGCATTGCCATGGTAAGGGGTTCGTCCTTGCTTTCTTTCTTGGAAGCATAACTCTCATTGTCAGATGAGGAAGATGATGAGCTAGACTCATACACCTTTTTCTTGTGCTTGCGGTGCCTTTTAGCTTTCTTAGTGTATGATACTTCATCATCGGAAGAGGTCCTACTTTCTTTCTTCTTTGAGCTTAATTCGGCCACTTTTAGTTTCATGGCTCGGAGTTCATCAACCATGGCTTTCATTTCCCCGGCTTGGATTCTCCTTTCAAGTTCTAATCGGGCCTCCATTTCATCGGCTTGGGCTTGTAGCATTTCTTCATATTGAATCCTTTGATCCTCAATTTCCTTCTTGAGTGCTTCGGAATTCATCGCGTCGGAAGGAAATTGAATTGTTACCGTTGGAGAGGTAAGGGAGCTTGACGACCTTAGAGATGAACTCGAGATATCCTAACGAAACGCCTCTTAGAAGATTAGCCCCAAATGATCCTAGATGGAGAAAAGGATGATGGTTAAAATTACCTCACGAGCGATTTTTTTTGAAGTTTCATTTTTATTAGAGACGGAGTTTTGACTCAAGGAGGGAGCGCACATTGATTATCAATCACAAACACGAAATCTGCAAATAAAATCTCGCGCGAGACGAGGTAATCTCGCACGAGACAACCATTCGGAAAGATGAATTTTTCCTCTTTTTATTTCCTAAATTCTGGTCGGACGGACAAAGATCCGTTTTCTATCTAGCATCCTAGGTAACTCTTGCAGGCATACGTAATTCGAATCAAACCTAGGGACTCGGTAATTGACCATTCTTTGTAAAATAAAGCCATGTAAAAAACATTTTTCAAGAAGGATTTTTTTTTCTTTAAAGGGACTTCCGAAAGGGTCATTCCGAAGGGACATTTCCGAAGGGACTTTTTCTTTTTCCGACGGGACTTTTCCGAATCCTTCTTTATTGTCAATTTTACATTAGCTTTATTTTGGTCAAAGACAATAAAGATTACCAAGTCAAAACCGACCGGTCACGGAGTGTTCCTAGAAAGGACAATCTACATGATATGTGGCGATGCAGGGCTGGAAGGCTAGGCTCCCCGCGATATGACAATCTAGGTGGATTGAATACGCGGAGTGGGATGATCCAACTTCGGAGAGACCGGCGACTAGGTGGTTACCGTCATCCGTCCTTAGTGTGGGTCCTGGGTTAATCGGGGTATGTAGTGCAATGACAGATATAGCATGAGTGCGCGTGTGTGAGAGTCAATCTAGGTGATAGAGTAAAATAGAAAGTTTTTTTTTTTGAAAACTAAAAAAGAAAAACAGATAGTGGCCGCACCAAGTGGTTGCCTACGTTTCTCCCAAATTAGGAAGACTCAGGCCGTCGTAGTTCCACATAAAGGGAGAGAGAGAGAAAGAATAAATTAAATTACAACTCCCGAATCCCCAATGGACCGGACTTTAATTAAATAAAAACCCAATCGCACGCAGTTTATAAATAACAATCGATTATTTAAATGAAATAAAGATTCGAGTTCTACATCTTAAGGGAGGCCTTAAGATGCGGGAACTCTGCAGATCATGAATTCTGGGATCCCCCTTGCGTGTTCGACCCTCGTCTTGGACCACGGGATGAACAGGAGAAACCAGAAAGCAACCAGATTGCCGAGGCGATATCTCGCGCGAGATATGATATCTCGTGCGAGATATGCCTGATCTGGGAACAAAAAATTGAATTTTTTTTTTTAAACCTCTCTTTTAATTTTGACGCAAGTTTAAGCCTCTTAATTTTAAGTCCCCAGCGGAGTCGCCACTGTAGCGTTGTGAGAAGAATTTTATCTTTTTGAGTCGCCACCTATATTATTCGTTTGGAAAACATAGAAAAACCATTTTGAAAGAGATTTGGGTTCGGGGCTTAGGTTATGGAATGGGTAGGTCAAGGAGCATCCATTCCACCCAATCCGGAGATTGGTCTTGCTAAAGAAAAGAGAGGTTTTCAAAAGAAGAAGAAGAAGATTTTAAATAATACAAATAAAAGATCCATTTAACGGGGTTAAACGGAATGTAGGATCGATTGCTTCGAGACCGTCTCCATGTCTTGGAGAGGCTCTAGGCCGATCTTAGATTCTATGGACTTATACCACTCTAACAATCAATTAGAAAGGGATTTTAGGGGGTTACCTTGCGTGAGGTGATTTGGGCAGAGTTTTGACTCAAGTTTAGAATCGAATCTTGATGCGGACAGAGCTTCGCCTCAGTCCTTGACTTGGATCTTGATGTTTGTTTATCAACAAGGTTGACAAACAAACTTTGTGGTGATTTTTAGGGTGATTTTGTAGGATTCTTTCAAGGAGAGAAACCAACAAAATGTGTGTGTTGTGAAATTCTGGACCTTTTTCCCCCTTTCAACCTTGGAAGTCACCAGGTATTTATAGGGGTTGGATAAGTGTTGAAGATGAGATCAAACACTTCAAGATGGTTCCAGACTCCAAATTCTATTGGTTGGCCGGATGGATGAAGTTTTATCCCGAAAAGAGGTTGAAATCGACGAGGAAACTGCCTTCTGCATGCTGCAAAGGGAGGATATCTCGCGCGAGACACGCCATCTCGCGGCGAGATATTGCTTCTGTGGACAATTCCGTCCTTTCCTCGTTATCTCGTATGCAGTTTAGTCCCAAACTAACGGTGGTTAGTCAAAACTTAACGAAACATGACGAAATGATGGATTTCTAATTCTTGACTCAAAGCGAGACTTAGAGTGGTATAAGTATGATCCAATGTGTTCAGAATGGGGTGTCTACACTCACCCAAGATTAGCCTCATCATCTGAATCACCGCTGAAGCGTCTCGGAAAAGAAGAGCAATCAACCCACTTGTGATGAACCAACTCGTAGCAAGTATCAAGGGGGATCCCTAGCAATTCATTCAAAGCCTCCGAATGATTCCTATGGTACTTAGGAACAGCAATCTCACCAGTCAAAGACATATCCAAGATAATTGCAAATTCCTCCACAGTAGGCACCATCTCATTCAAAGAAAAATTGAAAAGGTGAATAGAGGGATCCCAAAATCGAGCAGCACCCTGCAAGAGATTCCAATCCGGTTGGAGGTTCTTCAAGGTGAAGAGAATTCGAGATCCGAATTCTGCAATAAACCTATTGCGAGATCGGTTGCGAAACGACCTCACCAAATCTCTGGATGCTTGCTTGAAAGATTCAATCACTTCAGATGACAGAGAAAAATCATCAACAATCATGGACGTTGGGGGATTCTCCTTGGAAGCCATGGATCGCAGGGTTAGAAAAGAAGTCAAGAGTTTAACCCTAACAGAATGTCTCTAGAGTTTGAAAGGCTAGAATGAGTTATCTGGCCGGACTACAGGGTGATTTTATAGGGAAAACTGACAAAATCCTGTTCGAAAAAGGAAGAGATCTCTGCCTGGGTAGCGTGTCTCGTGCGAGACACCTTATCTCGCGCGAGATATTGCTACGGCAAAACAACAATATTTCTGCTCAAACAGCAATCTAGTCCGGACCTGACGAAGCAAGTCTCGAAAAACCTGCGTGTACAGTTCATAACATGCAGCAAAACACCAAGATTCGAGCTCAAAATTGTGGCCTAACGGCCATTCCATTCCATTTAAAAAAAAACATGGAAAGTCGAGAAAGTTAATTAACTAACTAATTAAACCTAGGATTAGGGGTTAAGAAAAACCATTGTTTTGTGCTACCTACTTGTTCCTAACAGGTACCAAAGAAAAAGAAAAATTGTCTGGGCCCACACGGCCAATATATACAGATCATCAGAAATCAGATAAAGAGAAAGGGAGGGGATCACGCCATCAGATCGCCCGAGCTACCGGCACCTCCGCCATCACCACCATGGGGGCTACCATCCCTCCTCGACCTCTTGGCTCCGCAAGTAGGGGTCACCGCCGAGGCCACTGTCGAGGCCGCCAAAGAAGCCTTATGGAACAGCCTCTCGGACAGGTCCGACACCAAGGCCATCAGTCCTGCCATCTTGGTCGCTCCACGGTTATAATCGGCCGCGGACATGGTGACCTGACAACCAAAGAAAAGGAATGCTCAGATGAAGTCGGACATATACACTTATATGGACGAATACGAGAGATAATACAAACAGAAACATACCGAGGAGACGTCCGGCGGAAGGCGGTAACCCTCAGGAATATGATCCAGAGTCGGGATGTGGCCCATCATCGGCATACTCCCCATTATGTACGTGTAGCTCAAAGGGCCGAAGTCTGGCACGAAGGGAAGAGAACCAGTAGCCTGAGAAGAAGTGCTAGGGGATGAGGAACCTGAAGCAGAAGCAGAGGTGGAGCCACGAGCATGTGATCGCCTATCCCCCACCAGGAGGGGAACCATCAAGCAAGGCAGGAACTCCGCATAAGAGGCCCCGGGGATAACACAAGCCGTTGCCACATCACCCACCAAAAGACCTACATAGTCATCATCTGGAATGTAGTAGGTGGGATACATCGCCCTCGGCATATCCGCCGGCACGCTATATGGTAGTCTACCCCGGTCATGCTGTGGGAAGACCCGCTCACCAAGATACATAGTGTCCTCCTCCAAAGATGCAAGCATCCTCTGCATCCCAGTAGCATCCCAAGCACGATGCACCTCCGGCTCCAACAGGGTCCATGGATAAAGGCCTAGCCTCTCATACTCAAAAGTATCCAGCATGGCCCGCGCCTCCGCGACCGTCAGGGTCCACTCCTGGTTCTCCTCCTCATCAACGCTCCGATTAGGGTGGCTCCACCTCCTGATATCCGGGAACAAAGGGGTCCGGCTCTCCAACTCAAACCTGTACAATCCAAGGACAGTATAGCCCCATATCTGCACAAAGAAAACAGAGCGAATTCAGTATGAAACACAGACAGAGCATACAGACTGAGAGCAGAAACAGAATCAAAGAGCATACCTCCCAGGCATAAGAATACCCTGACAGGGAATCCTTGGTATTCCTACATGCCTCATCCATGGCGTGGTAGCAGAAGGCCAGCCCCGCTGAGCCCCAATCATATCCGCTCACCTCATCCAGATTCACCAACAAACGTAGCAGAGAAAGACGAGCCGTAGAAGAATGGTTCGCAAAGATGGTCTCAGAAAGGATATACCAGAGGGCACCCCTCACCAACCGATCAGTAACCGCATTTGGCTTCTCCGTGTAGTCCTCAATCTGACGCCGGAGGGGTGTCAGCTCAGCAGCAAACCCCTTAACCTTGTTAGGGGAGAAACCAATCAACTGTCTCCACACGGCTGGACCCGCAGGCTTATAACCCAAAGTCTTAGGCAGGGGATCACCAATGAACTCTAACCCCGTGATGGAAAGGAAATCAGTCGGAGTCATAATCGCTTCCCCGAAGCGCAAATGAACGGTGTGGGTAGTATCCCACCACCTCTCTCGAATCGCCTGAAGAACTTGGGGAGTCCGCCTTATTCCCCGAAGATTATCAACAAAGGTCAATAACCCCATTTGGGCCACCCTATCCCGAACGCCATCAAGATCCTTGATCTTGTCCCACACCGCTTTAGCCATTTTCGGGCTTCCTCGGCAATTCTTCGTTGGCTTATATGACTGCAAAACAGAGGAAAGACAAAAAGGGCAATGTTAGAAATCATTCCATGTCAAGAAATCAATGAAATAGAAGAAAATTTTCATTGGGTCATTTCATCAAACACTTGGCGTGCGTACAAGAAAAGCTTGCCCAAGGATGCCATTCATGATCCGAATCAACCTCTCCTACAATCCATGATGTGTAGGAGGTCCATACACACACAATGCAACAACAATCATCCAAAGAAATGCACAAAATCAAAGCATGCAAGAAGGAACCTAGTTCTAAGCATGAACAAGAAAAGAAAAGTCATTGATGGAATTTGAATTCAAGAAAAAGTGAGTTCAAGCTCAATGCAATACAAGAATCAAGAATTGAGAAAGAAACTCTTACCAAGCCCTCCCGAACAGCAGTGGAGATATGCGCTTGCCTATCGAAGGTGAGATCATCGCGGGGATAATCCTTCCCTAGTAAATAACTCCCCAAGATAGGATTCCTTTGTTCTTGAGCCATTGATTATGGAGGGAGGAGGGATTGAGAATGGATTAGGAGGAGAATCACCAAGAAAATCCACGAAAAAATTGCAAGGAAAATGACCTTGGCTCAAGCTAGGGAGGGAACTTTGAAAAGGATGTTTTCAAATTCAAAGAGGAGCTGCTGATTTATATGCCCCGACAGTAAAAGTCCCGCGCGGTATACCTTATCTCGCGCGAGATATACCTTCTGGAATGTTACGAAATTGTCCTCGACAATAAGCGTCTACGCAACGTCAAAGTTCAAAATTTTGACACATTTACCCTTGGAAATGACAAATTAGCAAGGAAACGTGGAAAAATCGGCACTGCAAGTCACGGAACAAGCCAAACGTGACGCCCGCATGATCGCCCGCTACGGCACCAGTCGCCCGAAAACTGAGTGGTCCAAAGATCAACTTAATCCACATGGTTCAACGCCCAAACAGGTGAATCATCAAAACAAAAGCTTGGTCCAACGCCCAAACAGGAGGATCGTCATCACAAAAGCCCGGTCCAACGCCCAAACAGGTGGATCGTCATCATAAAAGCCCGGTCCAATGCCCAAACAGGTGGATCGTCATCAATAAAAGCTTGGTCCAAAGCCCAAACAGATGGATCGTCATCACAAAAGCAAGGTCCAACGCCCAAACAGGTGGATCATCATCATAAAAGCCCGGTCCAATGCCCAAACAGGTGGATCGTCATCAATAAAATCTCGGTCCAACGCCCAAACAGGTGGATCGTCAAACCAAAAGCCCGATTCAACGCCCAAACAGGTGAATCATCATCCTCAACAACAAAAAGCCCGATTGGAACCCAGAAAGGCGAATCGTCACAAAACCGACAGGAGTCAGAGGACCGGACAGGTAAGCCTTTGTTTTCTAACATATTTCCCGCAGGTTCGGAGCCCAGATAGGCGAATCTTCAAACATACAGGTATATTCAGAATTGGGTCTTGATTTGATTTCTCAGTATGAATTTATCTTTCAAAACAAAATCTCCTCGATTTTCAAATGATTTTCAAAATACCTAAAGCAGCCTTTTCGTGTTTTGGAGTCGAACTACGTCATGGTCTGATTCTCTGATAGAGATACGTAGGAAGCCGTGCGGCCCGACCATCCCGATGTTCAGAATGATGTCTTTTCTATCGACGACATGACTTCTTCCATAAGTCTTATCACCGAGGGGCTCTGTAGACACCCCATTCTGAACACGTCGGATCATATTTATACCACTCTGAGTCTCGCTTTGAGTCAAGAAGTAGAAATCCACCATTTCATCATGTTTCGTTAAGTTTTGACTAACCACCGTTAGTTTGGGACTAAACTGCATACGAGAAAACGAGGAAAGGACGGAATTGTCCACAGAAGCAATATCTCGCCGCGAGATGGCATGTCTCGCGCGAGATATCCTCCTCTCGCAGCATGCGAGGCGCTTTCCTCGTCGATTTCAACCTCTTTTCGGGATAAAACTTCATCCATCCGGCCAACCAATAGAATTTGGAGTCTGGAACCATCTTGAAGTGTTTGATCTCATCTTCAACACTTCCCCAACCCCTATAAATACATGGTGACTTCCATGGTTGAAAAGGAGGAAAAAGTCCAGAATTTCACAACACACACATATTTTGTTGGTTTCTTTCCCCGAAAGAATCCTACGAATTCACCCTAAAAATCACCTCAAAGTTTGTTTGTCAACCTTGTTGATAAACAAACATCAAGAGCCAAGTCAAAGACGGAGGCGAAGCTCTGTCCGTATCGAGATTCAATTCTAAACTTGAGTCAAAACTCTGCCCAAATCACCTCACGCAAGGTAACCCCTAAATCCCTTTCTAATTGATTGTTAGAGTGGTATAAATCTATTGAATCTAGGATCGGCCTAGAGCCTCTCCTAATCATGGAGACGGTCTCGAAGCAAGCTATCCTACATTCCGTTTAACCTTGTTAAATGGATTTTATTGTTTAAAATCTTTTTCTTCTTCTTTTTGAAAACCTCTCTTTTCTTTAGCAAGACCGATCTCCGAATTGGGTGGAATGGATGCTCCTTGACCTACCCATTCCATAACCTAAGCCCCGAATTCAAATCTCTTTCAAAATGGTTTTTCTATGTTCTCCAAACGAATAATATAGGTGGCGACTCAAAAAGATAAAATTCTTCTCACAACGCTAACAATATACGATTTAAACAGAGAGATTGCAGTTGCCACTTGATAATCTGAGGCAGATGGCGCCTGATTATCAAGTGGAGAAGAAGGAAGAACAATTAGACAAATAGATGAGAGAGAGAGGGAGAGGGAGAGATGTGTTACCCTTGTAGTCCTCAACTTCTACACCAAGTTAGGTGTAAAAGCCTTAGATTCACCTTCTAGAATAGAGATCTAGGCACGGACCAAGAGCTGAATTGGAGGGTCTGAGGTGTTTGGGGAAGTAGGAGAGGAATTGGGTTGAAGAGATGTGAAAGGTAAGGGAATTGGAGGGGAATTGGGTAGTTTTGGTGAGGGAGGAGGAGAGAGAGAGTTTCTGGGGCAATTTGTGCAGAGTTACGTTAGGAGGCTGAAATTGGGATCTAAAACTGAGACGGGTAGGGTCTTATTTATAGTTGTAGTTTATGGTAACCTTATGTCGCACGGTATTACATAACCACTTTCCATGCCTCGACTTGTCGCGTGACACAAGGTGACCATAACCGTTTTTGGCGCCAAATCTGATTTTGGAACCTTCTTGGATAATACCTAAAAAGTCCAAAATAGATTTATTCCTTTTAGGTCCCTTGGCATGAGCAAAGTACAAAAAAGTACTTCCTTCATGAGAAACTTATGAAATGTTTCCGGAAGTCTCGGGATGGATCGGGAATTTACCAAAATGCCCCTAAATGCAATTTTATCATATTAAAATGCATCTGAAAAGGTCGTGAATTGGATTGGCGTACTTACAGAGCCCCTCGGCAACATCACTTATGGAAGAAGTGAGGTTGTCGATAAAATAAGACCCAATCCCAATGAGCGGCTGGGGGATAAGGCGGAGGGCTAGACGGTGATCTGGGGAATCAGATGGCTGGACCTTTGGAGAAAGGATTCCTACGTATCCCTGGAAGGGAATCAAGCCGGTCGTAGTTCGGAAATATGACTGTGCGGTTGTCACCCAACATCTGACTGTGCGGTTGTCACCCAACATCTGACTGTGCGATTGTCACCCAACATCTGACTGTGCGGTTGTCACCCAATATCTGACTGTGCGGTTGTCACCCAACATCTGACTGTGTGGTTGTCACCCAATATATGACTGTGCGGTTGTCACCCAACATCTGACTGTGCGGTTGTCACCCAACATCTGACTGTGCGGTTGTCACCCAACATCTGACTGTGCGGTTGTGTGAATGTGTGCCCAAATTCTATTTTTTTTGTTTTTTTTAGTTTGGATTCACGCGAGTTTGTAAACATCCGGTTTAATTTGAAAAACGGAGTCGCCACGCCATTTTGATTTCCTCAAAACTTTGAAAAATAGGTTTTTAGGGTTTGGAGGTTAAGTTTCCCCTTGGGAAGAACGGATCGTCGTTCACCCAAGGTGCCTTGCCGTAGCAAGTCTCCCTAGATTCCATTTTTCGTGCTTGCTTGCGTGCTTTCTTGTGTGCATGTGTTGAAAAGAGAGGGGGGTGTCCCAAGTTGTCTTCCGGACGTACAAACCATTTGGTTGGTTGTCGCTCGGGATTCCTTGGATTTTTATGTGTTCGGGATTTTGATCCCATCCTCATCTTGGACATGTGATCATCGCTATTTGACCTTGGGTCTTTACGTGATCGAGAGAAGGACTCTCTTTTATAGTCCAAAATGAGGTTCTTTAGAAAAAAAGTGTCCTTAGCCCATCAATCCTACGCCTTGAGACGATTGAGCTTATATTGGAGCTATCATGCTCGTCTCAAGCGATAATCGGAGATATAGGTTCAAGGTTTATCCCTTTCTAAAGAGATTGTGGCACCTTTAATGGAAGAAACGATGTAAAGATAGGATCTTTACATCGGTCCGTTCTGAAGGTTGCATCAAGTACCAATTGGGGACTAGGGGAATGCATGTTAAAAATGACATTTTTAGTGAAAAGATGACATTTTGGGTGCAAAGGATGCTCTTTGATTTGCAAAGGATGCTTCTTATGTAATGAAATTATTTTTAATGCAAAGGATGCATTTTTATGTAAAGAAAGGATTTTTAATGCAAATGATGCATTTTTATGTGGAAAAATAGTGTTTTGTATGCAAAGGATGCATAAAGACTACATTTTGAAAGCAAAGGATGCTACTTTGATTATAAAGACATGATTTTTAGTGCAAAGGATGCATCTTGGTACATGAAAATGGGTTTTAGGTGCAAAGGATGCACCTTTATGATAAAGACATGATTTTTATATGCAAAGGATGCATTTTTATTGTAAAAAATAGGTTTTTAGGTGCAAAGGATGCACCTTTAATGCAAAGACTACATTTTTATGAGCAAAGGATGCCAAAGATCACATTTTTATGAGCAAAGGATGCAATGGTAATGCAAAGGATGCAAAGGGGATGGGGATATGATTTATATGAATAAAGATAGGATCTTTAACAACAAATACCAAGTCCCAAGCAATATAATAGCAATATGTAAATGCAAGGAGCAATTATATCACATAAACAAGTATAATGCAAGGTAAGGGGGTGAGAGGTTACCAATGGTGGTGACCTCTTCTTCTTTGGATCTTGCCTAGTGGAAGGACCAACTTTTGGAGGCTTCAAGGAGGAGGGGGTGGCTTCTTGGCACCTTCAGCTTCCTGATCTTCGTGGGATATTTTTGGAGAGTTTTTATGCTGGAAATTGGTATCTCAAAATGGGTAGAGGAGGGCTCTATTTATAGGCAGTCTGGATAAAGCAAATGAGGCCGTGCGGCTAGGAGTTCTCTCCTAATGCAGCCGTGCGGCATTATCCCTTGTGACTCAGCATGTTTCTAGAATCATGCAAGGTGGCACTTCTAGAAGGTTTTCCATATTAAGGAAAACGTGCCTTTTTAATTTAAAGTAGTCCCTTCATTCCTCGAAAGGTTCAGAACAGTTTCGGAATTGCTCCCGGACTTTAGGAAAGTCCGAGGAATTGCCGAGAAATTTAACCGGAAGGCATGAGCCAGATTCGGGTACTTACAGAAGCCCCTCGGCAATGTCACTTGCAGGGCGAGTGGGGTTGTCAATAGAAAAGGATCCGATCTGGCGAATGCCGAGACGGATTGGGTGACCAAGGTGGTCGAGTGTCTGAACCTGTGGAAGGCTACCTACGTATCCCGGGTAGAAATCAAGCCATAATCGTAGTTCGGAATAGATATCCACTGGGGAAAGGGGAAGAGAAAACTGGTCTCTTACTGGGAAAATAGAAGAGAAAGTGACCTAGGAGGTCAGGCGATTGATCCTACTGGGGATACGCTAGAAGTGACCGATGATGTCAGATATCTGGACCTCTATGAGGGGCTACTTCACCACTGAGGAGTGATGAATGACAAGGGGTGACCAATGTGGTCTGATGGCTGGACCTTTATGAAAGGCTGCCTCACCACTGAGGAGCGATGATGGAATAGGGTGACCACTGCGGTCGGATGGCTGGACCTTTTATGAAAGGCTACCTACGTATCCCGGAGGAATCAAGCCTTGATCGTAGTTCAAGCATCACTAGATAGTTAGGAACGATGTCTAGGATCCTTGAGATTTTGATAATTAATGGAGGTTGTCACCTGATTGACAATTAATGGAGGTTGTCACCTGATTGACAATTAATGGAGGTTGTCACCTAAATTGACTAAAGCTTACATCACTATCGAGGAGATAGAGGTAGCTGAAGTTTGGAAAACTTGAGCGTACTTCTCAATCTGTGATAGAGGTAGCTAAAGTTTGGAGAACTTGAGCGTACTTCTCAATCTGTGATAGAGGTAGCTTAAGTTTGGAGAACTTGAGCGTACTTCTCAATCTGTGATAGAGGTAGCTAAAGTTTAGAGTTCTGACAATTCGGAGGTTGTCACCTAGCGTCATTCCGTTATAACGGAAGTAACGGAGGCGACTGGGGAGGAAAGTCTATTTGCTTAGGAGATAACGGATATCTTTTGGAAGACGACATTATCCTAGTTAAAGGATAACAGGAATTATATGTCCAAGTGGAAAGTCCAGGGGCAAAGCTGTAATTTCTGCTCAGGGCAAAAGAAGCCGCCCGGCATAAGACGGGGGCAAAAGAGGCCGCACGGCTAGAAGTCTGATTTTTCCAGATTATTTAAAATCAGATTTGAATGGGCATTGAGCATTGTTGCCGCCCATCTGTTGCTGAGGAAGAGAGAGAGGAGGGAGAGAATTTCTTCAAGAAATCCTTCAATCCCTTGCTTTTATTGATTGAGATGGATCCGGAGGGGAATCCGATGCCAAGGCAAGCAAGGAGGAACTTCTCCGAGGCCGCTCGAAGGAGGAGGAGAGAGCTTGTCCGCACGGAGAGGAAGTATGACTTCCTTACGCCTCCATCGGAGCTCTATCCGGGCAGGAGGGAGCACAAATCGACGAATCCTCAATCGGTTGGGGTAAGCATTCTTAATTTGCTCGATTCCGTCGATTTTGATTGATTCTAGGGCTTGACCCGAGTTTTAGGAATTTCTCGAATTTTCCTAGGATTTTTGATGATAATTTTGGAATATTAATGATTAACCTATGAGGCTAAGAAGATAAACGAACATGCATGTGCAATTTTCTTAAGAAATAATGAGAATGACCCATTTTTTGAAAATAGATTAAAAATAATTGTCTAAAATGTGACGGAGTCCTTGTATGTGCTAGAACTAGGTCAATTTTTGATCATGGATGATAAAACAGGATTTTGGATGATGAAAAGGATTCATGCATGCCATTTTTGAAAATTAATGCTTAGGTGCAAATAATTTTGAAAATTGGGATTTTGTGCTAAGGATAGCAATGTGCTTGACATGACGTGTTTCAAGTTATGAAAGACACGTTTTTCATGCAAAGGATGCTAGAAAAATTTTTATGAATGCTTTTCTTTTGAAAATATGTGCACTTTTGAATATATGCATGCTTTTGAAATGAGATGAAGGACTAACATATTTCTTTTGCTGTGCTTGTCTACAGGAGAACAAGTCTAGGGGGCCTTTCGAGTTTGCAGTGAGGCTATGGGAGAGGATGCCCGATTTTGAGAAGGATGGGGTGAACCCTAAGCAGCTAGTGAGGGCTACCGGCCTGGATTTATTTATTGAGGCTATCGGCAGAGGCATTCATGTTACCTCGAAGAGCAAGGGCTTGATCCAGGCCCTTTCGGAGTTCTGGTGGGACACCACCCACAGCTTTCACCTTAGCTGGGGGGAGCTGACAGTGACGCCTGTAGACTTCACTGCTATCACTGGCTTACAGTTCACCGGGAGGCCTGTGACCTGGAGGAACCATATCACGACGAAGGAGTTTAGAGCTTTGGTTGGGTTTGAGCTTATTCCTAAGGGGCTCAGGATGGATACTGGGAATGTGGAGGTGGCAGTCCAGAACTGCATGCAGGGATTTGCTGCTAATGAGGTGACTGCCCACCAGCTTGCGAGGGCTTTTGTGTGGTTGATTCTGTCAGTCACCATTTTTTCCAATTCTGGGACGTTGGCTATGACTTGCCTTCTTGACTCCTTGGAGGATGTTGACGGGATTGGGACGGTCTCTTGGGGCGAGGTCGGATTGGCAGAGCTTTACTTCTCCCTGGACATGTACAGCCAGAATAAGGCTGCTTCAATAGATTGCTTCTCCTTTGCTCTTGAGGTATTCTCACCTTCTTTCCTTTCTCTTTTCTTGTCTTGAGACTTTTATGAGAGAAAATGACCCTTTTGATGTTTTGAACATGCAGGTCTGGTTTTGCGAGGTGATCAGGTTCTTTCTGTGGAACCAGCAGAGTGATGCTACCATCTTTCCCGCTATGATCCGCTAGAGGGGAGATGTGAGGGACAAGTTCACCGGGAAGACCCGGATCACCTTTGACTACAAGATGGTGAGACCAGTCATCAACAGGGATGGGCATGACGGAGTGGACTTTTACCCTTGGGGGAGGTATCCAGAGATTTTGCTAGGAGAGGTCGTGGAGGCAACGAGGCAGAGGCGATGGTTGACCGGGCTGACATATGATGTCATCTATCTGGGGGACCGCTTTTCCAGGCAGCGTGGCCATATCCCTCCATTGGATGCCATTAACCCCCATGATCCTCCAGCACGGATGCTGCAGTCCAGGGACTGGTCGGCAGATGACATTGCTAGGTATCAGGCAGGCATAGCAGCTGAGGAGTATTTTGACATGGCTACCCCTTATGCTACCTTTGTGGAGCAGCGATTGAGGATGCCACAGAAGCTAGTGAAGCTGGCTGTCACTCAGGGATATGGGGAGACCGAGCCTACTGACCCGCTGATGCCTCCTGCTCATCTCTCTTATGTGGTCAACGAGGTACCGAGGAGGTTCAGGATACCTGTCCCTAACACTAGGGAGCCCCAGTATACTCTGCCACCGGACAACACTGTGAGTACACTTTAGGGTCTTTTCCCTTTTTCAGACTTTTTTGCTTTTTGCAATTCTGAGATTTTTCTGAGATTTTCTTCTCTTTTTCTCAGGCTCCAGCTCGAACTTATGACGGCTTGGTCAGGCAGAATAGGGGCTGGAAAGATGTATGCCGGTCTCTTTTGAAGAAGCTGGCTTGCGCTTCAAAGGCTGAAACGAACGTGCAGGAGCCCGTGCGCAAAAGGAGGCACGTCGGGGGCACGGCATCCACCTCATCGGCTTCAGAGTACTCCTCCAGTGCCTTGCCTCGGGGACAGGGACCTAATGCCGGCATCCTAGAGCAGCTAGCTGAATATGAACATGTGAATGTTCATCTTTCTGATGTGAGTGATAGCGAGGATTTGATGAGAGAGGCGAGCTTCTATGAGCTGAGTAGTGATGAGGAGGAATCGGAGACCTAGGAGGTCTTTAGGGTTGATCTAGGAAAAAAACAAACAATGAACTATTTTATGCACACTTTGTTTATTTTTTTGCTTTATTTGGGCGCCGATGGGGCGAAAACAATGTATTAATGTTTTATTTGCTTTTTAAATTTATGCTTTATGAATTTGCATATTACTTGAGCCTTGGGGCTGCTTTTTTGCTTGGAATTGGGGCTGAAAATGGGCCAAAATGATTTATGATTGTATATAAATGCTTGGATGGTCTTTGGACATGTTTTGGGACAGGTTTCATTGAGAAAGTGGGGTGAGAACTCCTCTTGGGCAGCAACTTTGGTTGCTGCAGATTGTTTTCCACATCAGGCAAATGAAGCCATGCGGTCTGGTCCTGGGAGCAAAAGAGGCCGTGCGGCTTACAGTTCTATCTGGACTGGTCTTTTCCAAAATAAAATCAAGGCTTGGCCATTTCATTTCATTTTCACTCTAGACTTGTCCCAACTGTTCCCAGAGCACATATTTCACCTAAAGACATCAACTTTGATCATTTTGCAATGGAGAAACCCGTTAGATTGCAAAAGGGGAGAAGAGATCATTTTCTGTCCGATCTTCAATCTTGGGTGAGATATAACTTTCAATCTCACAAGGGGCTATTCGATTCTACCTTCAAGATCAGATCTTTATGGCATTTGAGGGATCTCCCGCCCGATTGGGACCTTTTGAGAACAGCAGGAAGGTTTTGGGACGTCCGGAGACACGTTTACTGCTTTTCTTACAATGAGATTGTCCCAACCTATGAAGACTTCCGAGCCTTGATTGGGGGTCCAGAAATTGAGGCTATATCAATTCCTCTGATCGAAGATGTGCCGGTGGCGGCAAAGCTTGCATCTTTTCTGCAGATATCTCTGGGAAAGGCTGAGGGGATGATGATAGCTCTGGAAAGGATTGACCTTTCTGATATCCCGGGCAGGTTTGGGTCCTCGGATATGGCCACTACCATGGTGGCTATGGATACATTTATCCTCTGCATGTTCTCATCCCTATTCACTGCTGAGTCCGTGGGAGTCTGTCATGGTGGTCTCTTGGACATGGTTAGGGATTGCAGGGCTGGGAAGGACATTGTCCCATTGGTTTTGGGTGAGACCCTTCATGACATTGATAGGATGGCTAGAGGAGAC
This sequence comes from Adenophora triphylla var. japonica, assembly GCA_022495995.1. Taxonomy (NCBI): domain Eukaryota; kingdom Viridiplantae; phylum Streptophyta; class Magnoliopsida; order Asterales; family Campanulaceae; genus Adenophora; species Adenophora triphylla. Next base: position 275,308 of record JAFEMH010001932.1, on the reverse strand, counting down.
CATTTTATGAGGTCTGGGAGTCCGGCCGTGTTGACTTTATGGCTGCAGGAGAGGCTCGGGGCTTTGCCAGGGGCTTTGCCGACTCAGTGCCTTTGGGTGATTTCCCGGAGGGGTTTACCTCGACAGCAGGACCAGGGTGACTGGGAGCTGATGATGGCTAGTTTATCCACTTTGGATATTCTCTGGTGGGTACCTCACTGGAGGTTGCAGACCAGGAGGACATTTCAGGAGTCCTATGTGGTGAGGGTTCCAGGGCTTTGCTGGTCATCCTTCTACATACCCTACTTGGTATCCAGGCAGTTCGGGGCTTTACATGAGCCGTTGGGCGATTGGGGGGACATCCGCACCATGGAGGTGGTGTCCTTAGACATGAGAGATCCAGCCAGCTTTTCATTCTTCTCGAGGGCTTGGGCATATGCCATTTTCCCACCCAGGGCCATTCTCAAGAGCAGGAAGAGTACCATCTTGACCACGGCCTACTTGGATTGGTATGAGAGGGAGATGGGAGCGACTCAGTTCATATTGGGAGAGAGGCGTCAGGCTTTATTGGGGGCTGACTGTGACTCGAGTAGGACTCTGAGGGAGACTGAAGCTAAGGGGAGTCGCCATAACCAGTCGGGTGACCTTATCAAAGATATGGAGGCTCGATTTAAGAGGCTTTTTGAAGTCGATCCCTTGACTGAGGCTCAGAGGGAGGAACTGCGGACTCGTGCCCGTATTGAGAAGGCACTTATTGACACAGGTTTAATGGAGGCTCCAGTGAGGATACCGGAGATCGGGATGAGGGAGACCGACATCATGGAGAAGAAGAGAAAGAAAACTCGACGGGGTCGAGGTAAATGGAAGAAGACCAAAGAAGACTCAGTGAATGACAGCTGATAGATCATTTCTTAGGATTCCCTTATTGCCATTTTGCAAACACAGTAGTTTATTAGGCATTTTATTGTATTTTAGATCTTTGTAGCAGGTTAGCAGAGTCAAGAGTAGACCGTGCTTGAACTCATCAAGAAGTTTTTAACTTGTAATGAACAAGAGATATTATCTTAGAAATTAATCAAGACACAATTTCATGGAAATTTCAGATGTCTTATTGATTAGGACCCGTTTTGTGAAAACTTGATCGCCTTTTTTTATTGTTTAGACCGAACCATAAATGGCTGCCTACGTTCCCCTTTTACAAGAAAGACTAAGGGGCTCAGGTCTCCGTAGTTCATTCTGGTGAACTTTTGATTATTTTTTTTATGTGCAGCCCTGTTTTTTGCCTAGACCGCCCTTTTTGGGTTTTCAGGCTAGCTGAGTATTACTCTTTTTGCACTAAGATTTTTTTCTTTTTTTTTTTATTATTTTTTTTTATTTCTATTTCTTAGACATAGTACCTTCGGAGCTTATCACCGTTGACTGGGTGGACAAAGGGATTGCCATCCAGGTCTGCAAGCTTCATGGCTCCTCCTGATAGTATCTTCTGCACCACATACGGGCCGATCCAAACGGGTTCCCATTTTCCCAGGGGGGTTGTTTCTGGTAGGGGGCTTCACTTTCAACACTAAGTCACCCTCCTTGATGTCCCTGGCCTTGACCTTTTTGTCAAATGCTCTGGCCATTCGCCTCTAGTAGGCTCGGGTGTGCTCCATGGCTTTTAGCCTTCTTTCATCAAGCAGGGCCAACTCATCATGCCGGCTACGTAGCCATTCTACTTCGTTGACACTGTTTTCCAGGAGGACCCTTAGTGACGGGATTTCCAACTCCACTGGTAACACTGCTTCCATCCCGTAGGTTAGGGCAAAAGGAGTTTCTCCTGTGGCTGTTCTGACAGACGTTCTGTAGCCCCAGAGTGCCAGGTGCAGCTTTTCGGGCCAATCACGACCACGGGTGACCATTTTCTGGATGATCCATTCGAGCATCTTATTAGCAGCTTCCACGGCTCCGTTAGTCTGAGGTCTGTATGGGGATGACTTGTGGCGAGTGATTCTGAATTCTGACAGTAACCTATCGCAGTCTCCTTCAAAGTGCGACCCATTATCAGAAATGATCTCATTGGGCACCCCATATCTGCACATTATGTTTTCCTTGATAAACTGGGCCACCTTCTTGGAAGTGAGGACCTTGTAGGACTTGGCCTCTACCCACTTGGTGAAGTAGTCGACGGCTACTAACACAAATTCATGCCCATTGCTTCCTGCCGGGGCTATCTTCCCTATCACGTCAATACCCCAAGTTGCAAACGGCCAAGAAGTCGTCATGCAGTATAGGTCATGAGGCGGGAGATGGTTGAGGTTGGCAAACCGTTGGCATTTGTCGCACGCTCGGACATGCTGGACACAGTCTGTCTCCATGGAAATCCAGTAGTAACCCATTATGAGGATTACTTGCATCAGGGCTCTAGCGTTCATATGAGGACCACAGGGACCGTTGTGGACTTTGGTCATCAACTCTCTGGCCCTTTCTTTAGTGACGCACAAGAGGAGTTGTCCTTGGTACCGCTTCTTGTACAGGTCGCCTCCTAAAATGACATAATGGGAGGCCAACCTTTTCAGGGCTTACAAGCACTTGGCTTTGACACCTTCTTTTGGTCTACCTTTTTCGTCTCTCGAAAGCCGACTCTCCATCTTTGAGGAACCGGTAAATTTGATTGTATCGTGGTTCCTTGATAGGCTCAGTCCCAAGTCTACTTCACAATAGAAAGTCCTGGGCTTCTCTTCTACCCACTCTGAAGGGTTTTATGGCTTTTCCTCGGGATCTCTACCAATGAGGCTAGAGTAGCTAGGGCATCTCGCGAACTGTTCTTTTCCCTTGGCAACTAGTGGAAAGTCACTTCTCCGAACCGTCCAAATCAACTCCTCCATATAGGCATGATACCGCCGAAGATTAGGGTCCACAGCCTTCCATTTGTTAGAGACCTGGTTGATGATCGTGGCCGAGTCTCCATAAACTTCAAGCTCTTCGACATTCCTTTCTAAGGCAGCTTTCTAAACCAAAGAATGCAGCTTCATATTCGGCAACATTGTTCGTGGCAGGAAGTTCATCTTAAGGGCTATGGGCGTGTGCTCATCTTTTGGATCGACCAGTAGCATCCCTACGCCATTTCCTCTTTTGTTAGTACCGTCAAAGAATAGCCGCCATCGCTGTGCTCGACTACAAAGATCCCTTCATCTAGGAACCGGGTTCGTGCCCACGGTCCTCATTACTGGGAAAATTTGCCAGATGGTCTGACAATGCTTGACCCTTGATGGCCTTTCTGGTCACGTAGTTGATGTCGTATTCAGCTAAGAAGAAGGACCACTTTGCTAGACGCATCGAGAGGGAAGGCTTATCAAAGATGTACTTGAAGGGGTCCATTTTCGAGACCAAGTTCAGAGGGTAGGCTTCCATATAATGCTTCAGCTTACCGACTACCTAGACCAGTCCTGCACAAGTCTTTTCACATGCTGAGTAATTGAGTTCACTCCCCCGTAACTTCCGGCTGACAAAGTAAATGGCATTTTCTACCCGAGAGTCTTTCTTCTCCTGAGCAAGCATAGCCCCAACTACCATATCAGTGACAGTGAGATAGAGCAGAAGAGGTTTCTGTCTATGTGGGGGGCATAGTACCGGAGGATGTACTAAGTATGCCTTGATCTGGTCAAAGGCATCCTGGCATTCTTCGGTCCATTCTGTGTCTACATTCTTCTTCATGAGCTTGAAGATGGGCTCGCACATAGTAGTCAACTGGTTGATAAAGCGGCTGATGTACTGCATCTTGCCCATAAAGCTTTTAACTTCTGTCTGGGTTTGAGGTGGCCTCATGTCCATAATGGCTTTGATCTTTCGGGGGTCGACTTCGATACCTCGCTCCGTGACCATATACCCAAGCACTTTTCCCCTTGTCACTCCGAAGGTGCATTTAGCAGGGTTTAGTCTCATGGAATGTTGTCTTAGCCTCTCAAAGAACTTTCGCAGGTCAACAAAGTGTTGCCCATCCTCGCCTTTGGAGTGGATTATCATGTCGTCGATGTAGACCTCAATCTCCTTGTGGATCATGTCATGAAAAAACACGGTCGCTGCCCTTTGATAAGTAGCCCCGGCGTTCTTAAGCCCAAATGGCATTACTGTATAGCAGTAAGTTCCCCACGGTGTGGTGAAGGCTGTCTTTTCTTGGTCTTCTTCGGCCATCTTGATCCGGGTTGTAGCCTCGCAAAGCCGTCAACGAAGGATTTGACTTCGTAGTTGGCAAAGTGGAGTCCACCAGATGTCTATGTTTGGCAAGAGGTAATCGTCTTTAGGGCCGGCCTTGTTCGTATCCCGAAAATCTACACAAGAACGCACCATCCCATCGGCCTTGGTTACGGTCCACAATATTGGACAACCATGTCGGATATTTGATGACTCGATGAATCCTACCCGCGTAGCTTCTCAATTTCTTCTTTGACCCGTAGAGACCACTCGGCTTGATTTTTCTCAATTTCTGCTTTACTGGCTTAGCATCTGGTGCTAGAGGGATTCTATGCTCTACTATCGAACTGTCTAGCCCCGGCATATCCTTGTACGACCATGCAAAGACGTCCATGTATTCTCTGAGCAGATTAACCAGTATGTCCCTTTCAACCCCCTGGAAGAAGCTTCCAATCTGTGTCTCTTTAGGTTTCCTCGATAGTACCCAAGTTAACACTCGTCAAAATCTCCTCGGCAGCTTAGGCTTGGTTTTCCTCTTTTTCTGTAACCTGCTTAAAGATTTCTTGGATGTATTGTTCGTTTAGTGTGTTTGCATCTTGTTCAAATGATTCATTATTAACTGTTGTTAAGTTTTGAGTTAATTTATCATTTGTTAAGTTGGCAATAAGAGGATACTCAGAAAGATCTGTCATTTCATTCAAAGCAATGGGAAAGATGACATTGATTACATGTTCATAATCCTCAGACGTGAGGCCTTCGGATGACTCGTAGGACTCGGAATTCAAAGATTCCCGACTCAACCGTATAGACGATGTGGTGTTTGACACGACTGGGTTGAGAAGGACGGGGTACCAATCCAAGCTCCGAGATCATTTGCTGTCGGCTGGCTATCGGCCCTGAGAATGTCTCCCAATTCTTCAACGACATCTCTGTCTTACTCACCAAAGTGCGGGGATCGAAAGGCTCTTCACCAACGTCTCCAATTACGGCAACTACCTCATCATCTGAACTAAAGTCGATCAAATCAGGGATCTGTGCTTCTTCATCAAACAACTTTTGCAAACCCCACTCACTGTCTTCACTACTGGCAGCTTCTATCTGGCTGATCTTTGGAAGAGCTAACTCGAAGGCGGAGAAATCCATTACCCCGGATGAGAAGGATGCTGACCCTTTGACACTGTTCTGGTTTCCCTTGATGACATACTCGTTCTGAACGGTAGTGGTAGCTCCAGGAATGTCTGGCAAGTCGAGGAACATTCTCCGAACAGGATTTGCTGGTTTTCCCCTAACTTTATCAAGGTTTTCCAGAAGGGTTTTCCTCAAGGAGATCTGGCAATCACTTTCACCATATTGGGTCCCACCTTTTATGAAATAATGGGTCAGAGACAAGCTGTAGGGATGGAGATGGACCCCTTCACTTCGTTTTCCTGGAACTGTGCCTTTAGCTTTTTTGTCATCCCGAGAGTTCGGTTTGTATCCCAAGCCATATCTGGTGGTCTGTTCCTTTATATCAATGATAGCATTGCGACCCTGCAGTCTTTTGCCCAATCCAAGCCCCGGAAGATAACCCATTTTTCTCATCATTCTCATGGCCGGGGGAATTTTATCGGAGGTAGTAGTGAGGTCGGTGCAACACACTTGTTCTTTGGAAGAAGCTACAGAGAATCCGGTCAAGGCAAACCCTTCATCATCATGCTTAATTTCCAGTATCGTGATACCTCCAGTGCTGGTTCCTTCCACCGTGACACTGTCTCCGTAAATAGTGGTGATAGTACCATCACTTGACTGAAATTTGACGCATTGGTGTAGAGTAGAGGCTACCCCGTTTATCTGGTGGATCCAAGGGCGTCCCAGTAGAGCGATAAATGAGATCGGAATGTCAATTACTTGAAAGTCAACGTCCATGACCTTTTTCCCGAACAACAACTTGAGAGTAGCAATCCCCAAAACTTATCGTGCAGTGGAGTCATAGGCCTTAATAGTCTGACTATAAGGCTTCAAATCCGTGGGCTTCAGATCCAATAAGTCCATCATCTTTGCTGGCAGTACATTCATTGCAGACCCTCCATTGACCAATACCCGTGGCAATCAGCGTTCTTCCAACTGGACTGTGATGTACAGAGGTTCGTTATGACTAGCCCCATAATTTGGCAGGTCCAAGTCAGTGAAGGTAATGATGTTTCCGTAGTGGATATTTCCAATCATCTGGACGACCTCATCTGGGGTGACATATATGGGCACAATGGTCTTGGCCAAACATTCTTCTAGCTTCAGCTTATGAGGGTATGAAGAGGTCAACAAAGACCACAAGGAGATATTGGCCTGAGTACACTTCAACTGAGTCAGCACCGGATCCTCCTTGTCAGAGTTTGGCTTTTCTGCTTCTGGCTTATAAGGTCTTTTGTCTGTTTTCAGCTCAGAGATGGCATTTCTTTTATCACCCTTAGGCTGCTCAACACTCATCTCGTCTGCACCGAGTCATCACATAGACATTAGACTTTTCTGAATCATCATTCCTACTCGGAGGATTCTCGTCGCCTCTTTCAAAGTTAGGAGGCGGGCTCTTGCTAGCGTATGGCCAATTCCCGCTAATTAACTGGGTTAACAGCACTACCAGAGGCATAAGCGGCTTCCCGAATCTGATCCCAGGTTAATGGCTTTCTGGCCTTCTCGGGGTTTGGAATTCTTAACTGACTTAGCGACTGGCTGATTTCAGCTTAATCCTTTTCACTCAAAGCCTTGACGGTCTCATTCAGGCTTTTCAAGGTCAGCATACAACAGGAATTATCATTCTCAGAGCCTGGAGGTTTGCTAATGGCTTCCTCACTTGGACCTAGCAACTTTTTCAGCAGAGTGGGGTCATATTCCTCATCACTGTCAAGCATATCCCTTCTTTCTTTAGGGGTCACCCTTCTGACGACATCTTTGACATTGGCCAAACACTTTCTAAAGTGGGAGATTCCATCATCGAGAAGGATTTCTGCAGGGTCAAACCTCATGGCAGGTTCCTGTTCTTTACTGTCGGGAAGGTTTTCTGGTCTTTTTGGCTTCTGGGCTAACCACTCCTCTACTGTTCCTTCTGGCATTTTGACTGTGTCTTCCTCAGTATCACTACAGTAACTCTCATGAGAACTTTCATCTTGACTCTGAAGACCAATGAGGGCAAAAGCAGGTCGGGATACTTGGCGCCATATATGGGGTATCTTGGACTGTTCCTCTGACTTGGGGATTACCAAGAAAACATCATTGTCATCATAGGACATAAAGGGGACCGGGGTCGCTTCGAACCTTAAGATTCTTTCCAGGGCATCCATACACTCTTCTTCAGACAAGGTCTTAGGGGTGACTCTTAGCACTGCAACGGAGTCTACTCTTCCCGACGGAGGTTTGGCCTCAATGACGCTTATATGTTCTAGATCGGCGGGTGGAGCCCACTTTCCTCTTTCAGCTAAAGCTTCGATCAAGTTCCTCCATTCACCGTCCAAGTCTTTATAAGGAGTATTGAACTCTAGGATGTAGAATTCGTATGCTGCCTTATCTCAGCTTGCATCCTTTTTCTCTTTCGAACCTTCACACAGGCTACAGACACACTTTGAAGTGATACCATCTCCCATTCTAGGTCTATGGTTTTCTACTTCATCTTGCCCTCCGGGTTTCACTTCTGTCGACTCCAAGTTCATTCCTTCTACTGAACTGTCATGATCACTGTAAATCCATCCATTCCTATTCTCATTTTCGACTGACTCTTCACTGCCACTGTCCGGGAGATAGGCAAATTCACAGGCGTTGACAAAGTTAGAAATGTCAGGCTGGTACTGGAATTCCAAGGTAGGGAAATTTGGCTCAGGTTGAGAGGAGGGAAAGAGTCCCATGGGGTAATGCAGAGGCTGCGTTACGGGGATAGCTGTGGCGTTTGCTCCCTGTTGGTAGGGAACAAAGCTGGGTCTTATCTGAGGAGGAGAGGGTGTAGGGACCCCGATGGCTTGAGACATTGGGAAGGACTGAAAAGGGACAGTCTTTGGAAATGGATCATATGTGGATGGAGGAGGGCATTGGTTATAGGCTAACTCTTCTTCCCTAGTCATCTGATCACCCAAACCATTATTGTTCTCTGTCAAATCGGCCATTCTGACTCTTTGGACTGACAAAGCTGAGGATTCTGGCAAACTGTCTGAGAATTCTGCGCTAACAAGCCGCTGACCCGGTATTCTCACACACTTCTTTCTCGCTGCGGGAAAGGGATAGGAGAGGTTTAGACTCGGGGTAGGTGTTTAGGCTGAAGGCTCAAGCAATATGCAAATTAAGAATCTTCCAGTTTACTTAAAACAGTGTCTTTTATTAACTTCTATTTGGTTGGAAAAGGGGTTCTGCCCTTCTTTTTCGCAACTACTCTAGATCCTGGATCAGTGGGTTCCGTTACTACGTCTATAAGCCCCTCGTATTCCACCTGTATTTCGACCTCCCAGGGTAGACAGCCCCGGGCGAGGGTCCTATAGGGCAAGCGGATCCCACCGACCAAGAGAAAAGAACGCTCCTAACGAGTCTAGCGTGTCATAGGAACTTTTAACGCACGAGCGATGCGAATTATAGTCAAGGCAATACCGGGAAAGTCTTGTCTTTTAGCCTTAACGGAATTCCGGCAGAATTTCGCTTGCGCGAATGACGTTTTGACTTTTCGATAATGTCCGAGAAGATAATAGGCATGGGTTGGGCGGTAAAAGCTGGATGACACGGTGTCACATTGAACTTCGTTGCATACGCCGTGCGTGAGTCAAAATCGAAGTCAATGCCGGGCCAAGATCTTGCCAATTTTTCCTTGTCGGAATTTTGACAGAGCTTCGCTTGAGCGAAAGATCTTTGGATTTTTGGCAAGGATTCGGTCTCGACTCTTTACGCATTCCGTGCGGGTCAAGGTGGAAGTCAACGCCGGAGTCAAGATCTTGCCATTTTTTCCTTTGTCGGAATTTTGGCAGAGCTCTTCTTGTGCGGAAGATCTTTGGACTTTTGGCACAGACTCGGTCTCGACTCTTACGCATTCCGCGCAAGTCAAGGTCAAAGTCAATGTCGGAGTCAAGATCTTGCCATTTTTTCCTTTGTCGAAATTTTGGCAGAGCTCCGCTTGTGCGGAAGATCTTGACTTCCGTTATAGACTAAGGCTTGACCTTTACGGGGATATGCAACTGGGCTGTATGACACGGACTAGACCAAAAACCAACCAAAAAGTCAAGGTTTTTTTGAAACGTGTGACACGGACTGTGCATTGGTCGACACTGGCTGCCATGGGGAGTTTGGGGTGATTCCGTGCGCGCCCGGGAGCATCGTAAGGCTGTCCGTGACTGCAACTGAAAAACCACCCCGGGTTTAAAGGGACGTGCGTGCAAAGTGTACAGGATATATAAGGTGCGCGTAGTGTGCGGGCTCCTAAAAATATTCCTTTTTGAGTTAAAACATAGATTTTCAGAAATGTGTTTTAAAGGAATGATTTTTCGGGACGGGGGAAAATGCAACAGATAAGGCACGTAAATTTTCTGGGAGCCCCCCGCCTTGGAACCGAATAGCCCCAAGTCGCCAAGGCCGCGATTAACCTCAATTTGTCCCGGTGGAATTGCCACTGAGGCCGCCCGGTCAGAATCCAAGGAGGATTGAACCGTACGACTGCATGGATCAATTTTCCAGGTTCCACTCCTTTGCAATTTCAGGTTGCTTCCCAAACATTTCAGGCACCTTTTAGCCTTGAGAAGACTTCCTTTTCAGAGTATGCACAATTTCCAAGATGCAAATGATGCAATGCAATGCAAAGAAAGCAAGCACGATAATTGGAATCCGCGACGGGAGTCTAACCCGCTCAAAGGAAAAAAGCTTTCTTTTTGGTTTTATTTTTTTTCGAAAAGAGATACCGGTACGTGGGATTGTTAGACCACCGTCTATCCCAAGCCCCGGGTTAGGAAGCGATACAGGAAGGTTAAATGGTTTTCACCTATATACCGGGTATCGTTTATTTTGAAAAATGAAAGCTTTTCTCCTTTGGGATGTCCCCAGCGGAGTCGCCAAACTGTGAATGTGTGCCCAAATTCTATTTTTTTTGTTTTTTTTAGTTTGGATTCACGCGAGTTTGAAAACATCCGGTTTAATTTGAAAAACGGAGTTGCCACGCCATTTTGTTTTCCTCAAAACTTTGAAAAAAAGGTTTTTAGGATTCGGAGGTTATGTTACCCCTTGGGAAGAACGGATCGTCGTTCACCCAAGGTGCCTTGCCGTAGCAAGTCTCCCTAGATTCCATTTTTAGTGCTTGCTTGCGTGCTTTCTTGTGTGCATGTGTTGAAAAGAGAGGGGGGGTGTCCCAAGTTGTCTTCCAGACGTACAAACCATTTGGTTGGTTTTCGCTCGGGATTCCTTGGATTTTTATGTGTTCGAGATTTTGATCCCGTCCTCATCTTGGACTTGTGATCATCGCTATTTGATCTTGGGTCTTTACGTGATCGAGAGAAGGACTCTCTTTTATTGTCCAAAATGAGGTTCTTTAGAAAAGGAGTGTCCTTAGCCCATCTATCCTACGCCTTGAGACGATTGAGCTTATATTGGAGCTATCATGCTCGTCTCAAGCGATAATCAGAGATACAGGTTCAAGGTTTATCCCTTTCTAAAGAGATTGTGGCACCTTTAAAGGAAAAAATGATGTAAAGATAGGATCTTTACACCGGTCCGTTCCGAAGGTTGCATCAAGTACCAATTGGGGACTAGGGGAATGCATGTTAAAAATGACATTTTTAGTGAAAAGATGACATTTTGGGTGCAAAGGATGCTCTTTGATTTGCAAAGGATGCTTCTTATGTAAAGAAAAGATTTTTAATGCAAAGGATGCATTTTTATGTAAAGAAAGGATTTTTAATGCAAAGAATGCATTTTTATGTGGAAAAATAGTGTTTTGTATGCAAAGGATACATAAAGACTACATTTTGAAAGCAAAGGATGCTACTTTGATTATAAAGACATGATTTTTAGTGCAAAGGATGCATCTTGGTACATGAAAATGGGTTTTAGGTGCAAAGGATACACCTTTATGATAAAGACATGATTTTTATATGCAAAGGATGCATTTTTATTGTAAAAAATAGGTTTTTAGGTGCAAAGGATGCACCTTTAATGCAAATACTACATTTTTATGAGCAAAGGATGCCAAAGATCACATTTTTATGAGCAAAGGATGCAATGGTAATGCAAAGGATGCAAAGGGGATGGGGATATGATTTATATGAATAAAGATAGGATCTTTAACAACAAATACCAAGTCCCAAGCAATATAATAGCAATATGTCAATGCAAGGAGCAATTATATCACATAAACAAGTATAATGCAAGGTAAGGGGGTGAGAGGTTACCAATGGGGGTGACCTCTTCTTCTTTGGATCTTGCCTAGTGGAAGGACCAACTTTTGGAGGCTTCAAGGAGGAGGGGGGTGGCTTCTTGGCACCTTCAGCTTCCTGATCTTCGTGGGATATTTTTGGAGAGTTTTTATGCTGGAAATTGGTATCTCAAAATGGGTAGAGGAGGGTTCTATTTATAGGCAGTCTGGATAAAGCAAATGAGGTCGTGCGGCTAGGAGTTCTCTCCTAATGCAGCCGTGCGGCATTATCCCTTGTGACTCAGCATGTTTCTAGAATCATGCAAGGTGGCACTTCTAGAAGGTTTTCCATATTAAGGAAAACGTGCCTTTTTAATTTAAAGTAGTCCCTTCATTCCTCGGAAGGTTCGGAACCGTTCCGGAATTGCTCCCGGACTTTAGGAAAGTCAGGAGAATTGCCGGGAAATTTAACCGGAAGGCATGAGCCTGATTTGGGTACTTACAAGTTGTTACCCAATACTCGACTGTGTGGTTGTCACCCCTTTATGACTATGCGGTTGTCACCCATTTCTGACTATGTGGTTGTCACCCCTTTCTGACTATGTGGTTGTCACCCATTTATGACTATGTGGTTGTCACCCAATCCTGACTATGTGGTTGTCACCCATTCCTGACTATGTGGTTGTCACCCAAGAATATGACTGTGAAACTTGTAACTGCCGGAGGGACTAATGTTATTGGAGGGACTAATGTTATTGTCCATGCTGCTGGGAATAGATGTAGCTGCCGGAGGGTCCTATGCTACTACTGCTGTTGATGGTTGTCGGGTGTGGGGCGGTCTTTTGTCGACTGTTGGCTTCGGGGTCTGGGACCTTGCCTGATGTGACGGGAATTTTGCTTGCTGGGCAGCGGATTCTTGTTGGTGCTTTGGTGGCGGGGCCCATCTTTATTGACGATTGACTTCTGTGTCCCGAGCTTTGTTTGGTAAGCCGGGGACTTTGCTTGCTGGACAGCGAACTCTTATTGATGGTTGATTTTTGTGTCCCGAGCTTTGCATGGTAAGCCGGGGACTTTGCTTGCTGGGCAGCGAACTCTTGTTGACGGTTGGTTATTGTGTCCTGAGCTTTGCTTGGTAAGCCGAGGACTTTGGTTGCTGGGCAGCGAACTCTTATTGACGGTTTGACAGTGGGGCCATTGATCTTGATGCGCCCTGCTGGGGAGATTCAAATAGACATGGATTTTTTTTGTCTCGGCTTTGCTTTGAGGGACAATCATTGAGATTTGCTCAGTTAATTGTTGTACCTGTGGGGAAAACAACACTTGAAACACTACATCTAACTATGCTATTTTGTTAGCAAAGGTTAAACTATGTTAGCTTGTTTGCATGAGTCTGTTCATTCTGGGAACGAGGGAAAAGGAGTACGATTTATTGTTATTGACAGGTCGGCTTTGCCGGGTTTGTACATAAGTCTCTGTAACTATTTTGGGTAATTGTGTATAGTGATACATCTGGTGGGGGGAATCCTCTCCCGTGCAGTAATATGAGGTACAAGGTGTATTGCAGCGACGGCGAGCTAGAGAGTGCCACAGAAAAACCACTTGAAAGACCCTGATATTTTCTGATGCATACCAAATGTGTCGCCTGGCCTGATGTGTCTGTTTGTCAAGATATGTCGCACGACTGGACGAAGCTTGTAACAGGTCCTTTTTAAAATCGAACCATGCCTCATTTGCAGGCATTGCTCTTTCAGCAAGAGGACACCAGTAGCCCTAACTTGACAGACAGATGATTTCTGCAACAAAGGTTGAAACTTTCAATCATCATGGAGCATTATAACAAGGAAATAGCTTCTCGGGAACATCAATTTCACCAGGACTTTGTTGGAGTTTCACAATTTCACCAAAAGCATCATGGGAAAATCATTGACAAGCGATATGGTATGCCGTGTCTCTGGCCTTTGAAGAACTGGAAGGTTGATTGGGATTTGCTCCAGGCAGCTTCGCATTTCTGGGACTCGGAGAGGCATGTGTTTACTTTATCATACAATGATCTGATGCCAACCATGGAGGATTTGAGAGCATTGACAGGCTTGGGTGAGGCAGAAACTGTAGCATTCCCTCGAGACAGACGGCCGGTTGTGGAGCAGTTATCGGACTTCCTATGCCTGCCAGTAGATCAGGTGGCACCCATGATTCTGAATGGTGAACTTGTAGACTTAACCCGGATGGCTCGGCTGTGATCTTCCAGTCCGGCGCTGTTTGATCTTTCTTCTTCTCTGGACATGTATGTATTGTTTACGATGTCAGCCTACTATTTCTGTGGACATGTCGGGGTCTGCTCAGGTGCGCTGCTGGAGGTTGTCAGACAGCTTAGGGGTGACCGAGGTGTGGATCTTCATCAAATTCGGCCCGACCAAGGGGAAATGGACATTGTACCATTGCTATTAGCTGAGACTTACCATGGCCTTGATAGACTGGCCGGAGGATCTGATTTCATGGGCGCGGGCAGCCCCACTTTGCTGTCTTTATCGCTTTTTGAGAGACTACGCGTGATTGGGCCATTACCAGAGGGTCAGACAGCGATGCCTTGGGTGACTAGACAACGCAGATTACTGAGGGACGCGGCTGCTGATAGTTGGCAGGTGAGGTTGACGCGGTATGGGACTGTTGATCTGAACTTCTGGATTCCGGCGTGGGGATTACAGACCATGAGAGACATTCAGGATGGGTCGGTGGTAGTCAGACTGCCAGGGTTGCATGTGTCTTCATTCTGTGTACCATCACTGGTGAGCAGGCAATATCGGTACCCTCAGCAAATTAACCGGGCTTTGAGAGAGAGGCTGACGACTGATGCTATTTCGATGGTCATGATCGAGCCCCAGACTATGCAATTCTTCAGCAGATCCTTCTTGGAGGGTTTTCTTCCCACACGGATGCTCCTTCGTCAGGCCAGAGGGTTTACATTATTGACCACGGAGTATCTGATTTGGTATGAAGAGCAACAGGGTCCCGTGCAGCTGGCGATAGAGGCTCGCCGTCGGGAATACTTAGGAGCAGACTACCCATCAAGTCGGTCTTTCCGAGATATAGAGGCCCAAGGGAATCCAGATAATGTTACCGGCGATGTTGCTGAGGACTATCGGAGGTGAGAGATCCGGAGAGCTGCTTTGAGGGATGATCTGGAGGTGATAGCTCGCAGAGAGGCCTTGTGACAAGAGAGGGCTGCCAGGGCTGCTTTGAGGGAGACTGGTCTGATCGAACCACCGACACGCAATATACCAGAGCTAGGGCGAGCTCAAACTGACTTATTTGACATTCCTAGACCAAAGACCTCCCGGGGACCAAGGAAAAGGAAAGACAGAGGTACATGTTCAGGAGTGGGGACGAGCTTCTAGACACTTTTCTGAGAGATGGAAGACTCTTTATTTTTCTTTTGCTTGTACTTTGGAAGAGAAATTTATTTGTATGAAACTTGAGTATCCCATGATTACTTTAATGCAGACGAAGTAGATGTTGAAAACTTATTTCCTTTTATTTGCAGCAAGTTATTTGAGTCAAAAGCAAGCCGTGCTTGAACTCATCAAAAGGAATATTAACTTAAAATGAACCTTTGAAAAACCTTAGAACTGTAATCAAAACTCATTTTGGCAAGATATAAGATTTTGAGCCATTTTTTTTTAGACCGAACCACGAGTGGTTGCCTACGTTCCCCTTTTACACAGAGAACCAAGGGGCACAGGTCTCCGTAGTTCGACTCAATCAACTTTGTGTTTAAAGAAAGGGGAAGACAGAAGGGGGACATGGTGCAACTCTGTTTTTTACCTAGACTGCCCTTTTTAGGATTTTCAGCCTAGCTGGGTATATTCTTTTAGCACCGGGCGCGTCCCTTATTTTTGCATGGACTGCCTTTTGAGAGGTTTTCAGTCTCATCTGGGACAATTTTATTGCGCCTTTATTTTCATTTTTATATATATATATATATATATATATATTTTTATTTACAGAGGGGAAAAGACTCAATCACACATAGTACCGCCGTAACTTATCTTCGTTGACGGGGTGCAAATATGGGTTACCATCCAGATCTGTCAGCTGCATTGCTCCTCCGGAGAATATCTTCTTTACTAGAAACAATCCGACCCAAACAGGTGCCCATTTACCCAATGCACTATTCTGATTTGCGGGCTTCATCTTGAGAACCAGATCACCAACCTTGATGTCCCTGGGCTTCACTCTTTTGTCAAAAGCACGGGCCATTCTTTTCTGATATGCCCGATTGTGCTCCATGGCCTTTAATCTGCGTTCATCTAACAGTGCCAATTCGTTGTATCGACTTTGGAGCCAATCAATCTCATTCACCTCATTCTCAAGCAATACCCTGAGGGATGGAATTTCTAGCTCGATGGGCATGACAGCTTCTATTCCGTAGGTCAAGGCGTATGGGGTTGCACCGGTAGCAGTCTGAATTGAAGTGCGGTATCCCTATAAGGCTAAATGTAGCTTCTCTGGCCAATCCCTTCCTCGCTCGGCCATCTTCTTAATGATTCTTTCCAAGTTCTTATTAGCGGCCTCAACAGCACCATTTGTCGGTGGTCTGTATGGTGAAGATTTGTGACGCTTGACCCTGTATTCAGTAAGCAGACAATCGGTTTCTCCATCGAAGTGGGTTCCATTGTCAGAAATAATCTCATTTGGGACTCTGTAGCGGCAGAAAATTTGTTCTTTTATGTAGCGATCTACCTTCTTAGCTGTGAACACTTTGTAGGACGCGGCTTCCACCCACTTTGTGAAGTAATCTACCGCGACCAAAACAAATGAGTGTCCATTGCTCCCAGGTGGAGTTATCTTCCCAATGACGTCAATTCCCCACGTTGCGAAGGGCCACAGAGTCGTCATACAGTAGAGATCATGAGGAGGGATGTGGTTTAGATTGCAGAACCGCTGGCATTTGTCACAGGTCCGCACAAATTGAATACAATCAGTTTCCATAGTGATCCAGAAGTAGCCCAGTCTGATAATGCTATGCATAAGGGATCGAGCGTTCATATGAGGTCCGCAGGCGCCATTGTGAACATATTTCATTACTTTTTGAGCCTTTTCTTTGCTGATACAGAGCAGGAGAGGGCAACCTTCCCTTTTCTTCCACAACTCATTGCCAAGTATGACGTATTGAGCCGATAGCCTATTCAAAGCTTGCAAACTCTTGGCATGAATACCTTTTAGGTCTCCTTCTTTATCGACGGGGAAAGATGCTTCACCATGCTTGAGATATTGGAAAATTTGGTTGTACCACGGCTCATTGACGGTTTTGATCTCTATTTCACAGCAGTATGCATGATTTTCTCGCCTACCGACCCTGAACGGTTTGATTGACTTTCCTTCTGGGATTTCTACCAAAGAGGCCAGAGTAGCTAGGGCATCGGCAAATCTGTTCTTGTCTCGCGGCAATAATTGGAATGACACTTCCTTGAACTGGCCGACGAGCTATACAATGTAAGCGTGATACCTCTGGAGACATGGATCTGAGGTTTTCCATCTGTTGGCGGCTTGATTTATTATCAGTTGGGAATCACCAAACACTTCCAACTCATCCACATATCGTTCTAGGGCATCCTCAAGACCAGCTATGCAAGCTTCATATTCGGCTGCATTGTTGGTAACCGAGAAGTTCAGCTTGATAGCTATGGGGGTATGCATGTCATTCGGGTCTACCAGTACCATCCCGATGCCGTTACCTCTTTTGTTTGCCGCGTCGTCGAAGAATAACTGCCACCGGTTGCCAATTTCTATAACAAGAATCCCTTCATCTGGAAACTGGAGATCTGGCACTCGGGCTTCTATATTGGGGGAATCAGCCAATTGATCTACCAGAGCCTATCCCTTGATTGATTTCCGAATCACGTATTTGATATCAAACTCAGCTAAGAAGAAAGTCCATTTTGCCAATCTGGTGGAAATGTTGCCTCTGTCACCTTTAAATAGGTATCTGATCGGGTCCATCTTGTAGACCAGGTGTACTGTGTGGGATAGCATATAGTGCTTCATCTTTTTGACCACCCAAACCAGAGCTGCGCATGTCTTCTCGAGGGCAGAGTAATTCAACTCGCTACCTTGGAATTTATGACTGACAAAATATATGGCATTCTCGACCTTGTAATCCTTCTTCTCTTACGCTAGCATCGCCCCGATAGCTCTGTCTGTGACTGTCAGGTATAGAAGTAGAGGCTTGCTCCCATGAGGTGGGCAGAGAATGGGTGGATTAACAAGGTAAGCTTTGATTCTCTCGAAAGCTAGTTGACATTCCTCGTTCCAAACCACTTCCTGATTCTTCTTCAATAGCTTAAAGATTGGCTCACTTATGGAGGTTAGTTGGTTGATGAATCTGATGATGTATTGTAGATGGCCCATGAAACCTTTTACCTCGGAAACAGTTCTGGGTGGCTTCATTTCAACAATTGCTTTGACTTTTCTGGGATCTACTTCGATGCCTCGCTCTGTGACCATGTAGCCCAAAACTTTACCCCGGATAACCCCAAAAGTGCACTTGGCTAGATTTAGCCTCATGGAATGCTCCCGAAGTCTGTTGAAGAACTTCCTTAAATCAGTGAAGTGCTGTCCATCTGACCCTTTCGAGTGAATAATCATATCGTCCACATACACTTCAATCTCCTTGTGGATCATGTCGTGAAACAGGGTGGTGACGGCCCTCTGGTAGGTAGCCCCGGCATTCTTCAATCCAAATGGCATCACAGTGTAACAATAAGTGCCCCAAGGAGTGGCGAATGCTGTCTTGTCTTGATCTTCCTCGGCCATTTTAATCTGGTTATAACCTGCAAAACCATCGACGAATGATTTGACCTCGTAGTTCACTGTAGCATCTACCAGCATGTCGATGTTTGGCAAGGGGAAGTCATCTTTGGGACTAGCCTTGTTAAGATCCCAGAAGTCTACGCAAACCCGAACCTTTCCATTCGCTTTTGTGACCGTGACTATGTTTGCCAGCCAAGTCGGGTATTCGATCACCTTGATAAATCCTACCCGTAGGAGTTTCTCAATCTCTTCTTTGACTTATAAGGACCACTCGGGCTTGATCTGCCTTAGTTTCTGCTTTATTGGCTTAATCTCTAGATCTAGGGGTATCCGCTGTTCTACGATAGATTCATCCAACCCGGGCATGTCTTTGTAGGACCAGGCAAAGACGTCTACGAACTCTTTAAGCAACTCGATCAGGGCAACCCGTTCATCTCCGGAGAAGAAGCTACCAATTTTTGTTTCTTTGGGTTCCTCGGCTGTTCCCAGGTTCACCGTTGTCAATACCTCATCGACAGCTTGGGCCCGGCTTTCCTTTTGCTCGCAAACGTGCTTTGAATTATTTTCTAAAATTTGCTCATCTATTAAGTCTGCATTATCTTCAATTGAATCTGGCTTAATTATTTTTAATCTTGATGATTAATTTTAGTTAAGCGTTCAATTGTTAGATTGGCAATCACGGGATACTCAGAAAGATCGACCATTTAATTCAAAGCGAAGGGAAAAATAGTATCTACAACACGACGACGGTCTTCCATCGTGAGGACGTCAGACCGACCGGAGGACTCGAATTCAATCACAAGGGACTCTGGGGACTGACTCAGGACACGGGGAACAAATTTAGACTCAGATGGACAAGGACGAGGCTTGAGCCCTAACTTTTTGATCATAGTCTCCCTGTCGGCAACCGGTCCTTGAAATGAAGTCCAGTTCTGTAGCGGCCCCTCTGCGATGGTCTTCAAACTATTCAGATCTGCAACTAGCCCCTTTTCAAACTCCAACATAGCCACCACCTCATTATCAGAGGAAAAGTCAATCAAATCACCGAGATCACTAGCAACATCCATCCCTCCTGTAGGTATTCTTGCCAAATGTATATCATCCTCAGGCTCTGACAGCCCCTGCTCCTTAAACAGATCTGCCAAATCACCATCAATGTCCACGGGATCAACACTGCGGATCTTGTATATTGTGGGTTCGTCCAGAGCAAGCTTCTCGAACTGGTTCACATAATCAGGTCCCCAGAAATGGTAGTTGTTCTAGAATGTAGTGGTGACGCCTGGCCTTCTAGGCATACTCACAAGCATTTCCTTCACCGAGTTTAGACTGCTGGCAAACCTCCAGATTGTTCTCATCCTTTCCTCCATTTGGCTCATCTTCAGCTTTGGGCAAACAAACATTTCTCCATCCTCTTTGACAAAGTGCTGGTTCAAAGACCAGCTGTACGGGCGCATCTCAGGCCTTTTGTACCTCTTTCCAGCAGCTGAGGTCATCTTTTCTTTAAACGCTTCAGTCTTATCGTACGGTTTGTCTTCTTTCGTCACGACATACCCTAGGCCTCGCCTATTCCTCTTGGCTTCTGGCATCACAAGCTGACACAGTCCCTGTTGACGCTTCCCTAGCCCCAGGCCTGGGATGTAACTCATGCCTCTCATCATTTTTAGCACAGGAGGGATCTTGTCGGAGGAGGTTGTCAAATCTATAGTGCAGACCTGCCCTTTAGGCTTCTCAATCGTAAAACCACTGAGCATCAAGTTTTCTTGGTCAAGTTTGATTTCCATCAACGGCATGGTATTAGCACTGGTCTCCCCAATAGTGACGCTATCCCCATAAATGGTCGTCAGAACTCCGTCTTGCACAAATTTCAAACACTGGTGGAGAGGGGACGCTACTGCTCCGATTTCATGAATCCACGGTCTACCCAATAGCGCTGAGAATGTGACCGGAATGTCGATAACCTAGAATTCCACCATCATCTCTTTGCTCCCAAACAACAAATTCAAAGAGACTATCCCCAACACTGCCCTGGATGTCGAATCGTAGGCTTTTATAGTCTGGCTGGATGGTTTAAGGCTCTGCGCGTCAATATCTAGTATACTCATCATTTTGGCAGGAAGTACATTCATAGCTAACCCATTGTCTACCAATACATGGGGAATCCGGCGCCTTTCCAGTGGCACCGTGATATGTAGAGACTCATTATGCTTTGCACCGTAAGCAGGCAGATCAAGATCCATAAACGTAATGATGTTCCCATACTGCACAGTTCCAATCAACTGACATGCTTCGTCTGGAGTAGCGTTGACAGACACTTTGGTTTTGGACAGGGCCTCTTCCAGCTTTAACTTGTGAGGGTAGGAGGATGTGAGCAGAGACCATAAGGAGATATCATCTTGGGTTCTCTTCAGCTGTGTCAAGATCGGATCTTCGCGGCTTTCCTCACTTCCTGCTGATTTGTAGGGATCTTGAGAGGTCTGGGGATTCGAAACTGCAACTCCCTTGCCTTTCCCTTATGGATTAGCACTATCCATTCCCAACATTCTTCCAGATCGAGTCAACAAATTAACCTCTTGATGATCTTCAACCAAAAAATTATTGCTGGCCTCTTTGAGTTCTGCTAACGTAATCGGAACAGGACGAGTGCTGTAGGGCCATGCCGCCTGTCTTATCTCATTTATGGATAATGGCGCCTCTACATTAGCCGCTATCATGAGTTCCTCTAGAGAGATTGGGGAATCTCTAGGAACCATGGAGGATATAGTGTTGGCCACCAAACGCTCTTCATAATCGTCATAAACAGCAATATTATTCAAATCATACAGATCGTAAAAATACAAAACATAGCATAAATTATCTTTCATTTCATCAGAACAAAGGATTACATCAGTCACAATCTTATTACAATCATCACTAACATCTCCATCTACGGACTCTCCAAATTCTATTACATTAACAAAATAGTCTTGGCCAAAATCCATGAGATTCACGGTGTTGTTAGGTAGAGGGTTACTGACAACATTAGGACGAGGGGACTTTTCAATCTTCTTTTCATCTACAAGCCCTTGAATAATCCTTTTGAGGGTGAAGCAAGTGTTAGTGGTATGTCCCGGGAACTGATGGAACCGACAATACTTGCTTGTGTCAAGGTTGGGATTGGGACTAGCAGGCCTGTAATTCTCCAGTGGCTTTATCATACCGGTCCTGAGCAATCCGTTGTAGACCTCCTCTGTAGTCATACCCAAATCATCAAATTTTCTTTGTTGCTTTGGCTAGAATCTCCCACCATTAGGACCATTATTAACCCCTCCTTGCAGGTTGTTGACAATGTTGTCCTTAACTACTTCTCTTCCTTTCAGTGCTATAGCAGAGACTGGGTTCGGTGTTCGGTATCGGTATCCTCCACTCCCGCTGTTACCGCTGGCATTTGCGGTCGGGGTTTGGTTAAACAGTCTATTTCCACTTCTAGCTCCCATTCCAACCATCTCTCGCAAATCTGGATACCAGCCTTTTCCGATGGCTTCCCTGAGTACTGGCTTCACGCACGACAAGAAGATGACTTTTTGGTCCTGAAGGGAAATTGGCTCTGATAGCTCATTAAGCTTAGCATTCCACCGCTTATAGAATTCTGTAATTGACTCGTCAGCCTTCTGGATGGTCCCCACTAAATCATCCCGGGTGGTACGCCACTCTAAATTGCCTCTATACTTCTCCAAAAAGGTCTCCGTAATCTGGCTCCAGGTGGAGCGGAATTCTTGTTTCAGAGCCAAAAACCATGTGAGCGTTGGTCCCTTCAAAGTCAAATGAAAGTGGGATGCCATAAACTCGGGCGTGCAGCCCATCACTCCCATTGTCATAACATAAGTATCCACATGAGTTTTCGGACAAGTAGTACCATCGAAGTCCATTTTCGGCATCTTGAATTTATGTGGCAAAGGCGTTACTTGGGCTGGATCCACCACCTTGAGACCACTAGAACCTACGGTCAGTCTGTCGATTTGCTGTTCCATCTGCTTCAATAAGGCTGTTACTTCCGGAGTTAAACCTGGAATATGAGGGATAGCAGGAGACATTGTTGGTGACGGCACGGGGAACTCCGAAGTAGATCTAATGGGCAGAGCGGCCGATGGGAGACCGAAGGTACTAGGGATACCAATATTACTATCCAACAAACTAACAGAGCTGGGAATCATGTTCCCGTACATATCATAGCCATTAAACTGCACACTGGGGTTCTGGGAATTGTACTGCGCTGACTGGCCTCTGAATTTACCAAGAGTAGAAAATCCCGTACTGATGCATGGAGCTGAATACGGAGTGGAACCATATAAATGCTGAGTAAGGGGAGAACACACTGCAGGCTGAGGAAAACTGCCTTGGAGCTGAGACTGCGGATACCTCGAAATACTATCTTGATAAATCTGATTCCCTGAAAGCCGATACTGACCACTCTGCTGCATATTAGACTGACCATACTGATAATTGTCGGGGTACACACTGAACCGGGGTTGGGAGTAACTGACTTGGAACTGAGACCCATACTAAACCTGTGGCATCGGGACATTGGGAGCCGGAGAGGAAGTGAGATCGAAGAAATTTACAGGTTGACCACCTCTCTTGCAAAGACCTTGCTGAATAACTGGATTATATGCTTGAGAGGAAAATGGAGGAAACCTTCCTTGGGCACTCACAATCATTTCCGGAGATGACATTTGCTCGGGCCGTGGGGCATAGCTCGTGGGAGGAGGCATAGCATTGTAACTGAGTGGAGCAGGCTGGGCAGGAGAAGCGGATCCAATCTCGTTATTACCCTCTTCAGTAATTTCCTCATAAGAACCATCTTCTCTATGGAGCATTGCTATTCCCCGGGCCCGCATGGCCTCAACAAAGCGGTTATGAGCTTCTTCTTCTCGGATTTTGGCATTCTGAGCTGACAGGCGGGCATCACGCTCTCTGGCTAAAGCGGCTTCCAAATTTATCCTCAACTCATCTATAGACAGATCATTCAAGCTTGGTTGACTCAACGGACCCGAACCTCCAGCAGACTGAGCGGCAAACACATCTCCATTCCCTGCCATGTCTGATTCTTCACTGACTAAAGCTTCGGAAACTGCTTGAACTTCTTTGACAACCCGAACCAAACGAGCTCCCGGTACAGACGATTGACTCCAACTCGCCGTAGCTGCAGGGGTATATAGGGGTTTATAAGGTAGGGAAAGGAGAGGAAATACGGGAGAGGGAGAAGAAACGGAGAGAACAGACTCGCGCAAACAATTTATTTATCTTCAAGTATAAATCGGTGATTTAAATCCTAGGAACGGTTGGGAAAGACTAACCCTTTATTTATGCACACTACACCTTGGGGAAGCCTAGGGATGCAACGTTCAAATTACACTAGATGATTTGCATTTGAAATTAATAATATGTAATGATACCTAACCAAAACCTAACACGATGTGGGACGACTGAGTGATCCAAATTTCTAGGGAAATTTGGGCAGCATAACGGGTATTCTCGGAGAATTTTCAAGAAAAATCCGGCATGACCTCGCGTCGGTTCATGGTGACAATGCAGCATGATCTCTCGTTTAGGACATGCCACGGGAATGACATGTCTTCACGTGAAACCATGTTGCATTGGCAACATGCCCACAAGGTGCGAGATTTTGGGGGAAGGTATAAGGACATATTGGAGATTTCAAAAACAATTCATTTTGGTGTAATTAAAACGTTGTATCAAAAACCAACCGTGGCTAAGGTTTAAGTGTGGTGCCAACTATAACGCACTAGGGGGATGGTGTAATTAAAACGTTGTATCAAAAACCAACCGTGGGTAAGGTTTATGTGATGTAGTGTGCGGATGACTATATTCTTTTATTCACAAAAAAACAAAGTTTTCTATTTATTTATTTATTTATTAAAAAAACACACACACTCTCACAGGGAAGAAAAAAAGAACAACAATCAGCTGAGCAATCTTTTGATTCAAGGGACTACCCTCAAACCAGAACCTGAAACCTGTCCAGTGTCCATTCCTGTCGCGTGACACAGAACAACATGGAACAAAGCTGTCGCACGACTAGGAGAGCCACTGAACTAGAACTCCTGCAAAACTGGGATTAGCCCCTGCCTCTCCTTGGCAAGGGACAAGACAAACCAAATATAGCAATAAACAAAGCCACAAGAAACAAACAAAAGGCATACAAGTTGTAAGATCTCATAAAATGCATATATCTCACAAGATTATCGAAGATGCGCATAAGTTGAATATATTGGATGTCTAAGAGTATGAAAGTTTGACCCTCTTATTTTGAAAAAACAGATTTTCAAAAAGTAATTCCCCAGCGGAGTCGCCACTGAATGCGCGCTCGCCCGAAAATATTTGGTTTTCCGGTTTAAAATGAAAAAAGAAAGGAGTCGCCACGCCATGCTTTTGGAGGTGCACTTTGAAAAACCTTTTGAAAGAGAACGGGTTCGGGGGTCAGGTTACGTGTTGGGAAGAACCGAGAGTTCACCCAACATGCCTCATCCGTAGACGAGTCTTTCTAATTTAGACATCCAAATAATTCAAAAAAATGTGCAAACGATGATAATAGACAAGTGCAATAAACATGAATTTTATTGAATAGGTAAGATCATTACGAATTGTAGACCAATTGTCCGGGAGGCCACATCCCTTTACAGCAAAGAGAACAGATTACAAAGGAAATCAAGTCTTCTGCAAAGGACCACCTATGTCGCGTGACACACGACTCCTCATGTCCAAATGTGTCGCGTGACACCAATGGTCACCTTGCAGAGACTCACAACAAACAGATTACAGAATCTCTAGATGAACACAAAATACAATTAAAAACCAGATCTAAGCACTAAACAACATGTGCATACAACCAAATGCTAAGATAACCAACTAAATCAACTTACAACTGAAACATGGTCCCTGCAGATGGTCACGACATGTTGCGTGACACAGGACTCCTCATATCCAAGTGTGTCGCGTGACACAAGTTTACCATCTGCAGGTACCTTACAAACTGAGAAATAGATCTAACAGATACACAATCCAATCAAACAATTATACCAAAATCAATCAGAATATCATGAAATTGATACGAATTAACCAAAGGAGTGTAGATATGGGAGATCCACACTCCCTTGACATCCAAATTGCAAATCTAAGTAGATCACATCATAAGCATGCAATTGGACTCAAGCATATACGATTTAAACAGAGAGATTGCAGTTGCCACTTGATAATCTGAGGCAGATGGAGCCTGATTATCAAGTGGAGAAGAAGGAAGAACAATTAGACAAATAGATGAGAGAGAGAGGGAGAGGAAGAGATGTGTTACCCTTGTAGTCCTCAACTTCTACACCAAGTTAGGTGTAAAAGCCTTCGATTCACCTTCTGGAATAGAGATCTAGGCAAAGACCAAGAGCTGAATTGGAGGATCTGAGGTGTTTGGGGAAGTAGGAGAGGAATTGGGTTGAAGAGATGTGAAAGGTAAGGAAATTGGAGGGGAATTGGTTAGTTTTGGTGAGGGAGGAGGAGAGAGAGAGTTTCTGGGGCAATTTGTGCAGAGTTACATTAGGAGGCTGAAATTGGGATCTAAAACTGAGAGGGGTAGGGTCTTATTTATAGCTGCAGTTTATCGTAACCTTATGTCGCACGGCATTACGTAACCACTTTCCATGCCTCGACTTGTCGCGTGACACAAGGTGACCATAACCGTTTTTGGCGCCAAATCTGATTCTGGAACCTTCTTGGATAATACCTAAAAAGTCCAAAATAGATTTATTCCTTTTAGGTCCCTTGGCATGAGCAAAGTGCAAAAAAGTACTTCCTTCGCGAGAAACTTATGAAATGTTTCCGGAAGTCTCGGGATGGACCGGGAATTTACCAAAACGCCCCTAAATGCAATTTTATCATATTAAAATGCATCTGAAAAGGTCGCGAATTGGATTGGCGTACTTACAGTACCCACGACTGAAAATTTTCCAAGTATCGCTCTTGCATCCAAGAAGATAGCTTAGGAAAGGGGGCCATGAAAGAAAGTGAAAGCAGCCTTAGGAATTTGAAAGGAATTCAGTCAACTGATCAAAGCAAAGGTGCAGTTTCTTACGAATTGCAAAGTTGAAACTGCAATTTAAAAGACTCTGGATTTCATTCTCAGTCCGGCCGGACTCTCTCTGCAGTTGACTTGGTCAACTCTGCAGCCAGCTGCTCTTAAATTGGAAACAATTCCAAACAAAACCCTGTTCATGCCTTTATGAATCTGCGTGCTACCCCTGGTTTCAATTAACTAAAGCCAACATCTCTTCTGCCCCGGGCTCGTGCAACAGTGCAAATAATTAAATATCAGTGCATATAGGCATAATTTTTGACCCGTTCAATTTTTTATGCATGTTTCATTTTATTTATTTTTGATCAACCTACTTGCTTATTTGCCGAAAATAAAAAGAAGGTAGTCACTAAATAGATATGCAAAATACAGGTTCCGCCTCAAGGGAGCCTTTTCAAATACAGTTCAAGTCAAATTGTTCCGGACGATACATACATTTTGTCTAAAAAGCAATAAAGAGGACTACTCCGAGTCCTGCTCGTTATCCGAGCACTCGACGCACTGCTCCGCAGCTGCCGGATCCGTCGAGAACAGGAAATCCCCGAATTCCTCAAGGCGGGAATACGCGAAAGGCCTCCTCTGCGCCTGCGAACTTGAAGACTCTCCCCTCTCGTGCCCCGAGTGCGAAGGAGGATGAGCTTCAAACACGTACTGCTCCGCCCGCGAACCGCCAAATCCTCGCGCGAAGTCCTCTCCGCGGCCAGTGGGAGCAGACGAACCTCTCGGCCTAGACGGCCTCGGCTCACGAACATCCATGCTCCTCCGGGAACTGCACCTCAGGAACTCCACGAGCCTCCTAGTGTAGTTGGCCCACCCATCCAACTGTCTCATAGCCAGATTGTACGTACGGCTAGACACCTGCAAACCAGAAAAGTCATCAGAAGACAAGCGGAAAGTACAGATGCAACATTTGCAGAATGCTACTATCAAATGCAGAAAATCAAAAGGCACTCACCGAAGTGTTGGGGTCCACCCTATACCATGATCTCGGCTCCTCCGGGATTGGGATCACCAGCCGCCTGCGCGAATCGTCCAGCCCCTCGTACGCCAACCTAGCGCTTGGGAGCGGGAGATCTCGGGGATATCCAGGGCCTTCGCCCTCCCTGTACTGTACATGCGGGCTCCTCAGCCTCATCCTCAAGAAAGTGTCATAATCGGCTCCCGCTATGGCATACTCGGTATAGAACACACCCTGTCTATACCTCTCCAACTCCTCCATCGGCATCGACGAAGGATGCTGCATGTGCAAAGGAGGATCCACCGGCACCATCAGAAAAGACCCCGAGCCATGCTGACGGGTCACCCTCTCCCCCAGATACATCGCATCGCAGTGAAGTCCCACCAGTAGCTTCCGCCGCCGCGTGAC
Source organism: Adenophora triphylla var. japonica (assembly GCA_022495995.1). Lineage (NCBI taxonomy): Eukaryota > Viridiplantae > Streptophyta > Magnoliopsida > Asterales > Campanulaceae > Adenophora > Adenophora triphylla. The sequence continues at coordinate 247,522 of JAFEMH010001932.1, read as the reverse complement.
CTCACTAGCAACCTGAACCGCGCCAGCGTGAATCTGGCTCCACCAGGTCAGCTGGATCCGCTCGGAGAACTCTCGACTCAGGGCCTGAGACACCTCCTCGTACGACAGTCGAGTGCCCTCTCTCGACGACACCGCCCTCTTCGCCCTCTTCTACCAAGACAGCATGGCAGGGTACAAGGACCGGTACGCCTCCTTAATCTCCCACCGCTGCGGGCTGAACACCTCATAGCACCAGACCTGTCAAGCAAATGGAAAGTTATGTCAGCTACAGAGCAGATACATACGAGTACAAAAATGAGACAAGGAAGAGAAAAAGACGGAGCCTACATCCAAAGCAAATGAGAAACAGCTCAAGGAGTTCTCCTCTCCCCGCGAGAACCTGTCTAAGAAATGGTAGAGCTCGGCCAGTCCAGCCTCCCCCCATGCATATCCCCTCACGGCATACAGGTCTGTCAGCGACCCGAGCAAAGGGAAGTGACAAGACGTGTCAGAAGTCGGGAACAGAGTCGTTGACAACGCGAACCATATGAACCCTCAAGCCAGACGCTCAGCGGTCATCCTCGGGGACCCCTCCCCATAATCAGCAATGCCCGTCTGTAGATGCCTCTCCTTCGGCCTATACCGAATACCTAAGCCCCTGGCATCGGTAATATCGAAACCCAGCAGCTCAGATAACTGCCCCGGGGTATAACCATCCACCCACATAGGGCGTTGCCCCAGGTCGGCAACCCAGTAATAGCAGCAAAATCAGAAGGAGTCACCGTCGCCTCCTCCCATCTGAAATGAAAAGTATGGGTCGTATCCCACCAGTACTCGCTCAGAGCTACGTACATGGCCCTCGCCCTGTGCGTCACAGCCACCACGGCTACCGCGCTGATAAATCCAGCCAACCCGAAGTCAACCACATGCTGCCATGGACTCCTCTCTCCGTCTCGAGCCTCGTCCGGGAATATCTCCCACAGCGCTCTCACTGCCTCAAAGGCTCCCCGGCTCTTCTGAGTGTGAACATCAACTATCCCTCGCCCCTGCAGGTGAACACGTCAAGAATACGTTAAGTACATAAGTGATATCAACAGAGTGCACGAATGCATGTCAAAATGATGCAATGCAGATACAGTTCTCATTCCTTTCCTAAAATATTTCCATCCCGGTTGGAATATTAACGGTCCAAGATTTCCAAGCATTTCAAAAACTCCGTCGAATCCGGAACTTTCAAAGCATTTCAAAAACTTCGTCGAATCCGGAACTTTCAAAACCTTTCGAAAACTCCGTCGAATCCGAAACTTTCAAAACCTTTCAAAAACTCCGTCGAATCCGGAACTTTCAAAACCTTTCGAAAACTCCGTCGAATCTGGAACTTTCAAAGCATTTCGAAAACTCCGTCGAATCCGGAACTTTCAAAGCCCTTTCGAACATTTTCGAAAATTTACTCCGTCCCGATTTAATCATGCTTTAAATTCGGAAAACACATCTAGGCATGGAATTTTGCGACCAAAATTTTTATGTCATCTACCCATGGTGTCAATTGAACTACACTCTAGTCAATTTCGACAAAGGCGCATAGCAAAGTCAAAAGCCCCAATCCGGGCACCAAAATCCCTAACTCATTCCTAGTCAAATTTCTAACATTTAAAGAATGCACATTCTTAAAATTAATGGAATTTGAAAGAAGCTTACTTGTCTCTCGACACCTCCTTTGGATTTGTGGTTCTCCCTAGCCGGGTAGAACTTCGCCGGATTCAATGGAAGAATTGTGGTTCGAATGGTCCGAACCAACCGCGTTCTTTCATCATCGGTCCTTCCATGACGAGCCATTGGTTCCAAATCACCCTCCATGTTGATTTTCCTTCACAAACTTGAGCAAACCTCACAATTTGGATTGGTTTTTCTCTCCTCCTTTCTCTCTTCCTCGTCGAAAATAATGAAAGAAAATGGCCAAATTTGCTTCGGCCTCGGCGCTGGAATGAACCTGGTCAACTTCAGGTTCAGTCCGGCCGGACTCTTTCTGCAGCAGAAAGAGTCCTTGCCAATTCAGCCCCTCAACTTCTCGCAGTTCTAATTTTACCCCTTTTGGCCCCCAAAAGTGTAAAATTTCCCCCAAGTTAGACATTTCTAACACCCTATCCCCCGAGGATTCATTCTTAGTTAGTTTTCACTAACGCTTGTCTCCAGACGTTAAATTCCCAGTTAGTTTTCACTAACGCTCATCTCCAGACGTTAAATTCCCAGTTAGTTTTCACTAACGCACGTCTCCAAACGTTAAATTCCCGATTAGTTTTCACTAACGCTCGTCTCCAGATGTTAAATTCCCAGTTATTTTTCACTAACGCTTGTCTCCAGACGTTAAATTCCCAGTTAGTTTTCACTAATGCTCATCTCCAGACGTTAAAAATTCTCAATTCCCAGTTGACGTTTGACATTCAAATGCTCACTTCCATCTCAAGTTAACATTTGACATTCAAACGCTCAATCCAGTCTCCGGACATTCCAGTTACATTTCCATCTCCCGATGTCAAAATTTCTATTGGTTTTCACCATCGTTCACTTCCCCGACCGCCAGTCGTAAGCCCGATCATCCCACCTCAGCGGCCATCAAGATAAGCCCGCACAACAATCCCTCTTCGGCCATCAAGGTAAGCCCGAACGCTCATCCCCAGCAGGATTCTAAAGAAGAAACGTCAATCCTTCCGATCATTGCCACCCTATTCCCAGCAGGATAAACCTGGCTCTTCATCGTAAGCCCTGCACCCAAGGCACGAACGCCTTCGTCCCATGATAAACGTATCCTCGTTCACTCTGGTTTGAGGCGCCACATACCCTTGTATGATCCAGCAACTCCGGTTTGAGGCGCCATATGCCCTCGTATGTTCATCAACTCTGGTCTGAGGCGCCACACGCCCTCAAAGGTTTCAGAAATCCCAGGTTCAGACGCCTCACAAATAGTCTCCATTCAGGTACAGGTGCCTCGCAATGGTCTCACTTAGGTCACATTCAGGTTTAGACGCCTCCCAACAGTCTTGCTCAGGTCAAGGTCCCCACGCACGGCTCCTTGCACCTACAAACTACGATCGGCTTGATTCCCGCTCGGGATACGTAGGAATCCTTTCGCTAAGGGTCCAGCCAGCTGATCGCCCAGGTCTTTCGAAGTAAGGCATCCCGATTTGGATCCTTATCTTTTTTCAACGACCCCACCTCCTTCGGAGGAGACGTCGCTGAGGGGCTAACTGTAAGTACCCAAATCCGAATCGTCAAAATCCGTTAAAAGTTAACCGGAATCCGTTAACTGGCCCACTCCAGGTTAACCGGAACCCGTTAAGCTCCCCGTTGCCAAGCCAACGAGATGTCCCGGGACTGCCCCATGCATCCCGACGTCAAAGCATACTCAACACACGTCATCGCACGTAAAAGTACGGCTTTCCCTGAAAAATACACTTTCCGGCACTTTCCGGGGGCGTTTCAGACATTTTCCGGACTGCTATTTTAAAAAACAGACAAAACCGAGACCCGAGCACGAACTCCCATAAAGCCTGGTGAGTCATGGGACACGTGGCTTGCATATGCCATAGCCCTACCATCACCTTTCAATCAATTTCAGAGTGAAAAGACTAAAATACCCCTGGTATGCAGTCTCAGTCCGGCCGGACTCATTTGCAGACTCTCAAAAATTACCAACAAGTCCCTCCAATTTCCAAATTTCACAAAACCCCCCTGATTTCACCCTCAGTCCATCCGGACTCATGCTAAATTTTCACCTATAAATACAGAGGCTGCCAAAGCCATTGATAACAACAAAATTACTCTCCATTTTCACCCCAAGCCACGGTCCAAACCTGTTTCACCCCTTCCCGAGCTCCCGTTTCATCTCGATTCGCGTGAAACCTTCGTATTTCTATCAAATATGCCCCTCACCACCTTGAAACACCATCCCAAACCACTTTTCGTATCCCGTATACACCCCCAAGCCAAAGGAGCCGACCCTAGCCATAGGTATAACTCCCTCTCTCTAATCTCTCATTTCGTCTCGATTTACGTGCCAGTCGCTACAACCGCTTTGGACGAACATTATCAAAATGTAGATGCCTCCGTCTAACGTGGTCCGATACGTTTTAGCCCCTAGATCCTCTTCTCTTCCCGTAAGAGAAGTAATCTCGGGTTAAAACGGCGTTCCGGCCCCGTTCCGTTTACTTTTACGTCATTTTACAATTCCGGATCGATCGATCCGTCGATCGTCATTTAAATTTCTGTCATTTACAACTCCAGACCGTTTGATCCGTCGAACGTCATTTACATTTCATGCAACTTTACAACTCCGAGCCGTTTGGCTCGTCGATCGTCATTTACAATTCCGGATCGTTTTGATTCCGTTGATACCGCACTTTAAATACTGTCATTTACAAAGTCCGAACCGTTTGGATCGTGATAGTATTTACTTTTCAAAGTCCGAGTCGCAACCCGATTCGTTGATTGCATATCATTTAATACGTTTTTTCCGTAAAAATCGTTAACAATGTAATGCTCGGTTCAAAACCGGAGTTCGACCTTCGAACTCTTTCAAAACGCGCGAAATGACGTTTGGCATCCAAACGCTCATATTCAAACTTAAAAGCGGCCATTTGACACTCAAAATCATTTAATATGTTTTTTCCCGTAAAAATCGTTAACAATGTAACGCCCGATTCAAAACCGGAGTTCGACCTTCGAACTCTCTTTCAAAACGCGCGAAATGACGTTTAGCATCCAAACGCTCATCTTCAAAAAACTCAAAATCCGACGTTTGACATTCAAACGCTCATTTCTTAAAAGTCAACATTTGACACTTAAGATAAACAGTTAAAATCAGCATTCGCGCCACTTTTCCTAAAACTTCAAAACCGACGTTTGTCATTCAAACGCTCGCCTTTTCAAACAAGATCACCTAATCAATGTTTGACATTCAAACCAAGATTAAGCTTGTCATTCAAGCCCCCATTTCAAAATGCAAACACACACACACACGCACACATTTTCGAGAAAGGTAGAAAGACTCGTCATACGAGGCGTTTCGGGTGATCTCGTAATACTCTTCCCGAAACGTAACATGACCTCCGAACCTAACAATCTCTGGTACCAAATAGTTTTTTACTCGTTTTTGCTACCAATAAAAATGACTCCCCGTTTTTAAAAGACTTTTCCTAAGTTTTTGCTACCAATAAAAACGACACCCTTTTCTCACTAAAGCCGTTTCTCAACGTTTGGGCTCAAAATATAAAACCGCGTGGTGACTCCTCTTCCTTCCCGAAAAGCGAGGTCTCAGACACCAACCCTCCGCGAAAGACAACCGCTTTCGTTCACGCGAAATCCGGGTAATTTCACCATAATAAATACAAGCCTATTTGTGTCGGTTCGATGAACCGTAACAAATAAAATGTGGTAAAAAACCCCTTTTTTGTAGTGTCAACACTGTCTCCCTTCCTGGAGTCCTGGTAGACAACGGATCGGTCGTCAACGTCCTTCCCCTCAGCATGATGCGAGCCTTACGCATCGATGAAGGGCATATGTGTAAGTGTCCCAATCTGAACCGCCAATGTTCCTTCAGCCCAATTTAACGTTTTCCACGTCAAATAATCATTTAAGGGCATTATGGACTTTTCCTTTTATCATAAAACAAAGAAAGGGCATTTTGGATAAGGAATATTGGCATTAAACTCGGCCTGCAGTAATGTGAGTTTCAAAATTACTTTTGACTCACAAAGCTGCCAGAATTCAATTTTGAAGAAAATGACATGCTACCTTCTTTGTCCGCGTGGATAAAAACGTCAACCCAGTTCCACCTATAAATTGAGCATTTCAGTTTCGAATAAAAAAAAAACACAGCAACAGAAGCAAACAATGGGGGACACACAGAGAAAGGGCAACACTCTTTCTCTCACTATACGGATTCTCTCCCTCTCTCCTCTCTCTCTCTAGCCGCATCTTCCTCCAACAACAACAATGGTGATCCTCACCATTGTCACTCCCTAAATCGCCTCCCTCACAATCACCACTCACCGCCATCACCAATCTCCCAACAACAACAACAGAGGGCACACTCTCTCTCTCTCACACAAAAATGCTGCCAAGCTATCTCTCTCTAGATGCAAATGGCGTCTTTGACTCTCTCAATTCGTCGACCTCACCAATAAATTCCGGCCAAAGCTCACCACCGTTCTCTCTCTCTACCCCAAACCGTCAATCGCTCATCTCCCTTGTTCTAAATCGGCATCCATGGCAGCTTCACCATCTCCATCCAATCCCACGCCCTAAATCGTCTTCTCCGGCCTCCCTAGCCGGAAACCTAATCCTCCCTCACCAAAAAACCATCAACCGGCTCACCAATCACTCTCTCTCTCTCTACATGCTCATTTTCTCTCTCTAAACGCAAACAGAGAGAGAGACCGCTCTCTCTCTCTCTCTAATCCGTATCAATGGCAACATAGCTCCTCAACAAACCAAGCTCCCTCAACCGCTTTCATCACTCTTCTCCAATCACCCGTCAACCTTGCTCCGCCCCTGTTCCAAATCTGTCACCACCATTGAATCACCCACTCTCTCTAATCGTTCCTCACGGTTGAGCTCGACCTAAAGCGACGCCCCTATCCTTCCAAAAACGCCGAACCCAGCAAGCTCTCTCTCTCTCATTTAAATCCTCTCTCAACTCTCTCTGTTTCCCATACATTCGTTCAACACACACGTATTTGTAATTGCAAATACACTCAGTCTGGGATCTAAGCTCGGCCGGAAGCTGATTGGAAGGCTTCCTATATCGATGTGGTATAGGAAGTGTGGATCTACTAGGGTAATCTCTAATCCCTAAACTCTTCATTTCTCACTCTGTTTTCATAATCCAGTTTCAATTGCTGTGATTGACCTACTACTTGATCTGAGGCTTGGTTGAATTGTTTTGTATTAACATGTTTTGTTCATTCTCTGAATGCTACATCTATTCTCTTGATAATGCACTTTTGGTCAGTCATGTTATTAAATACTTCAAGTAAGGTATGGATCCTCAATATCCACACTCATTTGAAGTCATTGATCTCTGTTATATTCATGGATGTGCAATCTGTTGTTCTGGCTGATCATAGTTTGATACCCATGTCCAATCCATGAGTCTGAATGGTACTGAGCTGTTTGATTTCGGACTTGGTTGAACTTGTCTGGCCTTGGTCTCTAAGTGTGATATCCATTCTCATAATGATGCATTTTGGCTGTTCATGTTATACCGATGTTTGGATATTTCAAATAGAGTGTGGATTTCCCATGTTTCAATCTCTATTATTCCATGGCTGGACATTTGATTGTTGTTAGTTGCTGATTGATATTTTGATATCCATGTTCAATCTGTGATTCCGAGTGATGTTGATATGTTTGGTTTAGTCATTTGAGATGAGTACGGATCAATCAATATCCATACTCTTTTTGAGTGTTAAACCCTCGGCTCCTATGATTTATTAGCTCCATTTCTGATATAATTAGGTGTTGTTATTATATCGCTGCCTCTATAATCAGCTTTGTGAAACCTCTGTAAGTGGGCTTGTTGTGTCACGCAACACACTTGACCATTCGAGGTCCTGTGTCGAGCGACACATGTAGCCACCTTGCAGTTGGTCAATTTCAGTTGTATGTTGTTCTCATATTTTGTAATTGGGATGTGGCCCCCCGTACCAAGTGGTTCACAAGATGTAATTCTCTCAATTTGATCTATGAAACAAAGCAGTAAAATGCATTTATACATATATTATGTCTCAAATATTTGCACACGCGTTTGAATGATTTGGATGTTGAATATTAGAAAGACTCGTATATGAGGCATGTTGGGTGAACGCCAAATGTTCTTCCCAATACGTAATCTGACCCCCGAACCCATTTTCTCAATTTTAAAAGGTTTTCAATGTTTCCTTTAAAACGGCGTGGCGACTCCTAATTTTTTCTAAAAATTTCGGCGAGCGTACAAACAGTGGCGACTCCGCTGGGGAAACCTTGAAACTTGTTTTTCAAAAGTGGGTCAAACTTTCGTGCTTGTTCAACATTTATTTCATCCATTTGTGTGTGCATGCTTGTGTGACATTCTATGTGCCTAAAATGCATTTTATTGCTTTGCTTTATTCCCTCCCCCTTCCTTGCTTCCTGTTGAGATTGTGCTAGTGTTGGGGCTGATTTGGTTTTTGTTCAAATTCTGAATATGGGACTCCTTATGTCACGCGACACATTTGACCTCATCATTCCTGTGTCACGCGACATAAGTGGTCATTTTGCAGGAGTTGGATTTTGGTGCAGCATATGATTGTGGGGCAGTTCCCCGTGATCAAATATTGATATTTGATTTATTGTGCTCTGTGGGGTGTGTGTGTGTTATTTTCCTTCATTCCCTTTTTCAAAAAAAAAAAAATCAAAATTTTGACTGTCGGACCCGTTTCCTTAACTGTTGAATTTTATGTGCTTACTTACTTTCAAAAATATTTTCGAAAAAAAGTAAAAAAAAAAAAGAAGAAAAAGAAAAAAAAAGAAGAAAAAGAAAAAAAAAGAAAAAGAAAAGAAAGAAAAAGTAAAAAAAAAAAAAGAAAAACTAAAAAAGAAGAAAAAAAGAAAAAAAAAGAAAAAGAAAAGAAAGAAAAAGTAAAAAAAAAAGAAAAGAAAGAAAAGTAAAAAAAAAAAGTAAAGAAAAAAAAGAAGAAAAGAAAAGAAAAAAAAAGAAAAAGAAAAAAAAAAAGAAAAGAAAAAGAAGAAAAAAGAAAAATAAAAAAGAAAAAGAAAAATAAAAAGAAAAATAAAAAGAAAAAAGAAAAAGAAAAAAGAAAAAGGAAAAAGAAAAAAGGAAAAGGAAAAGGAAAAGAAAAAGAAAAAGAAAAAGAAAAAGAAAAAGAAAAAAAGAAAAGCAAAAGGAAAAAGGAAAAGGAAAAAGGAAAAGGAAAAAGGAAAAGGAAAAAGAAAAAGAAAAAGAAAGAAAAAGAAAGAAAAAGAAAGAAAGAAAAAAAGAAAAAAAAAGAAAAAAAAGAAAAAAAGAAAAAAAAAAAGAAAAAAAGCAAAAAGCAAAAAAGCAAAAAAAAAAAAAAACAAAAAAGCAAAAAAGCAAAAAATAAAAAACAAAAAGCAAAAAGCAAAAAGTAAAAAAAGCAAAAAAGCAAAAAAGCAAAAAGCAAAAAAGCAAAAAAGCAAAAAAGCAAAAAAGCAAAGCAAAAGAAAAGAAAGAAAAGAAAAGAAAAGAAAAGAAAAGAAAAAGAAAGAAAAAAAAAAGAAAAGAAAAAGAAAGAAAGAAAAGAAAAAGAAAAATAATAATAATAAATAAATAATTCTCAAAAAAAAAAAAAAACCATTTTCAAAATCTTTTGCATGCATTATGCTTTTAAGACACATGAAAATTTCTGTTTTTACTCAAAAAAAGGAAGATAGACTGCCGCACACTACGCGCACGTTGACCTTACACTGCACACTACGTCCTTAATCCGGGAAAATTCCAGTAGGAGCCCGTTTGGCCTTACTACGCCTCTCGGTGCGAGCACGGGACTACCCAAACATCCCTTGGAGCCTCGTGTTGTCCATGCACTTGTCCGTGACACACTTTGTCCGAGACCCGGTTCGTTTTTAGTTTGGTCCGTGCATACCCTGTCTGTGTATACACCGTGCCAGTCAAACCTTAGTTGGTACGCCAAGTCAATAACCTTCGGAGACCCTAATCAGTCGAGATTATGCCGGTTTTCCGTCATGAACTTTGACCAGATCTTGACTGGCACCTTGACTTAGACTTTGACTTGCACGACTTATGCACCGACTCCCGGTATGACACTGAGTTATCAAGGATTAACGCCTAGTCCACGTCTAATTACGACCTAACTGACGACAGGTCAATATCAATTGTGGACATTTATCAGTCAAGGTCATGCCGACTTTTCGTCAAGCACCTCGACTCGATCTTGACTCTCGACGTCGGCTTTGCCCGTAATTTACATTGAATATACGTTAAGACTTAATTACCCGCCAGACTTTAGGATCGTTTTTCTTTTCGATCGGTGGAACCCGCTTGCCCTATGGAACCCTTGTTCGAGGTTACAGGTTGAGGGTCTGTAGCGTAGTGATGGGACCCACTGATCCAGGACTTAGACTAGTCGGCGAAAAAGAAGAGCAATCTTTACAATCGCTTATGTTTTAATAAAACATGTTTTAATTAAACGAGAACAAATAATGGCATGTTGCATGAGCCCAAAGCCCAAACACATACCATCCTTCATTCCCCAAATATCTGAACCCTCGTGTCTTTCCACCATTGCCCCTCACAAATCTTGGTTTCGGGCACCAGGTCACGGTCTGATCAGTTGAGAAGAATCAAGCGCATCGTCAGTACAGTCCTTTCCTTCAACACCAGTCTTCAGAATGTCTACATCAGCGGGTATTCCCCCCTCTCCCATACTATCTCAAAGTCTCTACCCTCCGCCTTATACTCGCTCTCTCCTCTCATAGTTATGGCAAGTTCGGTGTGCGCTCCGGCTCCCAGTGTTCGTTTAGCTCGTGTCTTGAGGCAGTTGCAGTGTCAGCAGAGTTTGCATCCGTTTTAATTTCAGAGATGCCCAGTGCGGAAAAGAGTATGACTACTCGATTTGAGGGTTCATCTGTCATGGTTCAGCAAGGCATGCAGGATCTGTCCAAGGAAGAGATGAGGGCTAATTTGGATGTCGCTCAAGTTAGAGAGCGTGAGGCCCAGTTACTCATTCAAGCCGCTAAAGCTAGAGAAGAGGCGGCACATTCTGTGTTGGTGGAAACAATGAGAAGCCGTGGTATTGCCATGATTCGACATGCTGATGGGACTTATGAGGAGATTATTACTGATGCCAACGAGTTTGATGCCGAGACCAGGAATGTCTCCCTTCCTCCCTTTGCTCCAACATATCATCAAGTTCCGAGTCTTGGTGTGCAGTCAAACCCTCAGGTGAGTTTTGGTTTAGTTGGAGGACCACAGCCGATGTTCCATAATTTAACCTCCTCACCAATCCCCAATGCTTCCTTGCCTCTAAGCCAGTTTGGGTCCCAACTTCCGAACAGTCAAGGTTTGGTGTTCCCGGGTTCTCAGTATCAGCAGGTTCAGTCCCATGGTCCTCACTTCCAGGGAAATGCCCTGTATCAGGGTCAGCATCCTCGCTCCAGGAATCAGTTCAGCCAGGATGGACTTCCACCATTTCCTGCTAATCAGCTTCAACTTCAAGGAGGGTTTTCTCAATCACTGATGGGCTCTTCTTATACTTTCAGCTCGTCGCCGATGCAGGGTCAGTATTCTGAAACTACCCCGCACTCGACTGCTAGGGCCCTGCTTTGGAATCAAATGTCCTCCGCTCCCACCATGGCTCCCATTCGGCAAAAGATGCCAACACCCGAGTCACCTCCAAAGAAGGTTCGGAAGAAGAGAGAAAGGCAGCACTTTGATGATGTGGGGATGCCTAAAGAAGAATTCTTTGAAATCTTAGCAAGCGGAGGACTTGTCCAGCCGTTGGTGAATTATAGCCCTGTTCGTCGCAATCCCAAGTTGGACGCTAACAAGTTTTGCCTCTACCATCAATATCCTGGCCATACCACCGATGACTGCAAAACTTTGAAGGTGGTCATTCAAGGGCTCATGGATGAAGGGAAGCTTGAGAAGGGTCCTTACCCCAGTGTCACCACCAATCCTTTTTTATGATATCAGCAGAAGCCCGGAGTTTCTCCATCTGAAGACAGAGAAGTCAGTCAGTCAGCGTCATAGGTTCTAGAGTGTCCTTTACGTTGTCATCAAGTCTGTCAAGTCCAAGATGGACCAGTCTTCTTTTTCAATGATAAAAATCTCTGTTTCTCTTCTTGCTAGACTCGAGACATCACTTGCACACCCGCGTTACATTTAATTGAAATAGTTTTATCCTAGATGATCACTTGTGCTGCTCAACCACTAATGCTTTAAAATGACTCATGTTTAAATTAATCGGAGTGAGAAAATCAATTGATACCCTTCTCAAATTGGGGCTTACCAACTCCCCATCTTGCATCTCATATGCTCACATCTCTTTCATCATCCTCATCATCTCGCTGCTCGATGAATTGGCACGAATCTTTTCTCATTTAAAGCTTAAGCAAGCAATGAAGACTTAATCTCGTTTAGGTCATCCGGTAGGGATTGCGGTTGAAGCCTTTCACCCATAGGAAAGCCATTACCTCACCCCCGCTAAACAATACCCTTTCATTTCAAGATCGGCGTGTTTTGAAACCCCATTTAGCCATCATTTTTGCTCCATGCTAAGAGAAGTCCAAGCAAGCCCAAGAAGTTTGCTTCGAGAGTCGGCGATGCGCAAAATATCTCAAGCCATGAAGGAAGGACAAATATAATCCTCAACTTCTCAGGAGGCCTTCCAAGTTATCAAAAGAAGGATTTTAAATCCTCACAATTCAGCAAGAATCCTCAACATCTCAGGAGGCTTTTTTTTAAAAAAAAAAAAAAACAAAGAGAAAAGTTCAAGCAAAAAAAAAACAGAAGAAAGAAATAGAAAAGTTCAAGCAAGAACTTAAAAAAAAAAAAGAAGGATTGTCGATCCTCACAATTCAGCAAAAGTCCCCGACTTCTCAAGAAGCTCTCCAATGATCAAAAAGGAGCCTGAATTCTCGCAAGTTCGCAAAAAGTTCTCGATAGCTTGGACTTCCTCTCACCATTACCTTAAATCAATCCCAAGCCATCCTCTCGATTTTAGAGGATATTCCCATTACCTTAAATCAATCCCAAGCCATCCTCTCGATTTTAGAGGATATTCCCATTTCCTCGACCAATCCCAAGCCATCCTCTCGCTTTTAGAGGATATTCCCATTACCATTACCCTCGCCTTTGGCCAAAGTCAAAATTTGACCTCTCATTCTTAGAGGCAATCAATCTTCCCCGCCATAGATTTCCCAAACACATCCCTGCAAGCCAACCTCTCATCTTAAGAGGTTCAGTCAGCAAAAGGCCTAGCCGACCTCTCACTTTAAGAGGTCATGACTTCCAAAATTACCCGATTGCCGATCGAAGCACGGAAACCCAGCTACAGTCCCTACCGGATAGTAAATATATTCCAATATCTTCGAGGTTTAAATCAGATTAATGCTTCATTGCTCGCTTAAATTGGTGCCAAATCCATCTCGGCTCAAATGATCCTCAATCAAAGATTGTGCAAATTCAATAGAGCATAGTTCATTTCTACTCCACAAACACTTGCCGTGGATGTCCCACTGGGGATACGCATCCGTGTCTTCCATTAACACTCCAAGGGACATGTTCTTCAAATCTCCAATTCCCAGAAAATCCTCAAAGGTCCTCGAAATCTCGAATTTTCACATTCATTCTATCTTCAATCGGGTTAAGCCCGAACTACGGCGACCTGAGCTCTTCATAATGGAGGGAACGTAGGCAACCATAATTGGTCCGGTCGAAATCACAAACAAATCTTAAAAAAATCCGGTCTCATCAAGGACCGTTCCTATACAATTTCCATCCTTCCAAGCTTGATTCTCGATATCAGTTGGTTTTCTCCTTGGGATTAATCAAAATATTTGTTCATATCAGATTTAGTGTTTGAATAACCCGAACATTAATAAAGGGTTTTAAGCAGCCTTGTGACCATCACGAGTAAGATAAGTTTTCAAGTGTCTCGACAAGTCTTCTCTCTCTCCATCACAGGGAAATAGAGCCAAACACTATCTTTCTGTCAGCAGAGGCTTCCATACACTTTTCCACACCTTGTGATGCTTATACTCTCCCAAAAGAGTCAAACCCAAAAGCGAGAGTGTCATACACGAATTCGGGATCCATTCCCACCTTTCAAAAGATGTGCCCCTGCACGTAAACATTTCCGAGTCTTGTCCAGTGACCGATTGACTAAGATCTGAAAAGATGGGTGCCTCCTTGGCCACATGATGACCACATGTCGCAATAGGCGATTTGAATTTCTTCAAGCTGGGGCTTTGCTAAGCGGCTCTATCAGGTTCTCCTGTATCATCTCTTCAAGCTGGGGCTTCACCAAGTCACCTTGTTCCACGTTGGGTTCCTCCCTATGTTATATGATGGATTTGCTCCTTACCAGATTCCCTCCAGGTTTGCTTTGCATTATCAACTGGGGCTTCGCCAAACCGGGATCATTCTCTGCACGTTCTCTGCTGCTTGCCGTCTCGGATGCGCGACACACTTTGTTTTCATCAGCAACGAATCAATCTGCTGTAATCTGCACCCCAGGGAGCATCCCCGACTTGCCCAGACTGCACCTTGTCGCTCATACATTTCCCCACCTCATGGGAGAGGGCTCACTTGGCCATATATCATCCGTCACTCATACATTTCCCCATCTCATGGGAAAGGGTTCACCCAATTCATTCCTTCAACAACCCTCTCACCACCATACATCCCCACAAAAATCTCCCAGGGCTCATGTAGCATGCTCAAAACATGAATCAGTACAACACACCTAAGAGATTGTGAATCATTTTGGTTCTATGCATGCATTCATAAAAGTCATATTTGCATTTGTCCCTCTACTAACAAATGTAGCAATTCAAGCAGGAAAGACAAGCTTTCCGTCACTACCCGAAGCCTCCCCGCAGCAAGGATGGTCTCCTATGAAGCGTATTTCCAATGACTTCAACGGAACTGCCCAAATGACTCGCAAGACCTTCGTCTCCACACCATCTCGGTTCAGACACCTCAAGCCCACACCAGCTTGTGACCAGACACCTCAAGTCAGCACCATCTTGGTTTCAGATACCATATTGGTTTGGATCCCTCAAGCCCACGTCAACATGTGCTCGGACACCTAAAGTCGACATCAGCCTGATTCAGATACCTTAATCTTGTATCATCTTAGCCTCAGACACATCAAGTCAACATCATCTTGGCCCCATACCTACATCAGCTTCGTTTCAAATGCCTCAAGTCTGTGAAGACATCCACCAATGTCTACAGTTCGGCAAAGATAGCCCCCATGTCTACAGCCTGGCAAAAGACAAGCTTCGACGTCTGCATCTTGGTAAAGACGACCTCCAACGTCCACAAATGGATGAGACGACCTCCGGTGTCTACGATGCGGTGAAAATGGCCGCGAAGTCTTTACCGTCACCTCTAGAACCATCGCCGCGACAAAATGCTTCTCGACACATCACGCGCTATTGTGCCAACTCGACCAGAGTGCCTTTGAGTCCCTCTCTACCAAATTAACACCTTTCCTTTGGTTTCCCTCTTACCAAGTGTTAGATGCCTTTTTAATAAGGACCCTCTCATTTCAAACCTAGTTCTTGCATTCTTCGAACCCAAAGCCTTCAATGCGACCTTCATCAAAAGCCCGTTCTCATGGGCGAATCATCAAAGCTTGTTCCACACAGCGAATTATCTCCAAGAGCCCATTCTCAAGGGCAAACCATTTTCAAGAGCCCATTCTCAAGGGCGCATCATCATCAAGAGCCCGTTCTCATGGGCAGATCTTCAAAAAAAGCCCGTTCTCATGGGCAGATAATTATCAAGAGCCCGTTCTCCTGGGCAGATCTTCATAGGCAGACCTTCAAAGAGCCCGTTCTCATGGGAAGATCTTCGTTCAAAAGCCCGTTCCCATGGGCGCACGTTCATCAAGTCCTGTATAAACCGACACGTCTTCATCCGAGTCTCCATGAGTGGATGGAAGATCATCCACAAAAGACTGTCCCTTGCACGGTAAACCATCCCTCAAGTCCAAGAATCAGCGGGTCTAACCCTCAAGACAAATAATCATTGGATCCACCCCTTTTGCCAAAAATCCTCGGGTCCATCCCTCAAGCCAAAAAAATCCTCGGGTCCACCCCTTAAAGACAAAATTCCTCGGGTCCACCCCTCAAGTCAAAGAACCATCGGGTCCACCGCTCTTATCAAAATCATCGGGTCCATCCCTCAAGTCAAAATTCCTCGGGTCCACCCCTCTTATCAAAATCATCGGGTCCATCCCTCAACTCAAGAATCCTCGGGTCCACCCCTCAGAGTCAAAAATCATCGGGTCCATCCCTCAACTCAAGAATCCTCGGGTCCATCCCTCAGAGTCAAAAGTCATCGGGTCCGTCCCTCTCAGAATCAAAAAGTCATCAGCCCCGTCACCAAATCATCAGCAAAATCCATCTTCCATGGCAATCTGACAGCAAAGTTCATGTCCTATCCGACAAATGCCTCCAAAGACAGCAAATCACCAACAAAGACCGTCCCGCGAACGGCAATCCAACAACTCTTCATCACCATCAGCCGTAGCATCAATCCCTCCCGCAGCTACAGGTAAGCACATCACATGTATGAAAGTATATCTCATTTAAACGGCAAATCATCTTGTCTTATGGAGTTCATCTCGCGATACTTTTGAGTTAATCTCGATCCTCGCTAGGCTTGTCCCTATACCCTTCAGGCTTGTTCATATACCTCTTCGGGTGACTCCCAAAAATAGTCAATCCTCGGGTGACTCCCAGATAACAGTCAAACCTCGGGTGACTCCCAAAAACAGTCAATCCTCGGGTGACTCCCATATAACAGTCAATCCTCGGGTGACTCCCAAAAATAGTCAATCCTCGGGTGACTCCCAAATACAGTCAAACCTCGGGTGACTCCCAAAAACAGTCAAATCCTCGGGTGACTCCCAGATAACAGTCAAATCCTCGGGTGACTCCCAAATAACAGTCAAAACCTCGGGTGACTCCCAAAAACAGTCAAAAACCTCGGGTGACTCCCAGATAACAGTCAAACTTCGGGTGACTCCCAAAAACAGTCAAATCCTCGGGTGACTCCCAAAACAGTCAAATTCTCGGGTGACTTCCAAAAGAAAAACAGTCAAAACCGCGGGTGACTTCCCAAAGAAAAACAGTCAAATTCGCGGGTGACTTCCCAAAGAAAAACAGTCAAACCTTGGGTGACTCCCAAAAACAGTCAAACCTCGGGTGACTCCCAAAAACAGTCAAATCCTCGGGTGTCTCCCAGATAACAGTCAAATCCTCGGGTGACTGCCAGATAATAGTCAAAACCTCGGGTGACTCCCAAAAACAATCAAACCTCGGGTGACTCCCAGATTACAGTCAAACCTCGGGTGACTCCCAGATAACAGTCAAACTTCGGGTGACTCCCAAAAATAGTCAAATCCTCGGGTGACTCCCAGATAACAGTCAAAACATCGGGTAACTCCCAAATACAGTCAAACCTCGGGTGACTCCCAAAAATAGTCAATCCTCGGGTGACTCCCAAATACAGTCAAAACCTCGGGTGACTCCCAAAAACAGTCAAACCTCGGGTGACTCCCAGATAACAGTCAAAACCTCGGGTGACTCCCAAAAATAATCAAACATCGGGTGACTCCCAAAAGAAAAAGTCAAACCTTGGGTGACTCCCAAAAATAGTCAATCCTCGGGTGACTCCCAAATACAGTCAAACCTCAGGTGACTCCCAGATAACAGTCAAACCTTGGGTGACTCCCAAAAACAGTCAATCCTCGGGTGACTCCCAAAAATAATCAATCCTCGGGTGACTCCCAAATACAGTCAAACCTCGGGTGACTCCCAAAAATAGTCAAATCCTCGGGTGACTCCCAGATAACAGTCAAATCCTCGGGTGACTCCCAGATAACAGTAAAAACCTCGGGTGACTCCCAAAAACAGTCAAAACCTCGGGTGACTCCTAGATAACAGTCAAACTTCGGGTGACTCCCAAAAACAGTCAAATCCTCGAGTGACTCCTAAAACAGTCAAATTCGCGGGTGACTTCCCAAAGAAAAACAGTCAAAATCGCGGGTGACTTTCCAAAGAAAAACAGTCAAATTCGCGGGTGACTTCCCAAAGAAAAACAGTCAAACCTCGGGTGACTCCCAAAAACAGTCAATCCTCGGGTGACTCCCAAAAATAGTCAAATCCTCGGGTGACTCCCAGATAACAGTCAAATCCTCGGGTGACTCCCAGATAACAGTCAAAACCTCGGGTGACTCCCAAAAACAGTCAAACCTCGGGTGACTCCCAGATAACAGTCAAACCTCGGGTGACTCCCAAATAACAGTCAAAACCTCGGGTGACTCCCAAAAACAGTCAAAACCTCGAGTGACTCCCAGATAACAGTCAAACTTTGGGTGACTCCCAAAAACAGTCAAATCCTCGGGTGACTCCTAGATAACAGTCAAAACATCGGGTTACTCCCAAATACAGTCAAACCTCGAGTGACTCCCAAAAATAGTCAATCCTCGGGTGACTCCCAAATACAGTCAAAACCTCGGGTGACTCACAAAATCAGTCAAACCTCGGGTGACTCCCAGATAACAGTCAAAACCTCAGGTGACTCCCAAAAATAATCAAACATCGGGTGACTCCCCAAAGAAACAGTCAAACCTCGGGTGACTCCCAAAAATAGTCAATCCTCGGGTGACTCCCAAATACAGTCAAACCTCGGGTGACTCCCAGATAACAGTCAAACCTCAGGTGACTCCCGGATAACAGTCAAACCTCGGGTGACTCCCAAAAATAGTCAATCCTCGGGTGACTCCCAAAAAGTCAAACCTCGGGTGACTCCCAAATACAGCCCAACTTCGGGTGACTCCCAAATATAGTCAAACCTCGGGTGACTCCCAAAAATAGTCAATCCTCGGGTGACTCCCAAATATAGTCAAACCTCGGGTGACTCCCAGATAACAGTCAAACCTCGGGTGACTCCCAAATACAGTCAATCCTCGGGTGACTCCCAAATACAGTCAAACCTTGGGTGACTCCCAAATACATTCAAACCTCGGGTGACTCCCAGATACCAGTCAAACCTCGGGTGACTCCCAAATACATTCAATCCTCGGGTGACTCCCCAAAGAAACAGTCAAAACCTCGGGTGACTCCCAAATACCGTCAAACTTCGGGTGAATCCCAAACACAGTCAAACCTCGAGTGACTCCCAAAAATAGTCAATCCTCGGGTGACTCCCAAATACAGTCAAACTTCGGGTGACTCCCAAATATAGTTAAACCTCGGGCGACTCCCAAAAATAGTCAATCCTCGGGTGACTCCCAAATACAGTCAAACCTCGGGTGACTCCCAAACACAGTCAAACCTCGGGTGACTCCCAAATGCTGTCAAACCTGGGGTGACTCCCCTAAGAATAGTCAATCTTGGGTACAAAGCCCGTGGCCTCTCGTTATCGCTACCTCTTTGACGAACTATGTACAGGCTTGATTCCCATCCGGGATACGTAGGTAGCCTACCATAGGTCCAGCCACTTGACCAACACGGTTACCCTTTTCCCCGATAGTTATCGTAAGCTCGAATCTTCCCCAGCAAGAACGCCTTCAAATAGTCTCCCTCAGGTATAAAACCTCGACTTAGGATCATACTCCTGAACTAAGTCCCCATTTAGGTTCATACTCCTGAATTAAAGCTAAGGTTCATACTCCTGAACTAAACCTCAACTTAGGTTCATCCCCGACGAAAGCCAACGGAATCCCATTTCTTTCTACGGCAGTGAAACGTAAGCCCATTTTCTCCGACGAAAGTTGACGAAATCCCGTTTCTTTCCTCGTTTTCACCCCCGGTAGTGAAACGTAAGCCCGTTTTCTCAAATGAAAGTTAACGGAATCCCGTTTCTTTCCTCATTTTCATCAACGGCAGTAAAACGTAAGCCCGTTCTCTCCAACGAAAGTTAACGAAATCCCATTTCTTTCCTCATTTTCATCAACGGCAGTAAAACGTAAGTCCGTTTTCTCCAACGAAAGTTAACGAAATCCCGTTTCTTTCCTCATTTCCGTCCCCAGCAGCTTTCGAAATACGTATGGGCTTGATTCCCATTCGGGATACGTAGATAGCCTACCATAGGTCCAGCCACTTGACCAATACGGTCATCCTTTTCCCCGAGAGTGAAACGTAAGCCCGATTTCCTCGACGAAAGCTAACGGAATTCCATTTCTTTCCTCGTTTCCATTTTTGGCAGCAAACGTAAGACCGATCCTCTTAAACGAAGTCCGCCAAAGGACCATCTATCCCCTCAGAATCCATCCCCAAGGAAATCATTTCAAATCAAGGTCCGAGGCACCTAAAATGCCATCATCAAGGTTCGAGGCACCTAAAACGCCATTATCAAGGTCCGAGGCACCTAAAATGCCATCATCAAGGTTCGAGGCACCTAAAACGCCATCATCAAGGTTCGAGGCACCTAAAACGCCATCATCAAGGTTCGAGGCACCTAAAACGCCATCTTTAAGGTTCGAGGCACCTAAAACGCCATCTTCAAGGTCTGAGGCACCTAAAATGCCATCTTTAAGGCTCGAGGCACCTAAAACGCCATCATCAAGGTTCGAGGCACCTAAAATGCCATCTTTAAGGTTCAAGGCACCTAAAACACCATCTTCAAGGTCTAAGGCACCTAAAATGCCATCTTTAAGGTCCGAGGCACCTAAAACGCCATCATCAAGGTCCGAGGCACCTAAAACGCCATCATCTAAGGTTTGAGGCACCTAAAACGCCATCATCAAGGTTCGAGGCACCTAAAGCGCCATAATCAAGGCTTGAGGCACCTAAACGCTATCACTTCGATTTCGACACGAAACATGAGGAAAGCGATAAATCGCAATCATCCTCTGATTCGACAAATTGAAATCATTACCAGGTTGACATCCTAAAACATTCACTCTAGGGTCGACATCTAAAGATAGTTGAAAGACCCGAACTACGACCGGCTTGATTCCTCTCAAGGATACGTAGGTAGCCTATCATTAGGTTCAACCATCAGACCAAAATGGTCATTCCTTTCCCCAGCGGTCCGATCAAAATGGTCACCCTCTTTTCCCCAACGGATTGGGACCTCACTTTTATCGACGACCCCACTTCCTCCGGAAGTATCGTCGCCGAGGGGCTACTGTAAGTGTCCCAATATGAACCGCCAATGTTCCTTCAGCCCAATTTAACGTTTTCCACGTCAAATAATCATTTAAGGGCATTATGAACTTTTCCTTTTTTCATAAAACAAAGAAAGGGCATTTTGGACAAGGAATATTGGCATTAAACTCGGCCTGCAGCAATGTGAGTTTCAAAATTACTTTTGACTCACAGTTCCACCTATAAATTGAGCATTTTAGTTTCAAATAAAAATAAACACAACAACAGAAGCAAACAATGGGGGACACACAGAGAAAGGGCAACACTCTTTCTCTTACTATACGGATTCTCTCCCTCTCTCCTCTCTCTCTCTCTAGCCGCATCTTCCTCCAACAACAACAATGGTGATCCTCACCATTGTCACTCCCTAAATCGCCTCCCTCACAATCACCACTCACCGCCATCACTAATCTCCCAACAACAATAACAGAGGGCACACTCTCTCTCTCTCTCTCTCTCTCTCTCTCTCACAAAAACGCTGCCAAGCTCTCTCTCTCTAGACGCAAATGGCATCTTCGACTCTCTCAATTCGTCGACCTCACCAATAATTCCGGCCAAAGCTCACTGCCGTTCTCTCTCTCTACCCCAAACCGTCAATCGCCCATCTCCCTTGTTCTAAATCGGCATCCATGGCAGCTTCACCATCTCCATCTAATCCCACGCCCTAAATCGTCTTCTCCGGCCTCCCTAGCCGAAAACCTAATCCTCCCTCACCAAAAAACCATCAACCAGCTCACCAATCACTCTCTCTCTCTACATGCTCATTTTCTCTCTCTAAACGCAAATAGAGAGAGAGACCGCTCTCTCTCTCTCTCTCTAATTGGTATCAATGGCGACATAGCTCCTCAACGAACCAAGCTCCCTCAACCGCTTTCATCACTCTTCTCCAATCACCCGTCAACCTTGCTCCGCCCCTGTTCCAAATCTGTCACCACCATTGATTCACCCACTCTCTCTAATCATTCCTCACGGTTGAGCTCGAACCAAAGCAACGCCCCTATCTTCCAACAACGCCGAACCCAGCAAGCTCTCTCTCTCTCTCTCTCTCATTTAAATCCTCTCTCAACTCTCTCTGTTTCCCATACATTCGTTCAACAAACACGTATTTGTAATTTCAAATACACTCAGTCTGGGATCTAAGCTCGGCCGGAAGCTGATTGGAAGGCTTCTTATATCGACGTGGTATAGGAAGTGTGGATCTACAAGGGTAATCTCTAATCCCTAAACTCTTCATTTCTCTCTCTGTTTTCATTATCCAGTTTCAATTGCTTTGATTGACCTACTGCTTGATCTGAGGCTTGGTTGAATTGTTTTGTTTTAACATGTTTTGTTCAATCTCTGAATGCTACATCTATTCTCTTGATAATGCACTTTTAGTTAGTCATGTTATTAAATACTTCAAGTAGAGTGTGGATCCTCAATATCCACACTCATTTGAATTCATTGATCTCTGTTATATTCATGGATGTGCAATCTGTTGTTCTGGCTGATCATAGTTTGATACCCATGTCCAATCCATGAGTCTGAATGGTACTGAGTTGTTTGATTTTGGACTTGGTTGAACTTGTCTGGCCTTGGTCTCTAAGTGTGATATCCATTCTCATAATGATGCATTTTTGCCATTCTCATAATGATGCATTGTGGACTTCAATAGGTAGCCACTAAACCCTTCTTCCTCTTTAAATAAAGTCTTTAAACACTTTGCATGCTTACTTGCTTTCATATTATGTAGAAATTGGGATTTTTGCATGATAAAGGTGGTGGAGAAGTGAATCTTCAATATTCACTTCTCCCCACCTCAGATCTGTACATTGGATCATCTTAGGATCAATAAAGATTCAATCTTTATGCATTAGCATGGAGTTAGGAGGTGATGGCTACTTCAAAGTGGCCAAAAACATGTGATTTATCACATTTGGCCACTAAAGCCATGTGATCCTCCCATAATACTCATATATTAGTATTATATTACTGTTTACAGTTGTTAAATGTGCTTGGTTTTCCTTGAGGAACAAAGGGGAAACAAACAGACTGAAGGGCACAGAAATGGCCTATCTATGTCGTGCGACATGGGACTCCATGGAGATCCTGTGTCATACGACATAGAGATCCCAGAAGGCTGTAAAGCCATTCTTGGACTTCAGATCTGTCCAGTTTATTCCCTTCGCGACTCAGAGCTTTCCTAAGCATTTTTGTGTGCTCATAAGCCACTATTTGAGTGCCTATAATCCATTTGGGTGCGATTTATTGGAGGCGGATTGTCACATGACATGGACAACTTCGGATGTTCCATGTCGCATGACATCCGTATCATTCAAAGTCTATCGTGACTTTGTTCACTCCCGTCAATCCCAAATTGAGTTTTAGACCTTCAAATAGTGTCTTTACTGAGTTAAATAAATGTCATTTCATTCCCAGAAACTGCTTGGTCTTTGTAATAAGACAATCTGACTAAGAGACATCATGTCGTGCGACACCCTCTGCCTAGGAGGTCCTGTGTCGGACGACATGGGAAGTCTCTGGGCAGATTGTCTTACCTTCTGCTTTGTTATGATAATCACAATATGTAAAAGGGCGTGGCCCCCTGTCACGGCTCACAAGTTGTACTCAGCTTCCATATTATCAATGAAAATGTCAAATTTGCATTTTTTACACATCGACACATATTGCACACACACATTGAATGTCCAAAAATTGTCCAATGTTGATTGAAAGTCTCGAAAGAGGCGTGTTGGGTGAACTCTCTAGTTCTTCCCAAACACGTAACCAGACTTTCGGACTCAAAATCTCTTAAAATAGGTTTTTCAATGTTTTCCTCTAAAAACGGCGTGGCGACTCCCAAAACCAAAGTTTTCAAAACTTATCATATCATTTTCAACACATTAAAAACCCTTTTCAAAAAAAAAGGGAGGAAATGATCTTTTTCTTCGGGCGAGCGTTCATTCAGTTACATGGTCAGATGGGTTCTTTGTCATGTCTACCATCTGTTTCCACTCGCCGAATAATTGTTTGTATGGGACGTTGAGTTTAACGATCTCCATTGTATTCGAACCTTCGTCATAGGTGACCTCATCTGAACTAGTGCCATCCACGAATATAAGCATGTTCACATAAGAGTCTTCCTGCTGATCTATTGCATCTTCTACTTCGGAGAGTTCTAATTCATCTCTGCCTGATGGTTCGACCCAGACTAAAGGATGTTGTGAGCTCTGTTGTGAAGATGGTACTGCGAGGAAGACTTCATGTCCTCTGCTTGAGCAGAGGGGCACGATGTGAAATTCCATGTTTAAGATCTCGTGAACGACTGCCATCTTCATAAGTGTGCCTGTGTCTGTTGACCTTTATTTTGAAGATTTCTTCGTCAGGTCGGGCCAGAGGCTTTGCATGAAGGATGCATACGAACTTTTAATCGAAGATGAGAGGTTTATGTCTCTGTATTATCGCGATTTCCAATGTTTCTTTCCATTCGGGATTCAAGTCTCGGAAACGGCAGTTGAATCTGATGAATCTTATTGTTCCGGGCTCCTCCTGCTTGAGGGCTTTGACGTAATTGGCACCTTCGAACTTGGAGGGATTCTGATGAGATTTTTCCCGATTTTCCTTTTGTCGGTTTGCGGGGGGTGGCACATGTGCACGACTGTGGGCACGCTTGGTTGGTACTTCGGCTTTGTTGCTTATGAGAAAGTTGTCTCCTCTGATGACCTCGAGGTCTCCTTGGCGATTTATGAACTTTATGCATTGATGGAGAGTGGAGGCTATGGCTTTCATGTGTTGGAGCCATGGGCGTCCCAGCAGAGTTGTAAATTCAGACAGAATGTCCATCACTTGGAATTTCACCGGTACCATTTGATCTTCAAACCACAGTTCCAGAGTTACAGTCCCCAGGATAGGATGAGATGTGCTGTCATAGGCTTTGATGGTTTGGGAAAATGGGATCATATTGTTTGTACGCTCGCCGAAATTTTTAGAAAAAATTAGGAGTCGCCACACCTTTTTAAAGGAAACATTGAAAACCTTTTAAAATTGAGAAAATGGGTTCGGGGGTCAGATTACGTGTTGGGAAGAACGTTTGGCATTCACCCAACACGCCTCGTATACGAGTCTTTCTAATATTCAACATCCAAATCATTCAAACGCGTGTGCAAATATATGAGACATAATATATGTATAAATGCATTTTACTGCTTTGTTTCATAGATCAAAATGAGAGAATTACATCTTGTTAACCACTTGGTACGGGGGGCCACATCCCAATTACAAAATATGAGAACAACTTACAACTGAAATTGACCAACTGCAAGGTGGCTACATGTGTCGCTCGACACAGGACCTCGGACGGTCAAGTGTGTCGCGTGACACAACAAGCCCACTTACAGAGGTTTCACAAAGCTGATTATAGAGGCAGCGAGATAATAACAACACCTAATTATATCAGAAATGGAGCTAATAAATCATAGGAGCCGGGGGTTTAACACTCAAAAAGAGTATGGATATTGATTGATCCGTACTCATCTCAAATGACTAAACCAAACATATTAACATCACTCAGAATCACAGATTGAACATGGATATCAAAATATCAATCAGCAATTAACAACAATCAACTAGCCAGCCATGGAATAATAGAGATTGAAACATTGGAAATCCACACTCTATTTGAAATATCCAAACATCGGTATGTCTACCCCTTCTACACACCAACAAAGGGAGCTACTTTGGATCTTGGCCTTGAAGTGTGTGTGTGTGTGAGGAGGTAGGTGAGTGTGTGTGTGTGATAGAGAGAGGGAGACTCTATTTGGACAGAGTTTCCCTTATATTACTGTATCCTCCCCCAATATTCACTCCTTGTCCCCTAAAATGATCAGCCATGCCTTGTATTTATAGGCAGGCTGATGGGGAGTCTTATGTCACACGACAAGGGCAGTTAAATTGCCTTAGTGACTTCTATGTCGGACGACAGCGTACTCCTTTTGGCCATATTGGGCCGAAAGCTTGGCAGGCCCAATGTACTGATGGGCTGCTGGGATATTTGGACTAAATATTGCCTTTTAGCAAGGATATAAGTCCAAAATCAATTTAAAGTGGATCCAAATCATGGGTTCGGATCGGGGTACTCACAGAGCCCCTCGGCGACGTCACTTCCACGGGAAGTGGGGTCGTCGACACAATGAGAATCCCGAGCCGGACACGAACGGCGGGGAAAGAGGTGACCAAGATGGTCAAGTGGCTGGACCTCTTATGAAGAGGATTCCTACGTATCTCGTGGGGGAATCAAGCCGAATCGTAGTTCGTTGAGATGGACATTTGCATCCCGGGGAAATTGACCATGATGGTCATGCGGCTGGACCTTTTATGAAAAGGATTCCTACGTATCCCGTGGGGGAATCAAGCCGAATCGTAGTTCGTCAAAGATGGACATTTGCGTCCCAGGGAAATCGACCGTGATGGTCATGCGGCTGGACCTTTTATGAAAGGATTCCTACGTATCCCGTGGGGGAATCAAGCCGAATCGTAGTTCGTCAAAGAGGTGGCGCCAATGAAAGGCCACGGGCTTTGTACCCGAAAGTGACTGTTCCAAGGGGAGTCACCCCGAAGATTTGACTGTTTCAATGGGGAGTCACCAGAGGATGGGTGTTTGCACCCGAAATTGACTGTTTGTCGAGGGGAGTCACCCCGAAGATGGGTGTTTGTACCCGAGATTGACTGTGTATGAGGGGAGTCACCCCGAAGATGGGTGATTGCACCCGAGATTGAGTGTTAAGGGGAGTCACCCCGGAGATGGGTGTTTGCACCCGAGATTGAATGTTCCAAGGGGAGTCACCCCAAAGATGGGCGTTTGTACCCAAGATTGACTGTTGAATGGGGAGTCACCCCGAGGATGGGCGTTTGTACCCAAGATTGACTGTTGAATAGGGAGTCACCCCGAAGATGGGCGTTCGTACCCGAGATTGACTGTTAAGGGGAGTCACCCCGAGGATGGGCATTTGCACCCGAGATTGACTGTTCCAAGGGGAGTCACCCCGAAGGTGGGCGTTTGGTACCCAAGATTGACTGTTCCAAGGGGATTCACCCCGAAAATGGGTGTTTGCACCCGAAATTGATTGTTCCAAGGGGAGTCACCCAGAATGTGGGCGTTTGCACCCGAGATTGACTGTTTTAAGGGGAGTCACCCCGAAGGTGGGCATTTGTACCCGATATTGACTGTTCCAAGGGGAGTCACCCCGGAGATGGGTGTTTGTACCCGAAATTGACTGTTCCAAGGGGAGTCACCCCGATGATTTTGACTGTTTTGATGGGGAGTCACCCCGATGATTTTGACTATTTTGATGGGGAGTCACCCCGATGATTTGACTTTTTTCTTTGGGAGTCACCCGCGAACTTGACTGTTTTTGGTGGGGAGTCACCCCGAATATTTGACTTTTTTCTTTGGGAGTCACCCGCGAACTTGACTGTTTTTGGTGGGGAGTCACCCCGATGATTTGACTATTTATCTTTGGGAAGTCACCCGCGAACTTGACTGTTTTTGGTGGGGAGTCACCCCGATGATTTGACTTTTTTCTTTGGGAGTCACCCGCGAACTTGATTGTTTTTGGTGGGGAGTCATCCCGAAAATTTGACTTTTTTCTTTTGGAGTCACCCGCGAACTTGACTGTTTTTGGTGGGGAGTCACCCCGATGATTTGACTTTTTTCTTTGGGAGTCACCCGCAAATTTGACTATTTTGATGGGGAGTCACCCTGACGATTTGACTTTTTTCTTTGGGAGTCACCCGCGAACTTGACTGGTTTTGGTGGGGAGTCACCCCGAAGATGTGACTTTTTTCTTTGGGAGTCACCCGCGAACTTGACTGTTTTTGGTGGGGAGTCACCCCGATGATTTGACTTTTTTCTTTGGGAGTCACCCGCAAATTTGACTTTTTTGATGGGGAGTCACCCCGATGATTTGACTTTTTTCTTTGGGAGTCACCCGCAAATTTGACTTTTTTCTTTGGGAGTCACCCGCGAATTTGACTTTTTTCTTTGGGAGTCACCCGCGGATTTGACTTTTTTCTTTGGGAGTCACCCGCGAATATGACTTTTTTTCTTTGGGAGTCACCCGCGAATATGACTTTTTTCTTTGGGAGTCACCCGCGAATATGACTTTTTCTTTGGGAGTCACCCGCGAATATGACTTTTTCTTTGGGAGTCACCCGCGATTATGACTTTTTTCTTTGGGAGTCACCCGCGAATATGACTTTTTTCTTTGGGAGTCACCCGCGAATATGACTTTTTCTTTGGGAGTCACCCGCGAATATGACTTTTTTCTTTGGGAGTCACCCGCGATTTTGACTGTTTTTGGTGGGGAGTCATCCCGAAGATGTGACTTTTCCTTTGGGAGTCACCCGCGAAATATGACTATTTTTTCTTTGGGAGGTCACCAGCGATTTTGACTGTTTTTGGTGGGGAGTCATCCCGATGATTTGACTTTTTCTTTGGGAGTCACCCGCGAATTTGACTTTTTTCTTTGGGAAGTCGCCCGCGAATTTTCACTGTGTGGAAAATCTGTACGGTCTTTCCGGACCGGGTAGTTTAAGGCCATTCCGGGCCATTTTCTGTGTTTGAAACTGTACGGTTTTCCGGACCGGGTAGTTTATGGCCATTCCGGGCCAAGGATCTTGGTAATGATATTGTGAAAGACTGAGAGAGGTGGGTATTTGAACCCAAATGAATCATAGGGACAAGCCTAAAGGGGTGTAGGAACAAGTCTAAAAGGGTATAGGAACAAACCTAAAGGGTATAGGCACAAACCTAAAGAAGCATAGGAACAAGCCTGAAGAGTTGTAGGAACAAGCCTATGCATAGGAACAAGCCTAGCGAGATATAGGAACGAGCCTAAAGAGGTGTAGGAACAAGCCTACGCATAGGAACAAGCCTAGCGAGATATAGGAACGAGCCTGAAGAGGTGTAGGAACAAGCCTACGCATAGGAACAAGCCTAGCGAGATATAGGAACGAGCCTATAGAGGTGTAGGAACAAGCCTACGCATAGGAACAAGCCTAGCGAGATATAGGAACGAGCCTATAGAGGTGTAGGAACAAGCCTACGCATAGGAACAAGCCTAAAGGGTATAGGCACAAGCCTAAAGAAGCATAGGAACAAGCCTGAAGAGTTGTAGGAACAAGCCTACGCATAGGAACAAGCCTAGCGAGATATAGGAACGAGCCTAAAGAGTTGTAGGAACAAGCCTACGCATAGGAACAAGCCTAGCGAGATATAGGAACGAACCTATAGAGGTGTAGGAACAAGCCTACGCATAGGAACAAGCCTAAAGGGTATAGGCACAAGCCTAAAGAAGCATAGGAACAAGCCTGAAGAGTTGTAGGAACAAGCCTACGCATAGGAACAAGCCTAGCGAGATATAGGAACGAGCCTAAAGAGGTGTAGGAACAAGCCTACGCATAGGAACAATCCTAGCGAGATATAGGAACGAGTCTATAGAGGTGTAGGAACAAGCCTACGCATAGGAACAAGCCTAGTGAGATATAGGAACGAGCCTATAGAGGTGTAGGAACAAGCCTACGCATAGGAACAAGCCTAGCGAGATATAGGAACGAGCCTATAGAGGTAGGAACAAGCCTACGCATAGGAACAAGCCTAAAGGGTATAGGCACAAGCCTAAAGAGGTATGGGAACAAGCCCAAATAGGTGTAGGAACAAGCCTACGGATAGGAACGAGCCTAAAGAGGTATGGGAACAAGCCCAAATAGGATCGAGATTAACTCAAAAGGATTGCGAGATGAACTCCATGACTTGAGATGACTTTATCTGGGAAAGCAATGATGATTTACAGGTGAATGAGATTTGCTTTCATACCTGTGCTGTGTTTACATGCAAGGGTTATGCACACGAGGATCAATTTGAAGTGATTGGCTGACTTTGGAAACATTTTTCGGGTAGAACACGAACTTTGCTGTTGATATTACCGTTGCAAGACGGATTCTGCTATTAATTTGCTGTTGCGAGACGGGTATGGCTGATGATTCACCGTTGCAAGATGGGCTATTGAGGACTTGCCCTTTGCCAAACTGGCCGTTGATGAACATTGTCGTTGCAAGACGGACCTTTGACGATGATTTGCCATTTCAAAACGGACTTTTGATTCATTTGTCATTGCAGGACGGGCCTTTGACGATGATGGTGAGGATGATCCTTTCCAGCCCCCGCTTGCTGCAGTACCCCAGTGGCGCGGACATTATGGTGAGCCTCGGCCTTGGGCCCAGTATGAGGATGATGATGATTCGGATGGCGAGATCCACGAGGGATAGGATGGTGGCGGCGACGGCCAGGAGCATATCGGCTCTGAGGAGGAGGTAGGCAGGGTCCAAGACGACAGCGGCTCCAAGGAGGATGAGGAGGATGATTCCGAGTCGGAGTGATCGCGGAAATCCCCCTTTGTCATGCTTTGGACTCTTAGATAGAGAGAAGGAACAATGCATGCACTAATCTATTGCTTCTCACTTTGTATTTTGCAACTAATGCATTCCATTGATAGCATCTAGACTTATTTGTTTATATGTATTAGTCCGTCCCAAGAAATGGCAAGAAGGATAGCATTCGTTGGGGGTTGGTGATGTATTTGGGTGCAAAGTGTGCCAAATCCTCTCCCATGCGGCTGGTGAGTAGGGGGAATGGATATAGAGTTTTGGGCTGCTTTGGATAGGTTTTGAGTAAGTATCGGATCGCCGATGGGGTGCTACAGATGCAGCCAGTTCTGACATCTGATGGATGGTCACGTTTACTGACTTTCTTGGGAAACTAGCCCCCAGCGTTTATAAAAGGACAACTTCGCCAAAGGTAAATTCCAGCAGTCACAGCAGCCCCAAAGTTCATCTTCAACCTTGGCATCATCGCCCAGATCCAATATTTGGCCCAAAATGGAACGTTATGAAGAGAGGTCTAATGCAATCCTGTTACAGGCATAATCATCATGCGACCCAGGAGGCACCCATCTTTCCAGACCTTAGTCAATCAGTCACAGACTTGGAAATATATATGTGCAGGGGCACATCTTTCGAAGAATGGGAATGAATCCCGAATTTGTGTATGACACACTTGCTTTGGGTTTGACTCTTTTGAGAGAGTGTAAGCACGACAAGGTGTGGAAAAGTGTTTGGAAGCCCCTGCTGACAGAAAGACAGTGTTTGGCTCTATTTCCCTATGACGGAGAGAGAGAAGACTTGTCAAGACACTTGAAAACTTGTCTTATTCATGATGATCACAAAGCTGCTTAAAACCCTTTATTGATGTTCGGGTTATTCAAACACTAAGTCTGATATGAGCAAACATTTTGATTAATCACAAGGAGAAAACCAACTGATATCGAGATCAAATCCGGAAGGATGGAAGGTGTATAAGAACGGTCCTTGATGAGACCGGATTTTTTGAGATTTATTTGTGATTTCGACCGGAGCAATTATGGTTGCCTACGTTCCCCTTCATGATGAGGAGCTCAGGTCGTCGTAGTTCGGGCTTATCCCGAATGAAGAGAATGAATGTGAAAACTTGATATTTGGGGGACCCTCGAGGATTTTGAGAATTGGGGGATTGAAGATCATGTCCCCTCGGAGTGTCCATGAAAGACACGGACGCGAAGCCCCAGTAGGACATCCACGGCAAATGTTTGAGGAGGAGAAATAAAATATGCTCACATGAAGTGTCGAATGAATGGATTGAATTTGCATAATCTTAGATTGATGATCTTTTGAGCCAAGATGGATTCGACTCTGATTTAAGCAAGCAATGAAGCACTAATGTGATTTAGATCTCGAGGACATTTGAATGAAATTACTATCCGATAGGGACTGTGGCTGGGTTTCCAGGCTTCGATCGGCCATCGGGTGATTTTGGAAGTGGATGACCTCTTAAGATGAGAGGTCGGCTAGGCCTTTTACTGACTGAACCTCTAAAAATGAGAGGTTGGCTTACGGGGATGTGTTTGGGAAATCTACGGCAAGGAAGATTGATTTCAAATTTTGACTTTGGCCAAAGGCAAGGGTAATGGTAAAGGGAATATCCTCTAAAATTGAGAGGATGGCTTGGAATTGGTTAAGGAAATGGTGAGAGGAAGTCCAAGCTATCAAGAGCGGGCTTCTTTTTGATCATAGGAGAGCTTCTCGAGAAGTCGGGAATTTTTTGCTGGATTGTGAGGATTTAAAATCCTTCTTTTTTTTAGAATTTGGAAGGCCTCCTTGAGGACTTGAGGATTATTTCTGAGATGTGGGGATTTAAAGTCCTTCTTTTAAGGATCGGAAGGCTTCCTGAGGAGCTTAGGATTTTATCCAAGATCGTGAGGATTTAAAATCCCTTTTTTTTTTTTTTTTTTTTTTTTGAGAATTTGAAAGGCTTCCTGAGGAGCTGAGGATTATATTTGTCCTTTCTGCATGACTTGAACATTTTACGCGCCGCCGACTCTCGAAGCTAACTTCTTGGCATTGCTTGGACTTCTCTCATCAAGGAGGAAAGGTGATGGCTAGATGGGGTTTCAAAACATGCCAATCTTGAAATGAAAGGATATTGTTTGGTGAGGGTGAGGTAATGGCTTTCCTATGGGTGAAAGGCTTCAACCGTAATCCCTACCGGATGACCTAAACGAAATTAAGTCTTCGTTGCTTGCTTAAGCTTTAAATGAGAAAGATTGATGCAAATTCTCGATCAACGAAATGATGAGGATAATGAAAGAGATGTGAGCATATGAAATGCAAGATGAGGAGTTGGTAAGCCCCAATTTGAGAAGGATATTAATTGATTTTCTCACTCCGATTAATTTAAACATGAGTTATTTCAAAGCATTAGCGATTGAGCAGCAAAGGTGATCATCTAGGATAAGACCATTTCAATTAATTGTAACGTGGGTGGGCAAGTGATGTCTCGAGTCTAGCAGGAAAAGAAACAAAGACTTTTATTATTAGAAGAAAAAACTAGTCCAACGTGGACTTGGCAGACTCTTGTCCGATAAAGGACATTCATCAAAGAAACAAACAGACAATTTAGATCCTACAAAGACTGATTGACTGTATTAATATTGGATGGGAGGGCCCTGGGTTCTGGTGAAGATCACGGAAGTGGATTGGTAATCACATTGGGGCGAGGAGCCTTCTCGATCTTCCCCTCATCAATAAGCCTTTGGATGCGCAGCTTTAAAGGGACGCAGTCATTGGTAACATGTCCAGGGTATTGATGGTAGAGGCAAAACTTGCTAGTGTCCAGATTGGGATTTGCCTTGACCAGGTTGTAATTATCCAGAGGCTTGATCGCCCAAATTTTTACCAAACCATTAAATGCCTCCTCGGTTGGCATCCCCAAATCATCGAATTTCGCCGCCGGGCCTTCCTCCACCACGGCCGCATAACCGGCTCTTCTCCCCTTGAATGTAGTTGACGGTGTTAGAGACAAAGCAGTTTCTTTACCCTTTGGAGCGACCGGGTTAGAGCTTGGAACAATGGAATAGGTAGCATTCTCGCTTTCAGCCCCTGCACTCACCATTTCTCGCAGATTTGGGTAGTACCCCCGGCCAATGGCTTCCCTGACGGATGGCTTGACACATGAAAGGAAGATGGACTTCTCGTCAGAGAGGGGAATTAGGTGAGCCAACTCATTAAGCTTCTTGTTCCACCTCTTATAAAAGTCTGTTACGGACTCATCGTGCCTCTGGATGGTGCCGATCAAATCACTACGAGTGGTGTACCACTCGACACTTCCTTTGTATTTGTCCAAAAAGGCATCACTGATCTGGGACCACGTAGCCCTCGCTTCCGGTTTAAGACCTAGGAACCATCTCAAAGGAGAGTCATCGAGGGATAAGTGAAAGTAAAGGGCTAGCATCTCTTCGGTGGCCCCTTTGGCACCCATTGGCATGATGTAGCTGTTCATGTGAGTTTTAGGGCATGTGGAGCCTTCAAACTTAGTTATGAGGGGCATCTTGAAGTTCTTCGGTAGGGCCTTAGAGTCCTTGAGCTCTACAGAATTGACCATGTCTGATCCAAAAGTCATCTTGTGTAATTGCTCTTTCACATACTTCAGCTCTTCTTTCAAACTCGAAATCTCGGAAGATAGGGGTTGTCCTACAATCGGAGCTACCGTCGAGGATGGCACTGGAAAAATCTGGCATGGGCCTGATTGGTAAGGTAACCAGAGGAAGACCAACAGTGCTGGGTATGCTATCATTGCTGTCCACTAAACCAATCGGGCTGGGGATCTTGTTCCTGTACATGTCGTAACCATTAAATTGGACATTGGGATTCCGGGGCCCAAACTGTACTGATTGGCTGCCGACCTGACCGTGTGCAGGGGACCTGATATCGGTGCATGGAGCTGAATACGGGGTGGAACCGTACAGATGCTGGGTGAGAGGAGAACAAACCGCAGGATGAGGGATGTTGTTTTGGAATTGGGGTTGTGGATATTGCGGGATCTGATCCTGGCAAATCTGGCTTCCTGACATGCGATACCCATTCTGCTGTTGATTGGACTGATCATGAGGAGCAACAAACTGACCACCAAAAGCTGGGTTGGATGGCTGACTCGCGTTGTCATACGGACTTTGACCCTGAGCCCCAAACTGATTCTGAGTATACCCAAACGGCTCTTGATTGACACCACTGGGTTGATGACCCTGCCCAAGCTGGTTCTGGGGATAAAACATAAACTGGTCCTGAGCACTGACCTTCGGTAAGGAGCTTGATTCGCCCCTCAGCCCGTATTGCATACCATAAGTAGATACTGGGATAGGGGGAGGTCTTGACATACCCCCATGAGTCGGCATCGAGAGGGAGCCAGGCACACCATAGGAGACTGGTGGAGGCATATTGTGAAGGCTTTGCCTAGGTGAGGATGGGGGAACAAAGCCAGTGCCGGTGATAGTGACATCGGGCTCTTCCCTGATTTCTTCGTACGACCCATCGGGGTGACGGATTACGGCAATGGCTTGCATGCGCATTACTTCGACATAGCGAGCCCAACCGACTTCCTCATGGGCACGAGAGGCTTCGAGAGCAGCACGGAGGGAAGCTTCTTGAGAGAAGTTGAAACCTGGGTGAGGGTTAACAAACGGACTTCCCGGGGGTGTCATGTGAGGACCCATGCCATAACCACTGCTAGGAGAGGCATTCAGGGCTGCGTTCGGCCCCGCATTCTGACCTTGATCTGGCCCTACGCCTTGACTGACATTCTGATTCTGAGCTGGATCAACACCCGCGTTCGGACCCAAACCTGCTGAAACTTGCGAATCTGCCATTTCTGAGATTGCTGGAAACGAACCCCTGACTGGAGAGAAACTGATTAACCGACCACCCGGAACTCTGACCCAATACTTGCTCGCTGAAAGGGGGAGAGAATGGCTTTAGGTGGGGGAGAGGATAGGCTTAGGACGGGCTCATGCATATGCTCTCTTTTTGTTTTTATATCTTTTTTTTTTGTTTAAAAAATGATTTTATTAATCCTAGGAATGGTTGGAAAAGGGGGAAACCTTCTTTTTCGCATTCTACGCTATTCCTGGATTAGTGGGTTCCATCACTACGTCTATAGACCCCCTGTATTCCACCTGTATTGCACCTCCGAGACGGACAATCCCGGCAGAGGTCCTATAGGGCACGTGGAACCCACCAACCGAAAGGGAGAACGAACCTATGGGCATAAGAGCCAAAACAAGTCAAACTTGGGGTTTTCAAAACCAAGTCCAAGTCAACGTCTAAACTCGGGAGGAGAGAGGGTCAAACGTACGTTTGAACGTACGAGACCGCAATTTGGAGGTAAAACCCTCGAGGAATTGGGCATGACCTCCCCTCTTTTTGAGTTGGAAATCTGGAATGGCCTCTCGTCACTTGGTGGCGAAATTTCGGCATAACTCTCGTTAGTATGCGTTAAGAATTCGACATGGTCCCGTGTTGATACATGTCGAGAACGCGTCATGACTTCTCACGAAGCTAAGCCGAGAAATCGATATGTACCTACGTCGAGACATGTAGAGATCTTAACGTGTACTTACGTTTGAATTATGTCGTGATTTCGACACGAAGAGGGAAAGTATGCCAAGATTTTTGGAGACGGTGTATGACTCGGACTTTGTGAGAAAATT
The DNA here is from genome assembly GCA_022495995.1 of Adenophora triphylla var. japonica. Taxonomy (NCBI): domain Eukaryota; kingdom Viridiplantae; phylum Streptophyta; class Magnoliopsida; order Asterales; family Campanulaceae; genus Adenophora; species Adenophora triphylla. Next base: position 211,526 of record JAFEMH010001932.1, on the reverse strand, counting down.
TTGAAAACCGAGTTTAAAATGTTTTGAAAAGCATTGCCAAAAACCAACCGGTCACGGTAGAAAGTGTGTCACGGACAAGTGTTGGCTGACTCACTGGCTAGGAGGACTTTAGGCGCTTAAACGTCAGCGAAACATGTCACTTTCCGCGATGCCGTCCGTACACTCCCGGGTTCTAACTCTATGTGCGGGTAGAGTGCGAGTAGTGTGAAGGTATTTTCTAGGAAAATATTTTTTGCTTTTTTGTAAAAGATTTTTTTTGTTTTGTTTTTTTATGCAATATGCAAAGGAAAAAACAAGAGAATGAGTCAAAGCATGACAAAAGGGGACTGCCCCAAATGTCGAAATTTACCGCAGCCGTAGTCCAGCGTTATCCTGCCCTGTTCTGATCAACGGGAAGAGCAAATTGCAAAAGGGGAAGCCCCGGCTTCCAATAGTGTCACATACCAAAGCATGGCAAGGTGCATTTGAGCACACAAAATGACACAAATGTACACACAAGGTGAATGTCGAAATTGTCCAAGTTGATTTGAAGAAAGTTAGACTCTCTTAAGAAAAACTTTTCTCTTTTTTTTCGTAAAATAGAAGAATGATATCGGTACGTGGGATTGTTAGACCACCATTTATCCCAAGTCCCGGTTAGGGAGCGATACAGGAAGGTTAGTGGTTTCCACCTATATACCGAGCATCATTTTCATTTTTAGAACAAAAAGTTTTTCAATGTCCCCAGCGGAGTCGCCACTGAATGAACGCTCGCCCGAAGAAAAAGATCATTTCCTCCCTTTTTTTTTGAAAGGGGTTTTTAATGTGTTGAAAATGATATGATAAGTTTTGAAAACTTCGGTTTTGGGAGTCGCCACGCCATTTTTAGAGGAAAACATTGAAAAACCTATTTTAAGAGATTTTGAGTCCGGAGTTCGGTTACGTGTTTGGGAAGAACTAGAGAGTTCACCCAACACGCCTCTTTCGAGACTTTCAATCAACATTGGACAATTTTTGGACATTCAAAGTGTGTGTGCAATATGTGTCGATGTGTAAAAAATGCAAATTTGACATTTTCATTGATAATATGGAAGCTGAGTACAACTTGTGAGCCGTGAGAGGGGGCCACGCCCTTTTACATATTGTGATTATCATAACAAAGCAGAAGGTAAGACAATCCGCCTGAGATTTTCCCATGTCGTCCGACACAGGACCTCCTAGGCAGAGGGTGTCGCACGACATGATGTCTCTTGGTCAGATTGTCTTATTACAAAGACCAAGCAGTTTCTGGGAATGAAATGACATTTATTTAACTCAGTAAAGACACTATTTGAAGGTCTAAAACTCAATTTGGGATTGACGGGAGTGAACAAAGTCACGATAGACTTTGAATGATACGGATGTCATGCGACATGGAACATCCGAAGTTGTCCATGTCATGTGACAATCCGCCTCCAATAAATCGCACCCAAATGGATTATAGGCACTCAAATAGTGGCTTATGAGCACACAAAAATGCTTAGGAAAGCTCTGAGTCGCGAAGGGAATAAACTGGACAGATCTGAAGTCCAAGAATGTCTTTACAGCCTTCTGGGATCTCTATGTCGTATGACACAGGATCTCCATGGAGTCCCATGTCGCACGACATAGATAGGCCATTTCTGTGCCCTTTAGTCTGTTTGTTTCCCCTTTGTTCCTCAAGGCAAACCAAGCACATTTAACAACTGTAAACAATAATATAATACTAATATATGAGTATTTTGGGAGGATCACATGGCTTTAGTGGCCAAATGTGATAAATCACATGTTTTTGGCCTCTTTGAAGTAGCCATCACCTCCTAACTCCATGCTAATGCATAAAGATTGAATCTTTATTGATCCTAAGATGATCCAATGTACAAATCTGAGGTGGGGAGAAGTGAATATTGAAGATTCACTTCTCCACCACCTTTATCATGCAAAAATCCCAATTTCTACATAATATGAAAGCAAGTAAGCATGCAATGTGTTTAAAGACTTTATTTAAAGAGGGAGAAGGGTTTAGTGGCTACCTATTGTAGTCCACAAGGTGAGATCACCAATAGTATGGTGTCTACCCCTTCTACACACAAACAAAGGGAGCTACTTTGGATCTTGGCCTCGAAGTGTGTGTGTGTGTGAGGAAGGAGGTGAGTGTGTGTGTGTGAGAGAGAGAGGGAGACTCTATTTGGACAGAGTTTCCCTTATATTACTGTATCCTCCCCCAATATTCACTCCTTGTCCCCTAAAATGATCAGCCATGCCTTGTATTTATAGGCAGGCTGATGGGGAGTCTTATGTCGCACGACAAGGGCAGTTAAACCGCCTTAGTGACTTCTATGTCGGACGACAGCGTACTCCTTTTGGCCATATTGGGCCGAAAGCTTGGCAGGCCCAATGGACTGATGGGCTGCTAGGATATTTGGACTAAATATTGCCTTTTAGCAAGGATATATGTCCAAAATCAATTTAAAGTGGATCCAAATCATGGGTTCGGATCGGGGTACTCACAGTAACTGACGACGACCACTCAAGTATCAATATGCTCAAATTTGATCCTCTTTCCAGCTGTCATGGTAACGGATCCAAGCAACCCACCGAAAAGTTGTTAGCATTGATAGAATCAGTTCTTGACCAGGATTACGAGACTATGAGCATTGCAGAATTCAACACACCCGTCGCTTTGATCAATCAGATGTGGGCAGATTTCCTTGTAGTCGAGATCAAAGAAGGCCGCATGGAATGTCCGACTATGACTTCCTTCGTGAACATAATCCAAGTGTTTCCACCATTCAGAGATTTGGATGTGATAACAGTTCTAGACAGCAGCAAGATAATGCGTACATAGGGAGAATGCTTGACTCTCGCCAGAAAAGCCCTCATGGAATTGGTTGTGCAAGAAGCTCACCTCTGGGACGAAGACAAAGCTCGGAAGACTCATATGGATAAAGCCCTTAAAGCTTTGCAAGCCACCTCGAAAAGACATCTAGAGGCCACTCTGGATCAGTTTGACCTCAAAAACTTCACCAATGGCAACTTCCTGGATTACCACCACTTCTCGACAAAACCTCTCTGGCAAGGAAAGGTAGTCAATGGTCCCGATGACCTAGGAGATTGAATGGAACAACACAAGGAATACCTGGTCCAATAGTGCGAAGAATACAGATGCTTGCCTCCCCGAGAAAAGCAAGCCCTTTGTGAAGGTGATGATGAAGACGATGAAGTTATACTCTTCCAAGCTGATCATGAAGCCAACAAAACTGGAATCCCAAGGGTCCTAGGAGGATGGGAAAGGATCATTTACACTCTCAAGTTAAAAGGCAAATTGAAGAAGAAAAAAATGTTCAAGAGGAAAAGAAAAATGGAGATTGACCTCCAGCGAATGCTAAGGGAGATTCCCCAGACTGCAACATTCATTTACAGAAATGATCAACTGAGACAAGAACCGGTTACTTGGGCAGACGTCTGGGAAGCCGTATACTCACCTTCCGACATACCCACCACTCAGTTAAAGCAGCAAAGAAAGCTCTCCCTAATGGAGGTTTATCAAGATTGCCGCATACGATTCAAAGAAGCACTAGCTATTCTGACTTGGGAAGAAATGCAAGCTCTAACTCTCAACGAAGGCTCGACCATAAGAGAGTAGATTTGGATTAAGAGTGGAGGAAAGCTAGCAAACCATGATTACTACTTGTCCCAACTCAAGAATGCTATGAACCTGCTCAGCTAGAAAGAGAAAAACACTATGTACTGCGAAGAGATCAGAGAAACAGTTCGCATGAATCGAGAATCCTCTAGCCTCCCACAGAAGGTGAACGAGACAATGCTCAGTCCTGCCAACCACTGCTGCACACTGACATTCGAGCAACTGCGCCGAACCGTAGGATCCCTCCCTGCTGAGGCACCTAAACCCGTATCCTGGGACAGAATCTGAAAAGCGGCCGAGACCCCAGAAAGATATTAATAGTCAATGAATTGAGAGAGGGTGTATGGCCATGTGCTTCGAAAAATCCTCCACTTACTATGGCTCAATTCAAAGAAACGTGCTCAAAAGAGGCCAAGCCTGACGTCAATGTTCTGACCCGATCTGGTCAAATTCATGTGCTACAGCCCAAGGAAAGCAAAAAGCCAACAGAGCCAGAGCCACAACCCAGTCGGCACGTACTCGAAGAAGCAAATTCCGGAAAGGAAGACCTGATCCTTACCCAGCTCAAGCAGACCCAGGCGAACATTTCCCTTTGGTCTCTGCTCACATCTTCATACCCTCATAAGCTCAACCTGGAAGAAAGTCTAGCCCATACCATGGTCCCCGTAGATGCAACTCTAGAAGAAGTAATCCTGATGATCGGAAATATCCACTATGGAAACATCATCAACTTCACAGACTTGGACCTGCCAAAATTTGGAGCTGATCACAATGAGCCGTTCTACATCACTGTCGAGTTGGATGAGCTCCGTCTTCCCTGCGTACTTGTAGACGGGGGCTCAGGAATGAATGTCTTGCCTGCCAAGATGATGGACCTGCTCGACATCAAGCCTACAGACTTAAAGCCTTCAGTCGACACTGTTAAAGCTTATCGTTCTACTTCCCGCGCAGTCCTCGGGGTTTCTACTTTAAACATTTGGTTCGGTAAACAAATGATGCCTACCGAATTTCAAGTGCTGGACATTCCTATCACTTTCACAGCTATTCTGGGAAGACCATGGCTGCACCAGATAAATGGCGTGGCATCCACCCTTCACTAATGTATCAAATTCATGCAAGGAAATGAACTCACAACTGTGTACAGGGATAGCATCACCATCGAAGGGACCTGCACCAACGGCATTCCAGTGTTAGAAATCAAGCATGACAACGATATGGCATTAACTGGATTTACAATGGAAACTTCCAAGATCCAAATATGCAGCCTAGACCTTCCGTTGTTTTGGGATGAGATCCCTCCTGCCATGAAAATGATGAAACTCATGAACTTCATCCCAGGACTGGGGCTCGGCAAAAGGTTACAAGGCTAACACCAAATCATCGAAGTTAAGGACCATAATATAGTCCAGGGACTTGGTTATGTGCCTACACCTGATGACGTCCGAGAAGACAAGAAGCTCGCAAACACCAAAGCGGCAGCCCACAAAAGGGGAACCTCCTACGGCACACCCATCCTCCGACCTTACAACTTCGACCTCACTCGCTACTTCATCAAAGGAACCAAAAAAGGAACTGATGAAGATGAGAAAGGAACTAAGGGAACTGACAGCGGAACTGAGGGAGCTGACAGCGGAACCGATGAAGAAGAGAAAGGAACTGAGGGAATTGACAGCGGAACAGATGAAGATGATAAAGGAACAGGAAAAGTCAGCATAGAGACTACAAAAAAGATGGGAAAGCTGGCACAGAACCTCAAGAGTTTCAGAGGACTCAAGGCCAATCCGATAAGGGGAGTGTTCCTCGACATCACTACACTACCTGGACCCATCGCCACCACCGTTCAGCATGAATACTCATTCAAAGGGATCCCTGACATAGAAGAACAACTCGAAACACTCTTCTTGGGAGACAAGCTGTTTGGTCCAGCCTACGAAGCCCCATTCGAAACACTGATCCCAAGAAAGAAAGAACCAGAATTCGTGGAAGATGCTCTAAGTGGACCTGCTCTACAGAATCTTTTCGAAGAAGTCAGGAAATCGACAAGATACTCACAGAAGCACTGGGATCGACTCTATATCGAGGCCTTGCCTGCTCAGGAATTGGAACCATCAACCGCCTCCGGGAACCGCCAACACCCTCATATGCAAAGCGAGTGCGGGGGATCGGAGGATCTCTGGGATGTGCAGGGTCCTCACCCTCTCTAGCTAGCACCTGCGGGCTCCTCAGCCTCATCCTCCGGAAGATATCGTAATCAGCGTCCTCAAGGACATTCTCAGCAAAAGGCACTCCTTGCCTACACCGGAGCAAATAATCCCAGTCCATAAGCAATGGCTGCAACATGAAGACAGGAGGATCCCTGGGAACCATGGGACCCAATCCCAGAGCATACTGGCAAGTCATTCTCTCGCCTAGATAGAGGATGTTGCAACAAAGCCCTGCCAGCAGCTTCCTCTAGCTCGTCACCTCCCTGGCAGCATCAACAACCGCCTGATCAAGCCGGCTCCACAAAGTCAAGTTCACCCTCGGTGAGAAGTCCTGCTCCAGAGCCACAGACACCTTCTTATAAGTCACCCTGGTGCATTCCCTCGACCTCACCGTTCTCCTAGTGACGCGCCCCAATTCGTGGTCCTACTTGGCCCCACGTCCGAGACATGCTCGAAAGACATCTAAATTCTCTTTTCACTTTTGAAATGTTCTTTCTTAATGATTTAATATACCAAAACCTGTTTAAACTTAAAAACTTTTCTATATACCGCTGGAAATAACACATATCTTAAAACCCAAACACCACACTTATAAACTATGTACGACTCATGGAACATAGTGTCAAAAACATACACTCTTATGTTGATTCCCTGGAGTATTACCTCGAATTCTAACATTTGATTGTCCATGTGGTTGTCCTCTAAATGGTGATGACATTCCCTGTCCTCCTCGACTATCCCTGCCTTGTTGTTATGGTCTTCCTTGCCCTCCTTATCTTCCGGCTCTTAACACTTTAGTCTTCCTCTTATTCTCCTCAATGTCATGTTCCACGTGATAAGCACGATCTAACGCATCCTGGAAATCTTGAATCTTATGAGATACTAACTGATTTCGAATTGCTGTCTTCAATCCCCTGACAAACCTCATTGATTTCCTCTATTCTGTTGCAACTAAATGAGTACAATACCTGGATAGCTCGTTAAACTTAGCCATATACTTAGTCACTGACAATAAATTCTGCTCCAAATTAAGAAATTCTACCTCTTTTCTATCTTGATCAACCCTAGGAATGAAGTTCTCCTTGAATTTCCTCACAAAATTCTCCCAAGTATAAGGCATGAGAGCACCATCCCAACAAGCCTTTAACATTCTCCACTAATGTTCTGCAGCCCCAGTCAACTTATAAGCAGCAAATCTAACTCGATCCTCATCAGTACATCTCAATACATCAAATATCTTCTCCATTTCTTCTATCTATCTTTCAGCCTTAGTCGCATCTGGTTCATCATCATACCCAATTGGTTTCATCTTCAAAAACTGTTCGAGTCCATACCTTGGAGGTGCCTGTTCTCCTCCCTGCCTCTGATCATTCATAGTTTTCATTGCTGCCTTAAACATACCTTGGAACATAGTCTAAGTCTCATCCCTTGCATTTTCATGGCTTGAAGATTCAGTTTGATTGCCCACAGTTCCTGCCATAATAACTGAGTACCTGCATAAAACACATAACGTCACTCACTCAATACATAACTAACCTCCTAGGTCACGTAGTCACTCTAGACTATCTATAACCAGGGCTCTGATACCAACTGACGTGCCCCGATTCGTGGTCCTACTTGGCCCCACATCCGGGACACGCTCGGAAGACGTCTAAATTCTCTTTTCACTTTTGAAATGTCCTTTCTTAATTATTTAATATACCAAAACCTGTTTAAACTTAAAAACATTTCTATATACCACTGGAAATAACACATAGCTTAAAACTCAAACACCACACTTACAAACTATTTACCACTCATGGAACATAGTGCCAAAAACTTACACTCTTTACATACAATATTTACAATCACTAAAAGTGTACCAAAATAGTGACATAATGCTTAGGTCTCGGGTATACTACCCCATTGGTTATACATTTATACAATGCAAACCAATACAAAATACCTTCCCAAAATAACATACCCAACTCGACGTCCTCCATGTGCTCAAAGTGACCTAGCCCCTGGCTTGCCCTTATCTAAGGAAAAACAATAAAGGAAGGGGGTGAGATAAATCTCAGTAAGCTATTATGAATGCAACAATATGATGCATGAAACTGCCACATATAAACATATATCAACTTAATCATCTTATACACCACAATCGTGTAAACATATAGAAGGGTGCATACGATAAACACATGAGTGTAATAACGTAACACTTAGAATGATACTGAGCCAAGGTTCAATCCAAAAGGATATAATAGTCTGAGCAGCATAATCAGCTAAAGAAGAGGTTTCGGAACCAAACAACAACATCAGCAATAAGGGAAAATGACACCAAGTCATATCCCAAACGTGTAGCTAGAATAGTCACTGAATTGGGAGCTAGCAAAAACCCAACCATGACCAATGGAAGGGGTTAAAAATGGGAAACCAGTGAATGGGATTATAATGAACTTGGCTCGAGTGCCATTATAATCTCATTCAACTGCCCGATGTAACAATCAAGTACCAGGTGGACTTTAAATAAAAGCACAGTAATAATTACTTGCTTAAACAGTCAATATATGATTCCAAAGTAGGGAACCATACCAAATACATCATAATAAGATGATAAACATGCATATCTCATAAATAGCACAACGTCTATGAATCCATGAAATAATTCATTCTAGCTTAGGATTCAAAACTAGGGAACTCTATCAAACACACCATTAACGATGCCCAACAAGTCAATATTGTAACATATAAGATCTACACACTCAACCTAACATTTCAAGGGTCTTTTATCAATAATATAATTTTTAGAACAATTTGGGTTTCATGAAATTCAAGTGTTCCACCCATTTTTGCCAAGTATTAAACAACCTTCCCAACATCCTAATTGAGATGTTAAGACATCATTTGGTAGCCCATATATGGTACTTGGATTATGGTGTTCAATTGGGTTAAAAGATGTATTAGGTAGTTAGTAATAATTTCTTTAAAATTGATGCAGCTCCACAAGTCTTCAATTCAACACAGCAGAAAACAGAGCAGGGCACGACTCGTGACAGCCAGCGCGACTCGTGCCATGGTTCAATACGAGTGCAATTATGTGCACGACTCCTATCATGACTGGGCTATGATGGGGATGACTCGTGACCTCAAGCACGAGTCGTGCCCTCAGCAAAAATCATATCTGATGTTGAACAATTATGAAATGCTTGACAACCTTCGAATTTTTTTCCTACCCTGTCACCTCAAGCTAGCACCACCATACCCACACTTCATTATAACTCATCCCAAGTCCATTACAATCCATTCCAAACTCAAGGAAAATTGCTCAAATGCTACATGCAACATTTATACTTCATCAATTTTAACTTAAAACGTCATATGAGCAAGAATTAAAGGAAGGAAATAATAACTTACCTCCCGAAATAAAACAAAAGAGTTTAAAATATATTCGGATATAAATGATCTACTCTGCTTCCTGAAAATTTTGACGTTGTCGGATTGAAGAACGAAGTAGTATTGAATTTATGGTGAATTTCTGAATGAAACCTAATTGTAGCTAAGAAGGAACAGAGGACGGTACCATTTTTGGTCTGATTCAGGAAGCTTCACCCTGAAGGAGGATATACATTGAATGAATTTTCACTTAAGCTCCTCCAAGAATTGAGTTGTTGCAATTAAATTTCTTGAATTTTAACTTTTACACTTTAGCACCTCAGTATATTTTATAAGTTTTTAGTTAAATTTCAACAATTACTAATTCAACTACACAACTCATATTAGTTTCAATTAGTCATTAAATAATTCAATATAATTTATTAACATACTTAAAATATCAAATAAGTTATTAAAAAATTAAAACTAACAAAAAAAAATCACAAATATAATGCAATGCTAGAAATGATATGCAACACACGCCACATACACGTGGTCAAACATGTGATCAAAATAGTGCCTTGTTTAAGGGTCGTTACACCTAGCCTCCTTCTGTCATGTCAGCATAGCATAAAACAGGAGAGCATACTCCTCCCTGATACTCCACCGCTGTGGATGGAACACCTCATAGCACCATACCTGAAAGATGACATGAAAGAGATGTCAACTACAAACAAATGCAGACAAATAAAAGCGAGACAAGGAAGAGAAAAAGAGAGCTCACATCTAATTCAAACTGGAAATAGCAAAGCGAGTTCTCCTCCTCCCAAGAATACTTATCCAAGGCAAAGAAAAGCTCGGCCAAGCCAGCCTCTCCCCAGGCGAATCCTCTCACCACCTCCAAATCAGTCAAAGAGCCGAGCAGGGCGAACTGGCACTTCCTATCAGCGTTGGGGAAAATGGTCGCTGACAGAGCAAACAATAAGAACGCCCCGACCAACCAATTGGCTGTCATCCTCTCAGAACCAGCCAGATACGCATCAATCCCTCTTCTCAGATGTCCCTCCATCAGACCATACAGAATACTGGTGCCCCTAGCGTCCGTGATGTCAAAGCCAAGCAGGTCCGTAAGCTGCTCCATGGTGAACTCCTCAAACCACCCTATGGGATTGCCCTGGAATGACAACCCGATGATCACTGCAAAATCTGTAGGAGTAACCGATGCCTCCCCCCACATGAAGTGAAAAGTGTGGCTCGTATCCCACCAGTACTCGCTCAAAGCCACGTGAATAGCCTTGACCCTCTGCGTCGATGCCACCACAGCCACTGCGCTAATGAAGCCCCCTTGACCGGAATCAATCACCAGCTGTCGCGGACTTCTATCTCCACCCCAAGTCACGTCTGGGATCATTCCCCATAGCGCGCTTACCGCCTCAACATTTCCCCTACTCTTGGTAGTAGACAAGTCAATCGGCCCTCGCCCCTGCAGGTAAGACACAACAAAGGTGTGTTAATACCAAATAACATATGCAAAAATGTACATGCCATGTCAAAATCACGCAAATATATCATCACAAAGATATAATCCAATTATTTTCCTAAAAATATTTCCATCCCAAGTCGGAGTATTTACGGTTCAAATTTCAAAAAAATCTTGTTTCAGTATGATCCTTTTTCCAAAAAATATTTCCATCCCAAGTCGGAGTATTTACGGTTCAAATTTCAAAAATTCCATTTCAGTACGGTCCATTTTTCTAAAAATATTTCCTTCCCAAGTCGGAGTATTTACGGTTCAAATTTCAAAAATCCCATTACAGTACGGTCCTTTTTCCTAAAAAGATTTCCGTCCCTCTGAATGTGTGCCCAAATTTAGTTTTTGTTGGATTCACGCGAGTTTTAAAACATCCGGTTTAATTTGAAAAACGGAGTCGCCACGCCATTTTGATTTCCTCAAAACTTTGAAAAAAAGGTTTTTATGGGTTCGGAGGTTAAGTTACTCCTTGGGAAGAACGGATCGTCGTTAACCCAAGGTGCCTTGCCGTAGCAAGTCTCCCTAGATTCCATTTATCGTGCTTGCTTGCGTGCTTTCTTGTGTGCATGTGTTTGAATAAAAGGGGAGGGAATGTCCCAAGTTGTCTTCCGGACGTACAAACCATTTATTGGTTGTCGCTCGAGATTTCTTGGATTTTATGTATTCGGGATTTGGATCCCGTCCTCACCTTGGACTTGTGATCATCGCTTTTTAACCTCGGGACTTGCGTGATCAAGAGAAGGACTCCCTTTTATAGTCCAAAATGAGGTTCTTTAGGAAAGGAGTGACCTTAGCCCATCAATCCTACACCTTAAGACAATTGAGCTTATATATGTGCTTCACGCTCGTCTTAAGTGATAATCGGAGATGTAGGTTCAAGGTTTTATCCCTTTCTAAAGAGATTGTGGCACCTTTAATGGAAGAAACGATGTAAAGATAGGATCTTTACACCGGTCCGTTCCAAGGTTGCTAATGGGGACATGGGGGAATGCATGTAAAAATGACATTTTTAGTGAAAAGATGACATTTTTGGGTTGCAAAGGATGCATTTAATTTGCAAAGGATGCATTTTTATATAAAGACATGATTTTTATGCAAAGGATGCATTTTTATGGTGGAAAATAGTATTTAATATGCAAAGGATGCACAAAGATTACATTTAAAAGCAAGGGATGCTAATTTGATGATAAAAAGAAGATCTTTGATGCAAAGGATGCATGAAGATGAGTTTAAGATGCAAAGGATGCATGAAGATGGGTTTTAGATGCAAAGGATGCACCTTTATGGTAAAGACATGATTTTTATGTGCAAAAGATGCATTTTTGATGTAAAATGGGGGCTTTTAGGTACAAAGGATGCACCTTTAACATAAAGATTACATTTTTATGAGCAAAGGATGCTAAAGATTACATTTTTATGAGCAAATGATGCCTATTTCATGCAAAGGATGCAAAGGGGGGGAAGGGGATATGATAAAGATAGGATCTTTAATGATAAATGCCAAGTCCCAAGCAATATAATGACAATATATGCATGCAATGAGCAATTAAATCATATAGACAAGCATCATGCAAGGTAAGGGAGTGAGGGGTTACCAATGGTGGTGGCCTCTTCTTCTTGGGGTTTTGCCTAGCGGTAGGACCAACTTTTGGAGGCTTCAAGGAGGAGGGGGGTGGCTTCTTGGCACCTTCAACTTCCTGATCTTCGTGGAGTGTTTTGAGAGAGTTTTTATGCTGGTAATACTCTGATTGTTGTTCTTTAAAATGGGTAGAGGAGGGCTCTATTTATAGGCAGTCTGGATAAGGCTAATGAAGTCGTGCGGCCAGAGGTCCTTGGTTAATGCAGCCGTGCGGCATTATCCTGTGTGACTCAGCATGTTTCTAGAATCATGCAAGGTGGCAATTCTAGAAGGATTCTTGGATTAAGAAAAATGTGTTTCTTAATTACCAAGCATTCCCTTCAGCCCTTAAATGTTTCGAAACAGTTCCGGAATTGTTTCGGAACTCTAGGAAAGTCCGGGAAATTACCGGGAAACTTACCGAAATTACCGGGAAGCTTAACCAGAAGGCATGAGCCAGATTTGGGTACTTACAGAAGCCCCTCGGCAACGTCACTTGCAGGGCAAGTGGGGTTGTCGATAGAAAAGGATCCAATCTGGCGAATGCCGAGACGGATTGGGTGACCAAGGTGGTCGAGTGGCTGAACCTCTGGAAGGCTACCTACGTATCCCGGAGGAATCAAGCCAGGCCGTAGTTCAGAACATATCCGCAGGGGAATAGCGGAGAGAAGCTGGTCTCTTGCCGGGGAAAATTAGAAGAGAAAGTGACCTAAGAGGTCAAGCAATTGATCCTGCTAGGGATATACTAGAGGTGACCGATGTGATCGGATATCTGGACCTTTATAAGGGGCTATTTCACCACTGAGGAGTGATGAATGACAAAGAAGTGACCAATGTGGTCTAATGGCTGGACCTTTATGAAAGGCTGCCTCACCACTGAGGAGCGATGAAGGAACAGGGTAACCACTGCGGTCGGATGGCTTGAACTTTTATGAAAGGCTACCTACGTATCCCGGAGGAATCAAGCCTTGATCGTAGTTCAAGTCTCACTATATAGTTAGGAACGATGTCTAGGATCCTTGAAGTTTTGACAATTAATGGAGGTTGTCACCTGATTGACAATTAATGGAGGTTGTCACCTGATTGGATACTTAAGCGTACTTCTCTATTCGTGATAGAGGTAGCTTAAGTTTGGAAAACTTAAGCGTACTTCACTATCTGTGATAGAGGTAGCTAAAGTTTGGAGAACTTGTGCGTACTTCACTATCTGTGATAGAGGTAGCTAAAGTTAGGAGAACTTGAGCGTACTTCACTATCTGTGATAGAGGTAGCTAAAGTTTGGAGAACTTGAGCGTACTTCTCTATTTGTGATAGAGGTAGCTTAAGTTAGGAGAACTTGAGCGTACTTCTCTATTCGTGATAGAGGTAGCTTAAGTTTAGAGAACTTGAGCGTACTTCACTATCTGTGAGATAGAGGTAGCTAAAGTTTGGAGAACTTGAGCGTACTTCACTATCTGTGAGATAGAGGTAGCTAAAGTTTGGAGAACTTGAGTGTACTTCTCTATTCATGATAGAGGTAGCTAAAGTTTGGAGAACTTGAGCGTACTTCACTATCTGTGATAGAGGTAGCTAAAGTTTGGAGAACTTGAGCGTACTTCTCTATTCATGATAGAGGTAGCTAAAGTTTGAAGAACTTGAGCGTACTTCACTATCTGTGATAGAGGTAGCTAAAGTTTGGAGAACTTGAGCGTACTTCTCTATTCATGATAGAGGTAGCTAAATTTTAGAGTTCTGACAATTCGGAGGTTGTCACCTAGCGTTATCCCGTTATAACGGAGATAACGGAGGCGACTGGGGAAGAAAGTTTATTTGCATAAGGAGATAAGGGATATCTCCTGAAAACGACGTTATCCTAGTTAAAGGATAACAGGAATTATATGCCTAAGTGGAAAGTCCAAGGGCAAAGAGGTAATTTCTGCTCAGAGCGAAAGAAGTCGCCCGGCATGAGAGGGAGGCAAAAGAAGCCGTACGGCTAGAAGCCTGATTTTTCCAGATTATTTAAAACAGAATTTGAACGGGGACTGGGCATTATTGCCGTCCAAGACTGCCGAGGAAGAGAGAGAGGAGGGAGAGAATTTTTCCAAAATCCTTCAATTCCCTTTGCCTCTATGGATCCGGAGGGGAATCCAATGCCAAGGCAAGCGAGGAGGAACATCTCTGAGGCCGCTCGAAGGAGGAGGAAGGAGCTTGTCCGTACGGAGAGGAAGTATGACTTCCTTACACCTCCATCGGAGCTCTATTCGGGTAGGAGGGAGCACAAATCCACAAATCCTCAATCGGTTGGGGTAAGCATTCTTAATTTGCTCGATTCCGTCGATTTTGATTGGATTTTGATTGGTTCTAGGGCTTGACTCGAGTTTTAGGAATTCTTAAAATTTTCCTAGGATTTTTGGTGATGATTTTGAAATATTAATGATTAACCTATGAGGCTAAGAAGATGAAAGAACATGCATGTGCAATTTATTTGACAAAAATAATGAGAATGACTCACTTTTTTTTGAAAATAAAAGTAAGAGGGATAATTGTCTAAGAGGTGACGGAGTTCTTGCATGTGCTAGAACTAGGTCATAGATGAGAAAACGGGATTTTGGACGATGAAAAGGATTCATGCATGCCATTTTTGAGAAAAAATTAATGCTTATGTGCAAATAATTTTGAAAATTGTGATTTTGTGCTTAGGAGAACAATGTGCTTGACATGATGTGTTTCAAGTGATGAAAGACACATTTTTCATGCAAAGGATGCTAGAAAGATTTTATTGGATGCTTTTCTTTTGAAAACATGTGCACTTTTGAATATATGCATGCTTTTTTGAAAAAGACTGACACATTTCTTTTGCTGTGCTTGTCTACAGGAGAACAAGTCTAGGGGGCCTTCCGAGATTGCAGTCAGGCTATGGCAGAGGATGCCTGATTTTGAGAAGAATGGGGCGAACCCTAAGCAGCTGGTGAGGGCTACTGGCCTGGATCTGTTCATTGAGGCTATCGGCAGAGGTATTCACATTACCTCCAAGAGCAAGGGCTTGGTCCAGGCCCTATCTGAGTTCTGGTGGGACACCACCCACAGCTTTCACCTTAGCTGGGGGGAGCTTACGGTGACTCCGGCCGATTTCACTGCTATCACGGGCTTACAGTTCACCGGGAGGCCTGTGACTTGGAGGGACCATATCACGGCGGAGGAGTTCAGGGCTTTGGTCGGGTTTGAGCTTATTCCCAAGGGGCTCGGAATGGAGACGAGGAACGTCGAGGTGGCAGTCCAGAACTGCATGCGGGATTTTGCTGCTAGTGAGGTGACTGCCCACCAGCTTGCTAGAGCCTTTGTGTGGTTGATGCTGTCAGTCACCATCTTTGCCAATTCTGGGACTCTGGCTATGACTTGCCTCCTCGACTCTCTGGAGGATGTGGATGGGATTGGGACGGTCTCATGGGGTGAGGCCGGATTGGCGGAGCTATACTTCTCCCTGGATCTGTACAGTCGGAATAAGGATGCCTCCATGATGCAAATGATGCATGAAGATGAGTTTTAGATGCAAAGGATGCATGAAGATGGGTTTTAGATGCAAAGGATGCACCTTTATGGTAAAGACATGATTTTTATGTGCAAAAGATGCATTTTTGATGTAAAATGGGGGCTTTTGGGTGCAAAGGATGCACCTTTAACATAAAGATTACATTTTTATGAGCAAAGGATGCTAAAGATTATATTTTTATGAGCAAATGATGCCTATTTCATGCAAATGATGCAAAGGGGGGAAGGGGATATGATAAAGATAGGATCTTTAATGATAAATGCCAAGTCCCAAGCAAGATAATGACAATATATGCATGCAATGAGCAATTAAATCATATAGACAAGCATCATGCAAGGTAAGGGAGTGAGGGGTTACCAATGGTGGTGGCCTCTTCTTCTTGGGGTTTTGCCTAGCGGTAGGACCAACTTTTGGAGGCTTCAAGGAGGAGGGGGGTGGCTTCTTGGCACCTTCAACTTCCTGATCTTCGTGGAGTGTTTTGAGAGAGTTTTTATGCTGGTAATACTCTGATTGTTGTTCTTTAAAATGGGTAGAGGAGGGCTCTATTTATAGGCAGTCTGGATAAGGCTAATGAATCCGTGCGGCCAGAGGTCCTTGGCTAATGCAGCCGTGCGGCATTATCCTGTGTGACAAAGCATGCTTCTAGAATCATGCAAGGTGGCAATTCTAGAAGGATTCTTGGATTAAGAAAAACGTGTTTCTTAATTACCAAGCATTCCCTTCAGCCCTTAAATATTTTGGAACAGTTCCGGAATTATTCTGGAACTCTAGGAAAGTCCGGGGAATTACCGGGAAACTTACCGAAATTGCCGGGAAGCTTAACCAGAAGGCATGAGCCAGATTTGGGTACTTACAGTCCCAAGTCGGAATATTAACGGTTCAAATTACAAAAATTCCCGTTTCAATAACAGTCCATTTCCTAAAAATATCTCCTTCCCATTTCAAAATATTAACGGTTAATTTCCTAAAATATCTCCGTCCCATTTTGAAATATTAACAGTTAAAATTTCAAAATTCCCGTTTCATTAACGGTCCAATTCCTAAAATATCTCCGCCCCGTTTCGGAGTATTAACGGTTCAATTCCTAAAAATATTTCCGTTTCATTTCGGAATATTTACGGAACCATTTCAAAACTTCCGTGTTAGTTCAGAATTAGTTCAAAAATCTTTTCGTTTTAGTTCGAAAATCATTTCAAAATATCCGTCACAAATTCACACACTTTAAATTTGGAAAACATAGCAAGGCATGGAATTTCTCTACCAATTTTTCTACAATATCTACCCTAACCTCAATTGCATCAAACAATAATCAATTTCAACAAAGGGGCATAACAAGATTAAAAGCCCCAAAACGGGCAACAAGAACCCTAAGCCAATTCAAAATTCAAAAATTCAAAAATTCAAAATTCGAAAGCATTCAAGAATTTCCTCTAGTTGTCGGTCCTCCTATGGCGACCCCTTCATCCTAATCCCGCTTTCATAGCGTTAATCTTTCAAAGTTTCAACAAAGAATCGAAGAAAATCACGAATTTTTCTCTCTTTTCTCTCTTTCTCTCGACCAAAGTTCTCAATTTTCTCTCCTTCTTCCTTTCTGGCTGACGGCTGTTTAAATCATGCCAAGTTGAAGAAGTGGCCGTCCGACCTATTTTACAGGATGGGTCATTTTGACCCAAAGGATCAATCAGCCCCTCATCTTTTCAAATTTGATGCTTTTGCTCAAAAGTTATCATAATTCCCTTGTGTTTTCGTCCCCTCTCCTGAGGTTAAATTTCCAGTTAGACATCTCTAATGCCCCTCTCCCGAGATTAAATCCCAGTTAGACATCTCTAACGCCCCTCTCCCGAGGTTAAATTCCCAGTTAGACATCTCTAACGCCCCTCTCCCGAGGTTAAATTCCCAGTTAGACATCTCTAACGCCCCTCCCCCGAGGTTAAATTCCCAGTTAGACATCTCTAACGCCCCTTTCCCGAGGTTAAATTCCCAGTTAGACATCTCTAACGCCCCTCTCCCTAGGTTAAATTTCCAGTTAGACATCTCTAACGCCCCTCTTCTGAGGTTAAATTACCAGTTAGACATCTCTAACGTCCCCTCTCTCAAGGTTAAATTTCGGCCATCATCGTAAGCCCGACCTTCTCATTTCAACGGAAATCATTGTAAGCCCGTACAACAATCCCTCTTCGGCCGTCATCGTAAGCCTGACCATCTCATTTCAACGGCAATCATTGTAAGCTCGTACAATAATCTCTCTTCGGCCATCATCGTAGGCCCGAACATTCCTCCCCAGCAGGATCGTAAGACCATCCTTTCAAATAACATCAATCATCTTCCATTTCTAAATTGCTTGTTAGAACATCAAATATCTCCTCAGTTTCTAACTTTGTTTTAACTTTGGACGCTTTTCCCCAGCAATGTACCATCCTCTCCCAAGGCTAAATCCGTTTCTAACCCCGTCGTTAGAACTTCAATCCGCCCTTCATGACTCAGACCGTGTTGTTAAAAACGCCAGTTTAACACAACTGTTCCTGTCATTCCGTTTCTAAACCCGTCGTTAGAATGTCAATCCTTCTTTCGAACTCAGACCATGTTTTTAAAAACGCCATTTTAACAAAACCGTTCCTGTCATTCCGTTCCTAACCCCGTCATTAGAAATTCAATCTGTCCTTCATGACTTATACCGCATTGTTAAAAATGCCAGTTTAACACAAACAACCCTGTTATTCCGATAGATCCCCAGTGTAAGATCTCGTGACCCGTGGTCAGTCAGTTAAGTCTTATACTTAACAGACAAGAACTACAATCAGCTTGATTCCCCCGTGGATACGTAGGAATCCATGCTTTAGGGTCCAGCCATTTAACCGTTCAGGACACTCCATAAGGCATCCCACGATTTGGATCCTTATCTTTTTTTGACGACCCCACTTCCTCCGTAACTGACGTCGCCTAGGGGCTACTGTAAGTACCCAAATCTGGATCTTTACAATCCATTAACTCACACTCTCCAAGTTAACGAGACTTTCCAGGATTGCCCCGCGCATTCAAAAAAAATCAAAGTGTAATCAACACACATTCGCACACGTGAAAATACCACTTTTCTAGAAATACGCAATTTTCGGGACTTTCCAGGACTGTTTCGACATTTATTCGGACATTTATTTAAAAAACAGTCAAAACCCAACCCAACGGAAAAAATGGCTTTGCTTAGTGACTAAGCTGGACACATGGCACACATGCACGAGTCCTCGAGTCACATTAATCCAATCCAAGACTGGAAAAGACCAAAATACCCTCAAACTGAAGGAGTGGCAATCCAGCCTGTTCTTCATGATCTGGCTCAGTCAAGCAATGTTTATAAATACCCAAAAAGCCCTCAAATTTGAAAATCTGGGCCTGTTCTTTAGTTTGACAGCCTATAAATATAGCCCTTCCCATTTAGTAAATGCTGAAGTTTTTTAACCCTCCTGCCCATTCACCTCGGTTCCTGAGCCACACAACCCTCCGTAAGGCCCAAAAATGTATCGATTTGCATGAAAACAACGTTTTTCAAGCCATATATGATCCAAACACGACCTAAATACCTTTCAAACACCGTTTCGTATCCAATATACGACCTCTCAAGTAAAAGAGTCAAAACCTAGCCATTGGTAACGCTCTCACTCTCAAACTCCGACTCATCTCTTTTTTACGCGTCCTACGCTATTTCTGATCCAATCAAAACCTTCAAAATGTAGACAAAACGTTGTCTATAGGTCTTAAAGTGACCCTTTCTCTAATACTTTTCTCTTTCGAGAAAAGTGATTTTGGGTTAAAACGGAGATCTTGACCCCGTTTTTTATCTATTATGTCATTTACCGTCCGAACCGTTTGGTTCGTTGATCGACATTTCTATTGTCCGAACCATATGGTTCGTTGATCGTTATTTACCGTTCGGATTGTTTGATCCATTGATATTGTCATTTACATATCGCTCTTTTACCGTCCGAATCGTTAGGTTCGTCGATCGCATCTTTTACCGTCCGAACTGTTTGGTTCGTTGATACCGTCAATTCAATACTGTCATTTACCGTCCAAACCGTTTGGTTTGTTGATAGTATTTACTTTTAACGTCCGAGTCACAATCTGACTTGTCGATCGTCATTTCAATACCATCATTTGCCTTGAATGCCTTTTCCTTCTCGTCATTTTATCAAAAAAGGGTAACGTTATAATGCCCGATTCAAAAATGAAAGTTTGTCATTCAAACTCATTTTCAAACTCATTTTCAAAAGTAACACGCACACACACACGCGCGCGATTTTTGAGAAAGTTAGAAAGACTCGTTAATACGAGGCGTTTCGGGTGATCTCAATTTTACTCTTCCTGAAACATAACCTGACCTCCGAACCTAACAATCTCTGTTCAAACAGCTTTTTCCTAAGTTTTGGGTCCTAAACAAAACGACCTCTTTTTCAAACAGCCTTTTCCTAAGTTTTGGGTCCTAATCAAAACGACCTCTTTTTCAAACAGCCTTTTCCTATCTTTTGGCTCCTAATCAAAATGATCCCCTTTCAAATAGCATTTTTCAAAGTTTTGGCTCATAATACAAAATGGCGTGGCGACTCTCTTTTCCGTGAAATCAAAAACCGCTCGCAGCCCTCACGATCCGGGTAATTTCAGTTCCAAACAAATTTTCCCGACAACTAAAAAAGTTCAAAAACACCATCAAAGTACAAGTCATCCAAGCATGAAAAAAAAAACTATTTCAAAGGAGACACTTTATTTTCACAAATCAAAGCTAAACTCCATATTTTTCAACAAAAATTACATACCCATAATCCATACACATTCAATTTCAAAGCAAAAATCAAAGAAAAAATTTTGATTCTTACCTGCATTTTCGCTTTCCCCTTCGAATTATGCGTGTGCACATCCGGGTATAACTCATCCGGATTGATCATAAAAGGTTTAAAGATGGAGGAATTCCTTTGCAAATCCATTCTCCTTTCCATGGCTTCTTGGCCCCTTTGGTGACGATATCTCCTATATCCCTCGGCCATGGTGAAAATCTAGCTAATTGGAAAGATCTCTTGGGGGAAATTTGGCAAAAAACAATGGCAATTTCTTCTCCTCTCTCTTTGTTCGGCGTCAGAAGTTTGGGATTTTTGGTGGAATGAAGACCTGTTTGGCTTGGGTCTGTTTTAAAAACACCAGACTTGCATTTTGGTACGTGCGGACCTCTTTGCATCCCCAGGCAGTTTAACTTCCTTGCCCCTACAATCTTTGCCCTTGGCTGTCCAAAAGCCATTTTCTGCAAATTCATGCACTTTGGTCTCCAAAGTACCTTCGGCCGTCATACGTAAGCCCGAATCTTTTCTCTGCCGTCATACGTAAGCTCGAATCATCTCTTAGCCGTCATCGTAAGCCCGAACACTTTTCCTGGTAGTCATTGTAAGCCCGGATCTCGCCCCAACTAAGTGGTAAAGTATTTTCGGCCGTCATCGTAAGCCTGAATACCTTTTTCCCCAGCAGAAAAAAGGCAAACGACAATCATTGTAAGCCTGAACAATGAATCCTTTTCCCCGGTAGTCATCGTAAGCCCATATTTTTCCCCAGCTAAGTGACAAAACATTTCCAACCAAGGAATCATGAAAGCTCCCGAGACCATCAAGTCTCGACACTTACACAAAACATCTCAGGCCGAGACACCTCAGAATAGTCTCAAATTAGGACGAGACGCCTCAGAATAGTCTCAGCTTGAGGTACAAATGCCTCCATCTCAACTGAAGGTACAAACGCCTTCCAAAACAAATCTCAGCTTGAGGTACAAAGGCCTCCATCTCAGCTGAAGGTACAAATGCCTTCCAAAACAAATCTCAGCTTGAGGTACAAAAGCCTCCATCTCAGCTAAAGGTACAAACGCCTCCATCTCAGCTTAAGGTACAAATGCCTTCCAAAACAAATCTTAGCTTAAGGTATAAACGCCTCCATGTTACTTAGAATGAACACCACCAAATTGTTCCCCACAGGTTGAGCCCCCCCAAAATTGCCCTCACACTCGAACTACAATCAGGCTTGATTCCCACTCGGGATTCTTATTTTTATCTCTCCTGACAAGCGATCCAGATCGGGATTCTTATTTTTATCGACGACCCCACTTCCTTCATAAGTGACGTCGCTGAGGGACTTCTGTAAGTACCCCAATCCGGACCGCTCTCCATCCAAGCATAAGGAAAACACCGAGGGTACACTTTCTCGCGATCTTTAAGTCCCGTAAACTTCCAAAGGGACCAAACTGACCAAGAAAACCAAAGACGGACCTTTAAGGCATAAAAAGACATCAGAAAGGCCATGTAGGAATGGCACAAAAGTCAAAAAACTATCAGATTATATATTTAGCCGTACGGACCTATGTGTAAACTATGGTCAACACACCAAAATCCCCCAAATCCAGGAAAGGACTAATTAATGTCATAACCGTGGGGACCTCTTTGTTGCAAGATAGGTACGCACAGATAAACATGTTAACACGCCACATGGCACAAAATTTATGACTTTTGATTGATTAAAGTCAGAGTTTGACGGACCAATTGACTGATTAATGGTCAATCCGTGCGGACCTGTTTGTCCAGATTCAGAGCCTATAAATATTGGCCCCCAGAAGCTTCAAAATCATTCAATTCCATCACAACAATCCATCCCTTTCATCCCCCAGCCATTCCGAGCCATTTCGAGGCATTCCGAGCCATCTCGAGCCATCTCGAGGCATCCCGGTCTATCCTGGTTCATCCCGATCTACCTCTTGATGCAACATAAACCCCACCCATCCTCAATCAACCTTCATTAACCCACATTCACTCACAAAACTCCAAACGCCCAATAAATGACTCTAAAGCGGTCAAAATCCCCGAGTTTAGCGAGTGTAAACGAGAGTTAATTAGGGGAAGTTCTGCCCAAGTGAGAGCATAATTTCTCTCCTCTTTAAACCACCACAAATCAACCACATTCACCCAAGGAAGATAGAAAGAAACCAACATTGGTGAGATCTCCTTCCGAACGCTAAATAACTGCTTTAATTTCCGAGCCTTTAAATATTACTGTTTAAACGCATCATTTATAATGTAGTCTTTATTTACTACATATAAGACCCAAACCATCTAAATGGTCCTAAAAGATCTTCCATGCACAATGTGCACAAGAATGGAGGTCTGACGAAGATAGTGGTTTGTTTCGGTTCCGTATATCCAAATATATTTTATTTCCTAAAACACACAAACACACACACACACACAACTTTCAAAGAAGGGTTTAGAAAGACTCATGTATATGAGGCATTTTGGGTGAGCAATAAAAAATCTCTTCTCAAGGCGTAACCTGACCTCCGAACATAAAAATCTCATCACACAACAAAAGGCCTTTTTTCAATGTTTTGGGCATAATCAAAACGGCGTGGAGAATATCTTTTCAAAGAAACTCATCCGTCCAAATCTTTGAAACCCATAAAGGATCGGGTAATTTCACTCCCCCACGGCCTGTTTTAAGGCCGAGCTAGCCTTGTAAGGTGCTAAGGCCTCGGACTCCCTAAAGGGAATACCAGTATCCAACTCTTGCAGCCGGGCAGACATTTCCTCGGCTCTCTTGAGGGCCTCATTTGTTTTCCCCTCCAGCTCAGTCTCTTTTAGTCGGGCAGCCTCCTCAGCTTTGCCTAGGGCCTCTTTGGCCGCCTTCTTTTCTTCCTCGGCTTTTACCTTAGCCGTTTTAAAAGCTTCAGCGTTAGCACGGAGGTTCTTGAGCAGCTCAACGGCCTTCTTGAGGTCGGCCTTGTCCTTTTCAGCCTATTTCCCATGTTTTTTCCCTTGGACTTCAGCCGCTTTAGATTTAATGGCCTCATACGCCGAGACCGTGTCAAGCTACAAAAGACAAAGACAAGTCAGAAAAATACAAGTATAAAAACATGACGAGGAAGAAAAAATGAAAAATTGAGAAAGCTTACCTCGATCAAAAGAAGGCCTTTCCTACTGGCCAAACTCTCCATGATAGGGCTTGAATAGAGGAGGTGATCCAAGAGTTCATCTTCCATGGATCTGTAGATAACTGCCCGGCCTACCCTCTTCTGGGGACCCTTACGGGCAAGAACATCCATCCCCTTGAAAATGGGGGCCTCACGTGCCTCCTGCACAAATTGCTCGATTTCAGCATAAGTTTTTATATTCTGAGGAAAGAGTGTAGTCGAGATAGGCTCAGTAGCAGCCCTCTTAGAGGAGCCTTCCCTCCTCAACCTCTGTCCTTAGCCACTTTTGAGCCGGAGTATTTTCCCCAGCACCTGCCTCTTCGGCCTCAACTAGGCCGGCCCGTCGCAAAGTTTCCATGGCCTGAGGAGTTATGATTTCTTGAGAACTATTTCCCTCCTTGACATGGGCCTTCTGCCCATAGTAGCCTTCTCCGTGGAGGCATCAATGCCACCCACCAACTTGAGGGTAGCCAGAATGGCCTGCCTCTCTATGGCATCAGAATGCCTCTTGCTCTTGGCCGAGGACCAAGAAGTCCTCCTCTTTAACTTCATCAGAGCTTGCGGATCAAGGATTTCCTCCTCCATCTTCTTGTTTTTCCCTTCAGTTAAATCTGCAAATGATGATAGAGAGCAGTAAGTAAAACATAGAAGGATGAAATAAACAAAAAAAATTGCAAGTATGAAGACGAGAAGAAATAAATTTACAGCCGACTACATCGTCCTCGGCTAGGCACTTGTCATCATGCAACTTGCAAACGTCGCACTTATCGTGGAAAACAAGACCTGGATGTACCCTTCAGTCGTTATACCTATTCCCCCTCGTCACTGGAACCATTGGTACTATACCGTCCAAGGGGCTTGGCATGATGCTGGCCTGGACATAGTACCTCTGGTCGGTCTCTAAACTAGACCAACATATAGTGCCTACCTCGGCAAACTGCCTCAACCTCTCAATTAATTGGCCACTCCATTCAGGCTTCCACACTTGTTCTGGCACCCTGTGAAGCTTCGAGTGAGCAGAAAACTCCTAGCCTTGTCGGATCTTAACCCTTATGGTATGGTTATTCCACCCTAACACCTTGCTTGTCATTGGGTATATCAGTTTGGGTTGATTGGGGTCATTCCTCAACACCAAAATTTGGGAGTGCTCCTTGTAACTAACACTAAAGAAATGGTGGAAGACTGATTGGCAGGGTTCAAAACCAAGAATGCGACATAACACTATGAAGCCGGTGAGGAACCTCACGACGTTGGCCCCAATCATGGCAGGAACAACCTGAATGTCTTCAAGGAATTCAAATATGAATGGGTCAAGAGGGAGACGAAGGCCTATTTGGAATTTCTTGTAAAAAATGGACGTGGTTCAAAGAATAGAAAAATTCAATCTTATCCTTCTCGTCATGAATAGAAGCATCGGGGAGGAAAGTTAAACGGTACTCTTCCCTCGACACCCTATACTTGGAGTGTAACTCCACAATCATTGGTTCACCAGCTCTAATAGTTTGGGCCTAGGGGTGTACACTCTACCTCGATTGGACCTTCCTCGTCCCCTATGTTAATGTTAGAACATGTGTTGCCATGTATGTTGTCCCTAGTGTTGCAAACCAGTGTTGCCACTGGTGTTGCCACAAGTATTACCATTTGGATTTGGCAATACCAGAATAGTTACTGTATTTCTCACAAATAATAATTTGTAAATTAATGTTTAAATATCAGTTGTTAGTCTGCTATTTGTGAGCTTGAATAGGTCAACAGAAAGTGCCAAGGCATGAGTTACGAGGACATGAAGAAATTAACATATAAACATGTTGCCTATATGATTAATTAATGACCAAGTAAAGAGATATTATTTAGCTATTCAGGGGGAGATTAGGATAAGAGTACAAGGTGTCTACAGCAAAAGTGTACAAGCAAGAGAAGCCATGAAGACCAAGTCTTCTACAAATGAGGCGAGAAGATCTAAATTTGTGGAAACAAATTCAAGGCTGTTAGCTGATCATTTTGAGTAGGCTCCAAGTTTTAGAGGCCTATAAATAGTGCAGTTGATCTATATTTGAGATCATCCAATTCAGAAAACGCAAATCTGCACATGAAAAGAATTCTGCTCATCAAGTGTTGCCATTCAGTGTTGGCAACACTCTGTCCGACACTCGAGAGTTTCATATAGATTTTTATATTTTCCTGAGGTTTTGTTTGTTTATATTCATAGAGAGTTATATATTTATTGTTCCTTGAGTTAATGATAATTTATCATTAAGGGAACTTCTTTGACCTTGTATTGAATTCATATTATATATAGAAAGGTCTTGCCCTCCTAGCACCCATCAAGTTATATATTTATATAACTTGATAAAAATATATTTCTTGTGTATTGTTATTTACTTCCGCTGCAAATTAGATTTATTTCTATTTATTTATTGTTTTTGAATTGGTGTGAGTTGTTGTTAGTGTTGCCAACACTAAGGACAACACTTTTGAGTTTCGTCTCACTTTTCTAAGCCATAGACAATTTCAATTGGTATCAGAGCCTAGCACTTGATATACTAAGTATCTTGATCCTTTTGTCATGGCTTATGATCCTGCTAACCCTAATCAAAATAGATTACCGGTTTTAGATGGGTCAAATTATGCTTATTGGAAGATTCGCCTTCGCTCGCATATCAAATCAATTGATCTTCGAGCTTGGCGATCTATTTTAAATGGTTATTCTGTTCCAATGCTTCCTCCGGATGACGATGGTGACGTTCAAGTCAAACCTGAATTCGAGTGGACAATTGAAGAGAATAATCTTGCTAGTTTCAATGAAAAGGCACTAAATGCCATCTATGAATGGGTTGACATGCATATGTTCAAACTCATTCAAAATAGTCCCTCTGCAAAAGATGCTTGGGATACTTTACAAATATTTTGTGAAGGAGATAGTAGTGTCCGATAAACAAAGCTTAGGGGTCTCACTAGTAAATTTGAAAGATTAAGAATAGGTGAAAACGAAGACATTTCGTCTTATTTTGAAAAGTTGATTGATATTTCAAATGCTTGTCAAGTATTAGGAGAACCTTTTACTAATAAACAACTTGTTTCAAAAGCCATTCGTACTCTTCCCGAACGTTTTAATATTAAAGTTTCAGCCATTGAAGAGGCCCATAATCTTTCAACTATGGACATTAATTCCTTGATGAGTATTTTAAAGAATTTGAAATTAAATTTGAATGAGCAAACCGAGGCTTCAAAAGGCAAAAACATTGCTTTAAAAGTCGAATCTTCGGACACATGTGTGGATGATGAAGATGAAGCCTTCGAGGAATTAGATGAAAATACTAGTGTAGCTTTACTTGCAAAGTTATATAATTCCATGATTAGAAAATTTAACAGTGTGCAGGTGAAAGCTAAGGACCAACAATCCAAAATGTCAAGTTTTGTTCCAAGAAGAGTTCCTCCTCCGAACCCAAAAGACACCTTACCTAGACATGCATCCTCAAAAAATTCCCGGTCCGATCCTAAATACATTGAATCTATTCAATGTCACGCTTGTTCCGGTTGGGGTCACTATGCCAATGAATGTGCTAATACATTGAGAAAGGCGGGCAAAAATATGTGGGTGTCTCTTGGTGATGGAGAAGAGGAAGGAACGGAGAAAGATGAAAAGGCCGAGCAAGTGGTCATGATGGCCACGGTAGAGGAGCTGCCTTCGACAGAAGGTGTTGCCTCAAGTGTTGTCGTAGAAATGACAATACCTGACACAACACTTGTGACTTCTTCAGAAACTGCTGCCTCAAGTGTCATCCAGGAAATGGTAACACTTGACACAACACTCAGTAGGTATGATTCTTTAAATGATATTTGCTTGCATGGTTCTGTTGGTTTAAATTCAGAGGAGTCTATAGAGGATGAACTTGATAAAGATGAGCTCATACATGAATTAAAAAACCTCTATAATTCTCTCCTCGTAGAAAGGAAAAAGGAGAAAAAGTTGGTGGTTTTCTTGAAAAAAGAAAATCATGATCTTAAAAACTCCTTGACTCGGATAAAGGTTCAAATCAGTAGGAGAGATTTGGACCTTGATAAACTTAAGGCCAAACTCAACCTAGTCGAATCCACCTTCAAAAAACTCAATACGAGTTCATCCAAATTGGATGAGATACTCAACTTGAGTAAGCCTTTTAAAGCTGGTCTTGGGTTCCAAGAATCACTCGAAAATATTTCCTCTTCCTTGTTTGATGTTGAAACTAAAAATCGTTTTGTAAAAGAACAAGTCAAGGAAAAGGGTAGTACTTCGAGTGATACATCTGATCAATCCATTGAGTGTGAATACTGTCACAGACCTGGACATAAAAAATCAGATTGCTTTATTCTTCAAAAGAAAATGTCCACTCTACAAGTGTTGCCTCAAGTGTCGCCAAATTCTCAGGGCAACACTCAAGACAACACTAGTGAACAGAAATTCAGATTTTCAAAAAAGGCTTGGTTACCCAAAGAAAAACTGAAATGCTATGTTATGTACACTGCTTGAAGGACTAACGTTTCAGGTGCTTGGTACTTTGATAGTAGTTGTTCATGTCATATGACAGGAACAAGATAATTCCTAACGGAGTACCAACCTATTCAAGGAGGCTCAGTGACCTATGGTTGTGGAGGCAAGAGTGAAATAATTGGAAAAGGAACATTGGATATTGTTGGTTTTCCTCCTTTAAAAAATATCTTGCATGTAGATGGTCTACTTGTTAATTGAATTAGCATTAGCCAATTATGTGATGACAATTTGGAGGTAAAATTCAATAAAAATACCTGTGAAGTCTTCGATAATACTAACTTTTATGTCATGACCGGAATAAGATTGAGTGATAATTGCTACCTTGTTGGTAATAAACAAGTGTGCAATTTGACAAAACTTGATGACATAAGGTTATGGCATCAAAATTTAGGTCATTCTCATTATAGGAATCTTGAGAAGATTATCAAACTCAATGCCGTCAAAGGTGTTCCTAAATTAAACCTCAAAGACACCACGATGTGTGGTGACTGCCAAAAGGGTAAGCAGACTCGTGTTGCTCACAGTGTTGGACAACACAATGAGCAACACTCAGGAACAACACATTATTTTCTGTTTTTACATATGGACTTGATGGGTCATATTGAGGTATAAAGCTTGGGAGGTAAGAAGTATGTTTATGTTATAGTTGATGATTTTTCTAGGTTTACATGGGTCTATTTTTTAAGGGAAAAATCTGAAACTTTTGATAAATTTACTCACTTAGTTTATAAAATCAAAAACATGTTTTGTTCTCCTATTTTTTGAATAAGGTCATACCATGGTAGAGAGTTTGAAAACATTTCCTTCTCTACATTTTGTAGTAAAAATGGGATACACCATGAATTTTCAGCACCCAAAACACCACAGCAAAATGGTATTGATGAAATGAAAAATAGGATTTTACTGGAGATGGCTCGTGTTATGCTAATTGCTAAAAATATTTCTAAAGGTTTTTGGGCTGAAGCATTAAACACAGCATGTCACACTACGAATAGAGTTTTCTTAAGACCCGGTACAACTATGACACCCTATGAGATTTTAAATGGAAAGAAACCTACGGTTCACTATTTTCACGTGTTTGGGTGTTTGTGCTACATTTTAAATGACCGGGAATACATAGGAAAACTAGATTCTAAGAGTAACAAAGCTATCTTTCTTGGCTACTCTCAAAACAGTCATGCGTATCGAGTCTATAATTTGAGGTTAAAAGTGATTCAAGAATCGGTAAATATTGAATTTAACGATTACTTGAGTGCCACAAGATAACCAACCAAAAATATACCTCTGACTTTGTTGGAAGAAGTTGAATAAAGGGCTGAAACAGAAACTAGTTCGACCAGTACATCCACAGATTCAAGTGTTGCCCCGAGTGTTGCCCTGAAACGGCAACACATGAGGCAACACTGGAGAACAGAACAGTGGCTGGAAATTCTGAGAGTATTGACTCAGAAGAAGAAGATGGATTGGTGTACCATTAAGGCAGGAGAGATCCCCCAACACAAATTAGAAATTATCATCCCATTACTCAGGTAATTGGTGATGTTAATGAAGGGGTTCGAACAAGAAATAAGGAGCCAGTTGACTACAGAGATATGGTAAGGTATGTGTGTATGTCCTCCACATACTCCAAGGTAAAACACTCCTGTTTCATTTCTTCTCTTGAACCAAAGAATGTGATTGAGGCTTTAAATGATAATTTCTGGATACAAGCTATGCAAGAAGAGCTTGAACAATTTACCCGTAACGAGGTTGGGTGTTTAGTTTCACGTCCTTTACATACAAATATAATTGGAACTAAATGGATTTACAAAAACAAATCTGATGAATTGGGTAATATTGTTCGTAATAAAGCTCGTCTTGTGGCTCAAGGCTATACACAATTGGAAGGAATCGACTTTGACGAGACATTTGCACCTGTGGCTAGAATTGAGTCAATAAGACTTCTTCTTGCTATAGCATGCTACCTTAAAATCACATTGCACCAAATGGATGTTAAAGCGGCTCTCTTGAATGGGTACTTAGATAAAGAAATCTATGTTGAGCAACCTAAAGAGTTTGAAGACCCATTCCACCCAGATCATGTATACAGACTTGATAAAGCCTTATATGGCTTGAAACAAGCTCCTCGTGCATGGTATGGGCGTCTAACAAGTTTCCTTCTTGAATATGGATTTGTTAGAGGAGAAACCGATAGGACATTATTTATCCTTAGGGAAAATAAAGAGCTTGTCATTGCTCAGATCTATGTTGATGACATAGTTTATGGCTCCACATCTAAAGCATGTTTATAAAATTTTGTGGAAGCTATGACATCAACTTTCGAGATGAGCATGATAGGTGAACTTAATTATTTCCTAAGATTGCAGGTAAAACAGTCAGATGATGGAATCTTTATCTCTCAGAGCAAGTATGCTAAGAGTCTTGTGAAAAGGTTTGGATTGGAGAGTGCAAAGAGCTCAAAAATACCTATGGGATCATCTCTTAAGGTAACCAAAGATCAGGCAGGGGAGGATGTTGACCCAACTCTGTATAGATCCATGATAGGTAGTCTTCTTTATCTTACTGCCAGTCATCCCGATATTATGTTCTGTGTAAGTGTGTATGCTAGATATCAGTCTGCTCCAAAAATTTCTCACCTAAATGCTGTCAAGAAAATCATTATGTATGTGTCCGGGACTAGTGAATTAGGAATCTGGTTCACCAAAGACACTAATACCAACTTGGTTGGTTTTAGTGACTCTGATTGGACAGGGAATATAGATAATAGAAAGAGCACTAGTGGGGGTTATTTTTTCTTGGGTAATAATCTTGTGTCGTGGTACAGTCGCAAGCAAAACTGTGTCTCTCTCTCGACTGCTGAATCAGAGTATGTAGCAGCCGGGAGTTGTTGTTCACAGTTGATATGGTTGAAACATATGCTTGACGACTATGGTCTTGATAGTAATATCTTGACCATGTATTGTGACAATTTGAGTGCAATAAACATTTCCAAAAACCCTGTACAACACTTACGCACTAAACATATAGATATCCGCCATCACTTTTTGAGAAATTTAGTAGAAAAGGACTTGATCCAAATAGAGCATATTGATACTAAACATCAACTTGCTGATATTTTTACCAAAGCCCTGGACCATGAGAGATTTTCAAGTTTGAAAAAATCTCTTGGTTTGTGTTTTCTATAAATCTGTTGTTTCAAGTGTTGTCGTCTGTGTTGCCAACCCTGACAGCAACACTGTGTATTTGTTGTATATTTTATTTAAAAAAAATTATTTAGTTTAATCCCAAATGGGGGGCATACTGACCTTTTTGTTCTAGTATGTTTATATACTTAAGGTTAATATTTTTGATAAAATACCCCTTTGTGCTTAAAGTGACAAAGTTACTCATGTCTTATTGATATTTGAAAAGGCAAAGCTTGTTAAAATACTCCCAAAGTAACTCGGGGCACGACGTTCGCTACGACGAGGTTTCCTTGCCAAAAAGGGAGTATAATGTAGTTGTTTTATACTAAGTATTAGGGATATGGAGCTCGCTACTACAGTGTACCCTACTTGAAAGGTATAAAACTTACTACTTATAGCTTTACACTTTAATAAAAAACTCGGGGCACGGAGCTCGCTACTACGATGCTTCCTTGTAAATAAAGAAAGTGTAAAGTTTGCTTAAAAATTGCCTTTGGAGTGATAAGTTATATATGTTAAAAAATATTAAGGGGATTTTATTTAAAATGTTGCCTTGTGTGTTACGCAACATTGCTAGCAACACATTAGTATATGCTACATTATTTTTTTTCTTTTTTATTTTGTTAATTAAATTTTGAATTTCCAAAAGTCTATTTTCATATATTTATAGTTTGTGAAATTTAAAAGATTTTTAGAAAAAATATTTAACTTCTGCCTAACTAAATGTAATTTCGAAATGTCTATATTTTAAAAATTCATTTCTTTTTGAATTTTGAAAAACAAAATTTTATGGATATTTCTAAAATTATTTTGTTATTATATCTTAAAAATAAAAAAAATAAAAAAAATTAGTTTTTTTTTTAAATGGCCGGATAATGTGTGTTGAGTTTGTTGGGGTTAATGGGATTTAATTTGATTTGAAAGTGTCAAATCATCTAAAAACACTCTACTATTCACCTATTTAAATCCCATCTTCCTAAACCCTCTCTCTTACCTCGTCTCTCTCTCTCTAGGCGTAAACCCTCTCCCCTGTTCCTCGTCGTCTTCTTCCTTCGATCTTCCATGGCGAGTCCCTCAAATTCTTCCCAAATTTCATCCCCCATGGAAATCTCTCCTCTCGCCCCTTCTAGTGTCGCTTCAAATGTCGCCATTCCAATGGAGACATCTCCGGCGATATTCTCTGCAACACCCTCAACCTCTCCAATTTTAGACATCATTGTCTAAAACCCTCTTCAAATTTCCATTCCTATAAGTCTTCCTGAAGCTACCCCTTCCATTTAAATCACCTTTGCACCCCAAAAGAAAACCAAAAAATGAAAAGCCCTTGAGGCTTCTTCATCATTTCGAGGTGGAGTTCGTCGACAATCCGAAAGGATTAAGACATTGTTCAGGTCAAAAATCCCATCAAACACTGCTGATGATCCTGTAGAAGTGGAAGATAGCTCAAGCTCCTCCCTCAATGTCTCATCCGAAGAATGCTCGGACCCAATTTTCAAAGAAACAAAGGAGCCCTCTTCTACTTCAGAGATGATGAGGAAGCATGGCTGGAGGAAAGGAGCCCTCAATCTACTTCAGACCAGTGTTGCCCCAAGTGTTGCCAATCCAATGGCAACACCTGAGACCAAACAAGCAGCCAAGTCCAAGCCACAATCAAGTTCTCTATCTTATTCTCCCATCTCATGGCCTGAGGTAACTACTCCCTCTCAAGAGTCCAAATCAGATTATGAGTCATTTGGTTACTATGAAAATCCATTCCTTTCCGAAGAGTTCTATTGTAAATCTAACTTAGATAAGTGGGTTCAAGACTCGGATAAAAAGATCTTGAATGAAAGGAACATGTATGTGGCTCAGTTCAAGGAACTAGGGGTATACCAATTTCTGGAGGACATAAATTTTTTACCTATGGTTACTAAGGTTTCCTTTTATGTCGAAAGTGTGGTTAGGAACTTTTTTGCTCAT
Organism: Adenophora triphylla var. japonica; assembly: GCA_022495995.1. Lineage (NCBI taxonomy): Eukaryota > Viridiplantae > Streptophyta > Magnoliopsida > Asterales > Campanulaceae > Adenophora > Adenophora triphylla. The sequence continues at coordinate 177,988 of JAFEMH010001932.1, read as the reverse complement.
CTTAGGGAGGACATAGATGATAGAAACACTCCTCATTATGGAAAGATCTTTGTTAGGGGTAAAATTTATGATTTTAATCCCTCTATCATCAATAAATACTTCGGCCTCCCTTGTATTGAAGATGAGTGTTTGGATGTCGAACCTAATATCCTAGCTAGCTTTCTGACTGGAGGGAAAATCTCAGTTTAGAGTGACCACTTTGAATCTACCCACCTTTCATCTCTGTTTAGTGTGCTTCATAAAATTTGTATTACAAATTGGCTCCCTATGGCCAATGAAAACACGGTGACATTCGAGCAAGCCACTTTGTTGTACAAATTATGTAAAAAACAGAGAGTCAATTTTGGATGGTTGGTATTTTCACACCTTGCTGCATGGGCCAGAAAGAAGAAAACCTCCTCTTACATATTTCCTTCCCTCATTTTTAATGTCCTTGTGTTTCAAAAGTTTAAAACATGGAGTGCGGACAACATCTCTGAAAAGCCTATTTTCTATAGAATTAGCAAGCATTTTACTGAAGTTGATAGGCACAGAGATTTTCCATGGGTTTTGGTTACAGCTGCTCCTCCAATGGCTGCCCCTGCTACCAGTGTCGCCCCAAGTGTTGCCCCTGAAATTGGCAACACTCAAGGCAACTCTGCTCCAGTTATGATAGATGCTGCTATGGTTCTGAATTTTTTCAATAGACAGGTGAAGCACATCGACTCAGTTATGCAGGGATGGTTGGACATGCATTCAGATATGATGAATATGGTGGAATTGATTTCTTCCAAAATATGGGGAGATCAAGGGAGGCTAAGGCGTGATGGAGCTGATGGAGCTGGACCAAGTGGCACGAGTGCGGCTGAGGGAGGTGAAGAAGAAGCTGGAAATGCAGAAGGTTGAAAGGTTATTTGATTTGGTGGTTGGTTGAACAAACAATTTTATTTGTTTTAATTTGGTTTGTGATGTTTAAACAATGTTATTTCCGGTTTTTTTTCTTTGTTTCGGCTGGAATTTTCTTCAAACTTTGTTGGGTGGTTTTGCTAAAACTTTGGGTGGTTCTTTGAAGATTTTAATAATTATTTTGGGTAGTTATTAATTTCGTTATTAAGGGGGAGATATATTCGAAATTATGTGACTATATATGCCTGGAGGTTGATGTTGCCACTCTTGTGAGTGTAATACTTTGGTTGAAAAATATTATAACATTGCCTGAAGGTTTATGTTGTCACTAATAAGGATGTGGCATTTTTGATTTTTTGTTAAGTATGACTAACTGTTTTGTAAAGAACATCACGTTGGTATTTTGTGAAGAAATCAGTAACTAAGGGGGAGCTTGTTAATGTTAGAACATGTGTTGCCATGTATGTTGTCCCTAGTGTTGCAAACCAGTGTTGCCACTGGTGTTGCCACAAGTGTTGCCATTTGGATTTGGCAACAGCAGAATAATTACTATATTTTTCACAAATAATAATGTGTAAATTAATGTTTAAATATCAGTTGTTAGTCTGCTATTTGTGAGCTTGAATAGGTCAACAGAAAGTGCCCAGGCATGAGTTACGAGGAGATGAAGAAATTAACATATAAACATGTTGTCTATATGATTAATTAATGACCAAGTAAAGAGATATTATTTAACTATTCAGAGGAGATTAGGATAAGAGTACAAGGTGTCTACAGTAAAAGTGTACAAGCAAGAGAAGCCATGAAGACCAAGTCTTCTACAAATGAGGAGAGAAGAGCTAAAATTGTGGAAACAAATTCAAGGCTGTTAGCTGATCATTTTGAGTAGCCTCCAAGTTTTGGAGGCCTGTAAATAGTGCATTCAATCTATATTTGAGATCATCCAATTCTGAAAATGCAAATCTGCACAAGAAAAGATTTTTGCTCTTCAAGTGTTGCCATTCAGTGTTGGCAACACTCTGTCCGACACTCGAGAGTTTCATATAGATTTTTATATTTTCCTGAGGTTTTGAGTGTTTATATTCAGAGAGAGTTATATATTTATTGTTCCTTGAGTTAATGATAATTTATCATTAAGGAAACTTCTTTGACCTTGTATTGAATTCATATTATATATAGAAAGGTCTTGCCCTCCTGGCACCCATCAAGTTATATATTTATATAACTTGATAAAAATATATTTCTTGTGTATTGTTATTTACTTCCGCTGCAAATTAGATTTATTTCTATTTATTTGTTGTTTTCAAATTGGTATGTGTTGTTGTAAGTGTTGCCAACACTAAGGACAACATATGTGAGTTTCGTCTCACTTTGTGAGTTTCGTCTCACTTTGCTAAGCCATAGACAATTTCACCCTACCTCGGTTACCCGATTGTGTCACCTCGGCAAAAGCATCCACTACTCTCCCCGAAGTTGAGGGACCATTAGGACGAGTTGAATTACTTTCTCTTCCCATCATGAATGCACAAATAAAATAACAAGGATAAAAAATTTGCCCAAGGCAAAGGGAAAGACGAGGACGAGGAAGGGTATCCCTCCCCGTCCAATTAATTAAAAACATGGAGAGATTCTTACCCAGCAAAGGACGTTCCAAATGGTTGGACTTCAGATAGTACAATTTGATGTGTTCAATAATTTTTGACCAACCGCTGCAAATCACAACATTTGGGGATCATACGTCAAGCCAGTCTATCCTAAACTGACTAGGGTACTACACGTCGGTTATAGGAGATTGATACCTCTTCAGAATCTCCCTACCTCATTCAAACTCACCATCATCCATGTACCATCAACCCTTCGATAGATCCTAAGGTTTTTGGTAAGGTAACAATACAAGGCATTTGGATCGCTTCTCCAAATACGAGTCATGGCTACGAACGTTGCAGACACAGTAAAAACTCAAGAAAAGCTTCAAAACCCCCCAACAATGGCGGTTCCTAAACCTAGAAAACACCAAGAACCAAGAAAACACGAAATAAAAGAGAAAAGAGAAAGGGAAGAAATTATACCTGAATCTGAAGGTTGATGAAGGAAACACGTACGAAATCAAGCAACGATCCCCGAAAATCAAGCACGAAATCAAGAACGAAATTTCAGTTTTTCAACCTTATAATGCTCTCTCAATTGCAAACATTGATAAAAGAGTGAAAAGGAAATTGTTTTTTGTTTTTATACCCACATCTAAAAATGGGTACGAGTCAAAATTTGGGTAAAGGTGAATTGTAGCGCCCCATATTAATGCAGCGTCAGGTAGACAGTTCCGGAGACTTCCCTAGACGGATGTCCCATCATCGTTAAACGCACTCATCATTGTCCTTGTAAACGGCAGAAAAGGAAGCGACACCTCGTGTTACGGAATTAACCCTTTCGTATCCGTTTAAGCCGAGGTATTGCACCACTTCCTCCTTGGCAAAGTCGAGATAGGAAGTTGGGGGCCAATGAGCGGTATAAACTGAGTAACGAACATGGGTTATGATCAGGCACTGCCTAATGGATTGGGCTCAAAATATAATCTACACAAGTCTCAAATACGACAAAGGGAGTGGGCTTTTCCTACCTTTGATTGTCACGCTTACTCGTCATTCCCAATATGTCGACCTAGACATGTAAGAGCGAATAATGACAAATGCACATCAATTATACATGACGACCAGGGATCATTACATATGCCGAGCAAGGCATTCAACAAAACCGACCAAGGTCTCATCAAAATACGAGGAGCTCTCTACTCGGTCTCCATATAAAGAAAGGAAAAGCGCTTCCCTATCATTGCTTCTTTCTTCCTCGGTGTCGAGTAAAGCCGACCAAGCAACACATCCCGAGGGGATTGCCTCCAAGGGACACGTGAATAACACATTATCTAATTCTACTCAAATAACGACTGTGAACGGTTATAATCCCAATAGGATTATAACCTTATCTTACATGAATTCCTATTCAACATGGATTATACAATGCTATGCCTAAAAATACAAGGTATAATTCACATTATTTTGGTAATACATCTTTTGACTCTAAACTATTGTCAATTAATTTCTCTGTTTAAAAACAAATACTTAATCTCATGCCGGAGGGCATTCGCCGATGAAGCTCCAACTTAGTTTACGTGTTTATTTATCTTTTTCATTCAGGCTATTCAATCATACAAGATACAACCTGCTGATGGATTTGGTATGATCCGAACATTTTTACATCATCAATTAGCATTGTTTGGGGTAGATTTTTTCTAAACACTGCATTGACATCTTGGCTCGCATAGTCCTTCATCATCTTGATTCTTCAGCATCTTTAACATGACATCTTGTTTCTAACAACTTGAAGATGCAGGTTCAACCTATCTTATGCAGATTCAACCGTTCCTATTTTTCAGGGATATTTACTACGCAAGGATCAACGACTAAGTCTCATGTATTTCAAATGTATTTCAAACGGAAGATAAGACCATGGCAAACGGTCCCTAAACTTCAGCAACCTGATGCGGATTTCTCGGGATTTTCAGTTACGTGTTGATTACATTGTCAATACTAGGGGTATAAAAGGAGAGATAGGGATAGGCTCCATGGACGACAACCTTTTAACTCTCATTATACTTCCACTTTGTACTCACACAACAGAAATTTATAAACATTTTTGGTTAAGTTAGGCATTTCCTAAAGCCTCCCGAGGTTTTCTGCCGGAGATCAATTGATCAAGGGCTTTCCTCGTTACATCTTGGCTTAGCATCTTGAATTTTTGCATTCTTATAATCCATTTGTGCCCAAAATCATTCCACCGAAAGATCAATTTCAATATACAAAAAATTGACCAAAACAATTTGGCGTCGTCTGTGGGAACTTTGATTTTTTAAGTTTGCTAAGAAAATTCCAAGAAGAGCAATCCTAGTTCTAGTCAAGATACACCGAATGTTGCTGGAAGGACTGGAGCGTTTAGAACATCTGGAGCTCAAGTTGCACATACGCTTGGAATGCCTTCTCAACAATCTTTACCGATTGTCACCTCTTCAGCTGTGATTCCTCAGGGGATGACCTTTGATTTTGTTACCAACCTGACCAAGATGATGGATTACTTGAAGACTCAACACGAAACTCAACAGCATACCAACCAGTTGTTGTTCAATGCTATCACCCGTCTTCAACAAGAGTCTGATCAAGGTCATGGACACCTCCAGTGTCAAGCACAATGTCTGCCTTACAACCTAGACATTTCAACTTTGCAGAAGATACGGGGGCAGGAGGTTCGGGAAGCCATGTGATGCAGACTAAAAGCATCATCACTAATTCGTGTTCCACTTTGCCAATGTCAATGCCATTCTTTCAGACACCATCTTCAGGATTAACAGGGGATTTTACAAATTATGCATATAACTTTGTTAATCCTAATCCTAATAACCTTGATGCAGGAAATTCCATAGCTAGACAACTGCAGGAATTAAGTGACATGGTCATGAATGTTCCAGGCGTTGCATCTCCCATGTGTAGATCATCTCCAACATGCTACAACGATACCCATTTTATACCTGCTATTGCATATGTGGAATTGCCCAAGAGATTTATTGTCCCACAAATGAAGAAGTACGATGGTACTACAGACCCAATAGAGCATGTAGCACTCTATCAGGAGAAGATGGATGTAATCCATATCCCTCTGCCGTATAAAGAAGCCTGTTTATGCAGAGGCTTTGGATCAACATTAACAGGAGTGGCTTTAAGATGGCTCATAAACCAGCCTTTGGGTTCTATCGGATCTTATGCACAGTTAATAGATATATTCACTAATCAATTTTCTTGCAACAGGGTATTTGAGAAACTTACTAGTGATTTGTATCGGATAACTCAGCAACCTGAAGAAACTCTTAAGGATTATTTGAGCAGGTTCAATAAAGAAGCAGTGGACATACCAAACCTGGACATGTCAACTGCAACCAAAGCATTCAGGATGGGTCTCTAGAAAGACTCACCATAATATGAAGACCTAGTCAAAAACCCCTGCAAAAAACTTGAAGATGTCAGAACAAGAGCCATTCAATTCATACTTCTTGAAGAAGACAGGCTAATCTGAGAGAAGAATTCTAAAGAGACCCCTGGTTATAAAAGCACTACCAGGAAGGCAGAATCCTCCCATCATAAGCATATTAGGGGAAACCCCTACACTAAATTCGAAGATCTCAAAATTAATTCTATTGAAAATGCTATAGATAATGACGATTCTGAATTTCCAAAAATTGATGACTATTGTTTTTCTGTCAACATTGCAGGACTATTATGTGCAATGGACAACTTGGGCGAAAAAGCAAGGTGGCCCTAGAAGAATGATAAACCAACAGCTTGGAAGGATAAGTCTAAATGGTGTGCGTACCATGAAGACTTTGGCCATGCAACAGAAGACTGTATTGCCCTTCGAAAGGAGATCAGCAATCTGTTATCTAAAGGCCATCTTAAGGAGCTGTTAGGTAGAAGGAAAGGTCTTGCTGAAGCCAAGGAGTTCCTTCTAGAAATACCTCAGTCACCTCCAATGGCTACAAGGACTATCAATGTCATCTCTGGAGGCTCGGAAATTTGCGGTACAACTTATTCGGCAGCAAAACGTCATGCCAAAAAATCAAAAGAAGACAAATTGAATACACCAACCATGTATTCTTTAAGATGTGAAGATCCCCAGATAACCTTTGATGAAGATGATGAGGTAGAGATCAAGGGTCCTCATCATGACAGTCTTGTTGTCACCTTGCAGATTACAAATTGCAGGGTAAAAAGGATTCTTGTAGATAATGGAAGCTATGTCAACCTGATGATGCTCAGCACCTTTAAGGAAATGTATATTCCAGATACCGAAATCATAAAGAATTCTTCTATGTTGATTGGATTCAGTGGTGAGACCAAGCAAACAGTCGGGGAAATCAAGTTGCCCATATATGTGGAAGGTGTCAACTCTATGGAATGGTTTTGTGTTATAGACTGCCCATCTTCACACAATGTCATTTTAGGCAGACCTTGGATACACAATATGAGGGCCGTCCCGTCTACATATCACCAATGTGTTAAGCTGCCCACGCCCTAGGGAGTAATCAAACTTAAAGGTGACCAGCAGGTCTCTAAGGAATGTTAAAAGACGACCATGAAAGCTTCTACTCATCCTCGTCAAGCATAGCAATTTAAGAAGAAGGTCAGAGAAGTTCTTAAAGCTTGGGAACATGAAGTTAAAGATGTACCCGTTGACATCTCTGATCCAGAAAAGAAGGTGCTAATTGGAACAGATATTCCTCAAGATGTAGAGGAAGAGTTAATAGAATTTTTGAAGATCAGATTCAAATGCTTTGCTTGGAAGAAAGAAGATATGAAAGGAATAAGCAAAGACATAATCACTCATAAGTTGAACATTGATCCCACTATTAAGCCTGTCCAACAGAAAAGAAGAAAGTTTGCTCAGGAACGCAATTAAATTATCAAAGAAAATGTTGACAGACTGTTGAAGTCTAAGATGATTAGAGAAGTTAATTACCCAAGATGGCTAGCTAATGTAGTAGTGGTGGAAAAGAAGAATGGCAAGTGGTGTGTTTGCGTTGACTATACAGACTTGAACAAGGCATGCCCTAAAGATCCTTTCCCCTTATCGCATATTGACTCATTAGTCGATTCCACGGTTGTACATGACATCTTGACCTTTATGGACACATCTTCAGGATTTCAACAGATTCAGATGGAGCCTTCAGATCAAGACGATACAGCCTTCATGACTCCAGAAGGAATATATTGCTACAAAGCAATGCATTTGGTTTGAAAAATGCTGGGGCAACGTATCAGTGGCTAGTCAACAAGATGTTCAAAGACAAGTTAGGAAAAACTGTTGAAGTTTATATAGATGACCTGGTGGTCAAGTCAAAGAATATTGAAGATCACGTGCAACATCTTGAAGAAGACTTTGACATCTTGAAAGCTTTTAATATGAAGTTGAATCCAGTAAAATGTAACTTTGGAGTCCGAGATGGGAAGTTCTTAGGTTACATGGTGACAAAGAGGGGCATTGAAGCTAGTCCAGAGCAGATTAAAACAATTCTTAACCTGGAATCACCGAAGACAGTTAAAGACGTACAGAGGCAAACCAGACGAATAGCAGCCCTTAACAGATTCATATCCAAGTCTTCTGACAGGTGCAGGTTATTCTATGATATCTTGAGAAAGAACAAGAAGTTCCAATGGTCCGAGGAGCACAAAGAAGCATTCATTCAACTCAAAGAATATCTTTTAGCACCACCACTATTATCTAAACCGGAGCAAGGTGAACCTCTCCTTATTTATCTTGATGTCCCAGAAAATGCCGTTAGTGTTGTCCTGGTAAGGGAATTACAAGGTGAGTAACACCCTGTCTATTACATAAGTAAGTCCCTCCTAGACGCTGAAACCAGGTACACACATCTTGAAAATTTTGTTCTTGCATTAATAACTACTTCAATTAAATTACGCCATTATTTTGAGACACACCCTATATCAGTTAAAACTAATTATCCCATCAGAAATGTTATGAGAAAACCAGAATTATCAAAAAGGATGGCAAAATGGTCTATACAGCTTAGTACATACGACATCCAGTACGAGCCCAGGACTGCTATCAAATCTCAGTCTTTAGCCGACTTTGTAGCTAACTTTTGCCCCAACTTACAACCTGAAGTAGAGCTGGAGGTACAACAACTTGAAGGTGATATACACCCAACATGTTAGACTTTGTACACGGATGGCGATTCAAATATGAGAGGAACAAGTTTGGGCATAGTACTAAGATCCCTACAAGGTGATATTTTTCCTCAAGCTGTGTCGTGTGAATTTCAGGCAACAAATAATGAGGCTGAATATGAGGCCCTCATTATGGGTTTAACAACTGCTTTAGATTTAAATGTTAAACATATTAATGTTTATAGTGATTCCCTATTACTGGTTAACCATTTCAATGGATCCTACGCAGCTAAAAATTCTAAAATGACAGCATATCTTCAACATGTGAAGATTCTTGCAAGCAGCTTCATCACTTTCACTTTTGAACAAGTGCCAAGGGAAGAAAATACAGAAGTGGATGCATTGTCTAATCTGGGGTCATCATGTAAAGCAATGATAAGCAATACAATCCCTATTATTTACGTCAAATATCCAGCTACAAAGCAGCCTGAAGATTGCTTACAGATTGATGATCCAGCAACTACATCAAAGGATAATAATCAAGAAGGATCCTGGACTCAACCCTATTATGAGTACCTCACTAATCATATGGTTCCTGAGGATCCTAAGGTGGCAAGGGATTTCAGAATGAGGGCATCTAGGTTTACTCTAATTAAGGGAGCACTCTTCAGGAAGTCATATTCAGGTCTATACATGAGATGTGTAGAGCCTGATCAAGTTACGGTTATCTTAAAAGAGCTACATGATGGCGAATGTGGAAATCACTCTGGGGGCAGATCGTTATCATCTAAGGCTCTAAGATCAGGATATTATTGGCCAACTATAAGACAAGATGCTGTAGCATATGTTCAAAAATGTGACTCTTGTCAAAGGCATAGTAACATTTTATATCAGCCTGCAGAACCTATGTATCCTATAGTGTCTTCTTGGCCCTTCATGCAGTGGGGGATGGATATTGTGGGAAAGTTACCTAAAGCTCCTGGGGGCAAAGTATTCATGTTGGCAATGACAGATTATTTTTCAAAATGGATTGAAGCAGAATCATATGTTCAGATCAGAGATAAAGAAGTTATTTCTTTCTTAAAGAGAAACATCCTAAGCAATTTCGGGATTCCATCAGAAATTATTTGTGACAATGGATCACAATTTTTTAGCAAGAAAACTAAGGACTTCTGTGCAAAATGGGGAATAAAACTGATTATGTCAACTCCAGTTCACCCTCAAGCAAATAGACAAGCCGAATCAAGCAACAAGTTGATTATTAACAACTTGAAGAAGCGTCTTGATCAAAAGAAGGGAAGATGGGCTGAAGAACTACCTTTTGTACTATGGGCAGATAGGACGACTCCCAAGAATGCAACGGGGCATACTTCTTACTCATTAGTGTTTGGCACAGAAGCAGTAATACCCGTTGAAGTTGAGGTACCAACTGCAAGATATGGACTCACAACTCCAGATAGCAACCAACAAGCTTTGACACAAGACTTGGATACTGTGGATGAACTAAGAGATATGGCAAAGATTAGGATGGCAGCTTATCAACAAAGGATAGCTAGAGCTTACAATAAAAATGTTCGAGTCAGATGATTTCAAGTAGGGGACTTGGTTCTCAGAAAAGTCTTCCAAAATACTAGAGAGGTAAATGCTGGGAAGCTAGCTGCTAAGTGGGAAGGTCCATATCTTATAGATGCTGAAGCAGGGAAAGGAGCATATTGGTTATCAACTCCAGACGGCATGCGAATCCCAAGAAGTTGGAATGCCATTCATCTTAAACATTACTTCATATAAGTCTGAACTTGTTAAAATCCAGTCCAATTCTGGTACGCATTGTTGAATAATTTAATTTTTACGTTTTTCCTTTTTATTTATTATCCCTCTTAGAACAATACTAACTTAAGCATCGGAGGGGTGTTAGCTTAGCTAACACCCAACCCTAACATATGTATGTCTTGCAAGGTATTGCCAAGTGACATGTTCAAGGTGTAAGACAACGAGTCCTATTGTCGAAAGAACGAAGGTAATTTATCTCTGTTAGTATTCCATAAACTAAAGTTTAAGGTTCACACCTTCTAAGTGCTTAATAGATTATACATATTTTCTCTAAGTATAAATGGTTATCAAAACCTCGCCTGGGCGCACGTATTTCACACAATATGAAACGAAGTTCTTATGGTTGTAACATTTTCATGTTACTCAAAGATCAAGAAGTTAAACACATTCAGTGTTTTCATACGACCAAAAGAATTGCTGGATCAAAGACCAACTACCTGCTGAAAATACCAAAAATATTGTCACTAAAATGACAAAACCAAAATGCCAAAAAAGGCATACCAAAAAATTACAAATAAAAATTGTTGTTATGAGGACACAACCTCATATAAACTAAATTAATTTTTTTAAAGAAAACATCTAATCTAAGATTTTCATTCGGTGTTACTATCCTGAGAATCTTCAACCTGCTCATCTGCATTTTTTGCCTTAGAAGTGACTTTACCCATTTTTTCATTAATGAACCTTTGTAAGGCTGCCTGCTCTTCATCTAGATTCCATTTTTTGTGTTCCCCAGCCTGGTATACCTTAATCATCTCAATCCTAGTCTCAAAGACTTACTTCGCAGCCTCATTCATCATATCATCGCTGTTTCACCCCAAAAAATCAATTTACATGTTCTACATCTTGGTCATCAACCTTGAGGTAACGTCTTGACTTACATCTTGGACTAACGCCTTGAAATTGTTTGTTGTATATTTCCTATTCTTCAGGAACAGAATTATGAATAAATAACTCACTCATATGACCATTTGGACTTGGTTAAACGACGACATAATAACTCCATTTGTCAACCAAAGTGATAACGGCTGATCATCATCAACAAATGGCGAGATTCTAGGCAAAATATCAGCAATGGCATTCAAGTTGTTATTTTCGGTTACATTCAAGTATATATATTATCTCTAGAATGCACATGTATTCACGTTACATACTCTCTCCTACTCCCACATTGCACTTTATACTCTCAAGCTACTAAAATCAATAACATTTTTTTGTTAAGGTAGGATTTTCCTAAAGCCTCCCAAGGTTTTTCCCTGCGAGCATTTGTTCAAAGGTTTTCCTCGTTACATCCTCGTGTTCATCTTGCTTTGTGAATTATATTCCATTTGTGCCCAAACATCCTTGATAAGATAACTTTAATTGTTGAAATTTGTCCAAAACAATTTGGCTCCGTCTGTGGGAACTTTGGTTTTTTAGAATCCAATCAAGATGAGCAATCCTACTTCAGCAATGTCTACCCCCATCATTACGACTGGGACAAGAACCAACACGTCAAGCTTGCCTATGACGTCAGGCATGCATTCACATGTTGGATCTGGTGCTATCACATCTCAAAACCAAGGGCTCAATCTGGGTGGATCTTCATCCATGACGCTGCCTGGAATTTCTCTAGAAGTTGTAACTGCCATGATGGCTATGATGCAGCAGTTGAAGGATCAGCTTGATGGGCAACAACAGACCAATCAGACGATCTTTACTCACCTCGACAAGTTGCGGCGTGATCTATCAACTTCAGGGCGCAGCGTTCCAATAGTCAGTATGCCGGAGACCTCACCTTTGCAGCCTAGGACTCTTTTCTCAGATGCTGGGACAAGTGCACAGGGCGGACAGGGTAGCATGTCCATGTTCAGCACTGTTCAGATGGAAAGCATCACCGTTACATCCAACCCGGTGCCGCTGTCAACCTATTTTACCTTCGCAACCCCACCTCATGTGGGGCAAGCAGGGAGTTTTAATACATTTAATACTCCTTTGAATCCATTTATTGCTACTAACCCTGTTGCAGGTACCACCCTTGAAAGGGAAGTGCAGCAGATTAAGGATATCCTCATGATGGTTCCAGGAGTCACCTTGCCCTTCAACAAAGCATCTCCAACCAGCCATCATGATTCCTATTTTGTTCCTGCCATAGCTAGGGTGGAGATCCCTAAGAGATTCTAAGTACCTCCCATGAAGCAATATGATGTACAACATATCCTGCGGAGCACATAGCCCTGTACCAAGAAAAGATGGACATCATCAGCATTCCCCCGCATCTTAAAGAAGTTTGCTTGTACCAAGGCTTTGGGTCCACCTTATCTGGTCCTGCCTTGATGTGGCTGACTAACCAACCTATGAATTATATCTCATCTTATTCTCAATTAATTAAAATGTTTCTTAATTAATTCCTGCAATCGTGTGTTTGAAAAACTCACGAGTGACCTTTATAGGATTGTACAACAGCCTGATGATACCCTAAAAGATTACGTGTTCAGGTTCAACAAGGAAGCTGTAAGCATTCCTCACATTGACGTGTCAACCGCAATAGAAGCTTTCAGGATGGGCCTGAAAAGAGAATCACCATTCTATCAAGATCTGGTCATGTTCCTGTCTAGAAGTTTGGAAGAAGTCAGGACGAGATCTGTTCGTTTCATCAGATTGGAGGAAGACAAGATAATTAATGGCAAGGCGCCAAATAAGACGCCTACATATGAGAATCCTGATAGAAAGGCGGACTCCTCCCATCATCGATATAATAGGGGAAAACCCTACTCTAAAACTGAATCTTCTAAAATTAATGTTGTAGAGGATGATGGTGTTGAAGATGATACAGCCTACCCAGGATTAGTGACAATTGTTATTCTGTTGATGTTTCAGGACTCTTACATGCAATGGACAACTTAGGAAGCAAGGCGAGATGGCCAAAGGCAGCCGATAGAACATCACCTTGGAAGGACAAATCCAAATGGTGCGCTTACCATGAAGATTTTGGCCACACTATCGATAACTGCATCGCCTTGAGGAAGGTGATCAGTCACTTACTCATAAAAGGCCTCCTCAAAGATCTGCTTGGGAAAAGAAAGGGACGGACTGAGGCGAAAGAAGCCATAGCCGACGCTCCATCTTCACCTCCTCCTGCGACTAAGGTGATCAATTTTATCACAGGTGGTTCGGACATTTGTGGCACTACGTATTCCGCGGCGAAATGTCATGCCAAAGATTCCTAAGAAGATAAGATGGAACTACCAGAGCGGCGTCTGGATACCTCACTGAGCCAACAGATCATTTTCGATCAAGATGACAAAGAAAATATTTTGGATCCTCATCATGACGGTTTAGTCATCACTTTGCAGATTGCCAACTGTAAGGTCAAACGTATCTTGGTTGATAACGGGAGCTCAGTCAACTTAGTCATGAAAGGTACCTTAGAAGAAATGTCAATCCCCTTAACTGAAGTTGTGAAAAACTCCTCCGTTCTAGTGGGATTCAGTGGGGAGACCAAGCAAACAATTGGGGAAATCAAATTGCCGCTCTATGTTGAAGGATTAAACTCCATGGAAAATTTTTGTGTGATTGATTGTCCATCATCCTATAACTTCATCTTGGGGAGACCTTGGATCCATAACATGAAGGCAGTTCCATTGACATACCATCAGTGCCTCAAGATTCCAATGCCTTAGGGTGTAATCAAAGTGAAAGGAGACCAACAAGCCGCCAAGGAGTGCTACAAGACAAATATGAAAGCATATTCTACTTCCCGTCCAGCATAGCAATTACAGAAGGGCGTTAGGGACATCTTGGAGGCTGCTGAATATGATGTAAGAAAAGTGCCTGTAGATGCCTCCAACCTTGAAGCCAATGTCCTAGTTGGAGCTGACTGAACTCCTAAAATTGAGAAAGAACTGACTGACTTTTTGAAGAGTAGAAAGTTGTGTTTTGCTTGGAAACATGAAGATATGACTGAGATAGACAAAAGCATCATAACTCACAAGTTGAATATCGACCCTACCATCAAGTCGGTCCATCAAAAGAGGAGGAAATTTGCTCCAGAACGGAACCAAATCATCAAAGAGGAAGTAGAGAGACTGCTAAAATACAAGATGATCAGAGAGGTACAATACCCTAGGTGGCTCGCCAATGTGGTGGTAGTTGAGAAGAAAAACTGGAAATGGCATGTATGCGTAGATTTCACTGACCTGAACAGAGCATGCCACAAAGATCCGTTCCAATTGCCCCATATTGAGTCCCTAGTAGATGAAACTGCTGGCCATGATGTGTTGACCTTCATGGACGCTTCCTCAAGTTATCAGCAAATCCAAATGGAGCCCTCGGACCAGGAAGATACCGCCTTCATAACCCCCGAAGGTATATACTGTTACATTGCCATGCCATTTGGATTAAAAAAATGCAGGAGCAACCTATCAAAACTGGTGAACAAGATGTTCAAGGACCATCTCGACAAGACAATGGAAGTATACATAGATGACATGGTGGTGAAGTCCAAAAATATAGAAGATCATGTGCAGCATTTGGCAGAAGCCTTTGACATCTTGGAAGCATTCAACATGAAGCTGAACCCTTCTAAGTGTATCTTTGGAGTCAGAGCCGGGAAGTTTTTGGGGTACATGGTGACTAAGAGGGGGATCAAAGCCAGCCCAGAACAAATCAAAGCTATCCTCAACCTGTAGTCTCCTAAAACAATCAAAGATGTACAAAGATTAATAGGACGAGTAGCGTCCTTAAATTGGTTTATTTCTAAGTCCTCTGAAAAGTGCAAGTTGTTCTATGCCGTCTTGAGGAATAACAAGTTGTTCCAGTGGATCGAGCAGCACGAAGAAGCCTTCTTGAACCTCAAGAAATATCTCATGTCTTCTCCTCTTCTGGCTAAACCGGATCCTGGTAAACCCTTGTACTTGTACCTAGCCGTATCAGAAAGTGCAGTGAGTGCCGTCCTGGTAAAAGAGGACGAAGGCGATCAGCGTCCTGTTTACTATGTAAGTAAATCTCTTTTAGATGCATAAACAAGGTACTCCTGCCTAGAAAAACACATTCTCGCTTTAATTACTGCATCTACTTAATTACGTCATTACTTTGAAACGCATCATTTTATTGTGAAAACTAACTATCCTATCAGGACTGTTATGAGAACCCCTGAAATTTCAGGGAGAATGGCCAAATGGTCAGTCAAGCTAAGCACATATGAAATCTCTTATGAACCCAGGAGTGCAATCAAGTCACAAGCACTTGCTGATTTTGTAGCCGATTTCAGTGCTACCTTGCAACCTGAGGTGGAACTAGAGGTCCAACATCTCGATGGAAATAATTCCCCTAGGTATTGGACGTTGTTCACAGATGGAGCATCCAATTCAAGGGGTGCAGGACTAGGCATCTTGTTAAAATCGCCACAAGGTGAATTAATCCCTCAGGCCATTTCTTGTGAATTCCAAGCAACAAATAACAAAGCCGAATATGAAGCTTTGATCATGGGTTTATCTACTACTCTTAGCTTAAATGTCACTCATATTAACGTCTTTATTGATTCTTTATTATTAATTAATCACTTTAGCGGGTCTTATGCAGCTAAGACCGCCAGAATGACACTTTACCTCTAACATGTTAAAGCATTAGTAGCGCGTTTTGTTAGTTTTTCCCTCGAACAGCTACCACGCGAAGAAAATGCTGAAGCTGAAGCTTTGGCCAACCTGGGATCAGCATGTGGGGCTATGATAAATACTAATATCCCGATCATCTACGTCGAACATCCAACCATTGATCAAATTGAAGAATGTGTGACCCTACATCATTCGGAAACATCTTCTCTAGGCCAGGGTGCGACATCAACATGGATCCAACCTATTGTGCAATATTTGCAAGACGGAACCATTCCACCGGATGTCAAGAACCAAAGGTCGTTCAGAATGAAGGTATCTAGATTCAACTTAATTAATAACAAATTGTTCAGGAGATCTGCGACAGGTCTGTACATGAGGTGTTTAGAGCCAAGGGAAGTCGACGAGGTCCTACACGATCTACATGCTGGCGAATGTGGGAATCACTCTGGGGGCAAGTCGTTATCCTCCAAATCCCTCAAAATGGGATACTATTGGCCCACGATGAGACAAGACGCAATGGATTTTGCCTTAAAGTGTGACGCATGTCAACGGCACAATAACATCTTGCATCAACCCGCAGACCCCTACATCCTGTACGTTCATCCTGACCTTTCATGCAATGGGGCATGGATATAGTCGGCAAGTTACCAAAAGCTCTAGGGGGAAGAGTGTTCATGTTAGCCTTGACAGACTATTTCTCCAAATGGATTGAAGCAGAGGCGTATGTACAAGTACGAGACAGGGAGGTCATCTCGTTCTTAAAGAAAAACATCTTGAGCAGATTTGGCGTTCCTTCGAAGATCATTTGTGACAATGGTTCTCAATTTATCAGCAAAAAGACTAGGGATTTCTGTTCAAGGTGGGGAATCAAATTGATAATGTCAACCCCTGTGCATCCTCAACCCAACGAACACGTTGAGTCAAGCAACAAGTTGATCATCAACAATCTGAAGAAGCGTTTGGATCAGAAAAGGGGAAGATGGGTCGATGAACTACCACTTGTATTGTGGGCTGATAGGAAAACATCTAAAAATGCTACGGGACAGACGCCATATTCTTTGGTATTTGGCAATGAAGCAGTACTCCCCATAGAGGTGACAATCCCAACCGCAGGATATGGACTGTTGACTTATGGGGACAACAATTACCTTCTGGCTCAAGATTTGGATACCGTAGACGAACTCAGGGACATAACCAAGATAAGAATGGTTGCCTATCAACAAAGAATTTCCAGGTCATACAACAGGAATGTGAGAATAAGACGCTTCCAGGCTGGAGACATGGTGCTGAGGAAGGTGTTCCAAAATACTAGAGAGTTGCACGATTGAAAATTGGCTCCAAAGTGGGAAGGTCCTTACCTCATTGACGCTGAAGCTGGAAAAGGAGCATACTGGTTATCTACCCTAGATGGCATCAGAATACCTAGGAGCTGGAACGCCATACACCTGAAGCATTATTACATGTAAGTTGAAATTTACCACAATTTTCACGCCAAGGTACGAACTTTCTCTCAAAATAACTTCTTCTAATTTTATTTCCTTTTTATTTAAATAAAAACCCCTACTGACTTAAGCATCAGAGGGGTGTTAGCCAAGCTAACACCCAACCCTAGCGTATTGTTGTTTTGCAAGATGTCATTATAAACTGCGATAGTCCAAGATGCATGCCTGTATGGTCAACACGGGCAACTGTTTAACATGTCAACATTTCCAAGATGTAAGGTAAACACCTTCTACAACTTAAAAGATTATACGTTTTTCCTAAAGTTTATTGATTATCGTAAACCTGGCTTATGCGCAGGTAAAGGTATTCACCTCCAACGGTTTAAAAGATTTTGCATCTTTTCTAAGTCTATTGGTTATCATAACCCCACTTGGGCGCACGTTTTCTCACCATTTGAGAACTAAGTTCTATTGGTTAAAACATCGTTGCATGTTATCTATACAACTTGGTTACAACATTGTTACATGTTGTCTTTTCAACTTGGTTATAACATTGACATGTTATCCCCGTCAAGCTGTTGGGACATTTACATGTTACCAACGAACAACAAAGAGCCCATAATCAAAGAAACAATGATCTAAGCATCACCAAGGTTAAAATATCAAAGAAAAGAGGCAAAACGCCCAGTGAATCTAAGATGTTGAACCAACCCAACATCTCTAAAAAAGCTAATGTGTTGACTCTTATGAGTCCTTACAAACCAAAAAATCTCTTTATGAGGATAAATCCTCACCAAATAAATTTTTTTTGAAAGAAAAAGAGAGAACATCCTGTTATCATTCAGTATTACTGTCTTGAGCATCTTCGACCTGCTCGATCTTCTTAGAAGTAACCCCGCCCATTTTTTCATCAAGGATCCTTTGCAGGGCTGCATTCTCCTCCTCTAAGTTCCAGTTCACGTGTTCTCCTGCCCGGTATTCTTTGATCATTTGGATTCTTGCTTCAAAAACTGACTTTGCAGTCTCGTTCATCATGTCATCACAGAGCATCTCCATCTCCCTCGCATGTCTCTTACCAATATTGGCAAGTCTGGCAACCCATCTTGAAATTTCTTCATCCTTAGCCTTGACTTCTAACCTCTTCTCTCTTAGTATTTTGAAAGCATCCTTCAGATCCTTCTCATACTCAGCCCTATCCATGTCTAGAGTATCGCATTTTACTTTCCACATTGTGATTTCTTTGGACATCATCTTGGCAATCGTTACAGCCTGTCATCAAATGTGACCTTGTCATCCGCTTCAGGTAGACTCCCTTCCACCTTCTTCTTGCCCTTATACTTAGCCACGATATCGTTCACTGTGTAGCCAGATCGAGTCACTACAAATACAGGCATACGTTAGAATGGGATATGAATGAACTTTTTGGGAAAAAGCCGATCGATTGTGCGGTGAAGCAAACTCACTTTTTGAGAAGAGATGTTGAAGAACTTGCACTTTGAATTTGGTGAATAAGGAGAAAGACTGCGCCTTCTAGGGTGATCTTGCCATAATATAGGAAAATACACCGGCATGGAAGGGATTCAAAGAGATTTGTTGCTGTTATTAGGGTCATCCGAGAATGACGGTTATTGACTTCTATTATAACTCTACAACTTCCTTTCAACCGTCACACGAAGATATTCTTGATAAAATATTAAAACTTTCCGTATTCAGCATGGAAAAGCCTCAATATTTTGGGGGCAATTGTTTCACCCCAACAAATCACTTTACATGTTCTAAATCTTGGTCATCCACCTTGAGGTAACGTCTTGACTTACATCTTGGACTAACGCCTTGAAATTGTTTGTTGTATATTTCCTATTTTTCAGCTACAGAATTATGAATTAATAACTCACTCATATGACCGTTTGGACTTGGTCAAACGACGACATAATAACTCCGTTTGTCAACCAAAGAGATAACGGCTGATCATCATCAACAAATGGCGAGATTCTAGGAGAAATATCAGCAATGGCATTCAAGTTGTTGTTTTCGGTTACATTCAAGTATATATATTATCTCTAGAACGCACATGTATTCACGTTACATACTCTCTCCTACTCTCACACTGCACTTTGTACTCTCAAGCTACTAAAATCAATAACATTTTTTTGCTTAAGGTAGGATTTTCCTAAATCCTCCCGAGGTTTTTCCCTGCGAGCATTTGTTCAAAGGTTTTCCTCGTTACATCCTCGTGTTCATCTTGCTTTGTGAATTATATTTCATTTGTGCCCAAACATCCTTGATAAAATAAATTTAATTGTTAAATTTGTCCAAAACAATCGCGAAGCATTTTCATCTCCTTTGCATGTCGTCTCCCATCATTAGCTAGTCTGACCACCCATCTTGAAATCTCCTCATCCTTAGCCTTAACTTCTTCTCTCTTATCTTTCAACAGCTTGAAAGCATCCTTTAGATCTGCTTCCACTACCAGAAAAATATGTTTTAGCGGTAAAAATTTCCGCCGCTAAAGTCACAATTCCGTCGCTAAAGTTAATTACCGACGGAAAAATTCCGTCGGTGGTCCGCCGCTATCATCCCGCCGCAGTGGTCGGACGGACCAAATTTCGTCGATATAATTTTGATTTTACCGACGGAATTAATATCCGTCGGTGATCTTTTGATATTAGCGACGGAAATTTCCGTCGCTGAATTAATATAATTTAATTAAATTTTTATTCCAGCGACGGAATATTCCGCTGGTGAAAATAAAAATTTAATTAAAATGAATTAATTCAGCGACGCACCACCACTACAATCACTACTACCACCACCACCACGCACCACCACCATCACTATCACCACTACAATCACTACTACCACCACTACCACCACCACCACTCCACCACTACTATCACGTACAACCACTACCACCATTACTATACCACACCACAACTATTACTACTACCACCACTACTATCACCACCACCACGCACCACTACCACCACTATCACCACTACAATCACTACAACCACCACTACCACCACCACCACTCAACCACTACTATCATACCACTACCACCATTGCTATACCACACCACAACTATTACTACTACCACCACTACTACCACCACCACCACGCACCACCACCACCACTATCACCACTACAATCACTACTACAACCACCATCACTCCACCACTACTATCACGTACAACCACTACCACCATTACTATACCACCACAACTATTACAACTACCACCACTACTACCACCACCACCACGCACCACCACCATCACTATCACTACTACAATCACTACTACCACCACTACCACCACCACTCCACCACTACTATCACAACCACTACCATCATTACTATACCACACACCATAACTACACCACCACCACGCACCACAACCACCACTATCACCACTACAATCACCACTACCACCACTACCACCACCACCACTCCACCACTACTATCACGTACAACCACTACCACCATTACTATACCACCACAAATATTACTACTACCACCACTACTACCACCACCACCACGCACCACCACCATCACTATCACCACTACAATCACTACTACCGCCATTACCACCACCACCACTCCACTACTACTATCACGTACAACCACTACCACCATTACTATACCACCACAACTATTACTACTACCACCACTACTACCACCACCACCACGCACCACCACCACCGCTATCACCACTATCATCACTATTACCACTACCACCACTACTACCACTACGACCACACTACCACCACTACTACCACTACCACCACTACTACTACTACTACCACTACCACCACTACTACCGCTAGTATACTACCCCAACCCCTAAACCCTAAATCATATACTTATACCCCTAAATCCTAAACTCTAACCCTAAGCGTAAACCCTAAACCCTAAATCTCAAATCTCATATACTTATACCCCAATCCTTAAATCATATCCCTAAACCCTAAACTCTAACCCTTAAACCCTAACCCCTAACCCCTAACCCCTAAACCCCTATACCCTAAACCCTAAACCCTGAAAAAAAATTTAACCCCTAAATCCTGAAGCCCCATTGTTGGGAGTTAAATTTTGGGAGACTTTTCGTCTGCCTGGCTGCGGCGATCATATCTCCTTCTCCAGGTATAATTTGCTCGATCCAACCGTTGAAATTAAGCGCCTAGGTGTTGCAAACATTCCCTGAAAGTTTGAGCTCGATCCAACGGTTATCGAATCGGGAAATTGAGTTTTTCTGGGGCTGGTCGAAGCAGTGACGGGTTTTGTGCAGATTTTGGTGGAGCAGCGGGTTTTAGCCATATCTTTGGCTTGTTTTTTGCCATGCTGACAGTGCATGGTGGTTGAGAACCTCCCACAGGCGGTGGGAAGGATAGGAGAATAGGTGGGGATGAAGTTTTACAAGATAATTGTTTGAGGATGAATTTCGGCTGACAACTAGAAGACTTCAACTTGCAGTATCAACTTGTATCAGACACTGAGACAACCTGGACTCTAATTTGACTATCTCTTTGCAGGTATATTAACTCCTACTTTTCAGGGATTACGAACGGTGATAAAGACTTAAATATGCATCGTGAAGACTCAGTCAAGAAAACGTGGGATAATGGGATTGAAGCTCAACAAACCATCCGAAAATATAGGAGCAACAAAAATTATCTTCTTCAATCACTTTTAGTATAAATAGAGCACACATCATTGTAACGCACACACACGCACAATCTAAGCTACTGAGTTCTTTTCTTTACATTCTCCCTCTCATTGTAACTTCATCATTTCTATAAAATTCCACCTTTGAGGTTTTATGCCGGCGAACGGGTTGTTCAAGGGCTTTCCTCGTTAAATATCTTGTTCATTTAATTTCGAGTTGATTTGCAATTATATTCCATTTAACCCAATCTTAATCAGCTTGTCAAGTTCTAAAATTTGACCAAAACAATTTGGCGCCGTCTGTGGGAATTTTGGTCTTTTAATTGATTTAGGAAACTCGAAAATGTCTACTGGAATGTCTGTGGGTTTGTCTTCCGTTGGCTTGAGATCCACTGTGGAGACCACCCCAATTGTGACAAGTTTGCAAGCATCAACCCAAAGCGTAGGTGGAGTCTCACGTCCTATTCAAGTTCAAGACGGGACAACTGCCGCTGCGTCACAGGAAATCCCACTTGATATTGCTTCCAACCTGACCGCTATGTTGCGCGAAGTGAGGAACCAAGTCGCTGCCCAAGATGTTACTTCAACTATGCTGATGAACCAGATTGCTAGGATGCAGCAGGAGATGATCTCTCTACAAAGTGGGGGTTCGAGTGCACTACCAACCAGTATCCCAAGCATTTTTCAATCCGCCGCTCCAAACGGCCCACCAGGTTTATATACCCCTTATCAACCTAGGAGACTCAGCTTTGGGAATGAAGCTGTCGGATCATCTGGATATGGGGGAACTGCTCCGACAACCAACTTGTTTACAGAAAGCACCATTGTCCATCCTGGAACCGTCACTCCAACCACCACGACATTTGCAGTTCCAACTTCGACTACAACAGGGAGTGTTAATCCCCAGTTTGATTTCAATTATAATAATAATTATCAGTTTGCTCCTAACCATGATGCAGGGCAGTCTATTGGGCAGGCAGATTCAAGAGCTAAAGGATATGATCATGAGTGTTCCCTGGAATGACACTACCTTACAACCAGGCCTCACCAACTTGCTACAATGAGTCTCGCTTCACTCCCTCCATAGCCAATGTGGTCATCCCGAAGAAGTTCAGTCCTCCACACATGAAGCAATATGACGGAACCCGATCCGGCGAGCATGTTGCATTATACCAAGAGAAGATGGATGTTGTCCATATTCCGCCTCAATATAGAGAGGCTTGTTTTTGCAGGGGTTTCGGATCAACTCTTACCGGAGCAGCTTTGAGATGGCTGATCAACCAGCCATTGGGTTCTATTGGATCCTATGCACAACTTATTAATCTGTTCACTAATCAGTTTTCGTGCAACAGGGTATTTGAAAAGCTAACTAGTGATCTTTACAGGGTGGTCCAGCAACCTGATGAGCTCCTGAAAGATTATCTCAGCAGGTTCAATAGAGAAGCAGTGAACATCTCCAACACGGATACCGTAATGACAATCGAAGCATTCAGGATGGGACTTAAGAAAGACTCTCCATACTACGACGACTTGGTAATGACACCTTGCAAAAGGTTGGACGAAATCAGGACTAGAGCATCCAAGTTCATCAGGCTGGAAGAAGACAAGTTGCTACAGGACAAGAAGAAGACTGATTATCCCAGCGGCAAACCCGGACCCCTTTCATTACGGCGGCAAGATGGAGACATCACATGCTAGATCCAATAGGGGCAAACCCTACTCTAAACCTGACTCTTCCAAAGTTCTTAGTGTAGAAGATAATGATGAGGATGATGAGTCTTTGTATCCAAGAATTGATGACTATTGTTTTACGTTGATATTGCGGGATCGATTAACGCTATGGACGGCTTGGGTGAAAAGGCAAGGTGGCCCAAAAGGTCCGATAAACCTTCAATTCGGAAAGACAAGTCCAAGTGGTGCGCTATCATGAGGATTTCGGTCACACTACGGAAAAGAGTATTGCACTCCGTAAAGAAATCGGTCATTTGTTGTCTAAAGGACTACTCAAAGAATTACTTGGTAGAGGACGTGGGCACTTGCAGACGGTCGTGCGACAACCAGGAAAAGCAAGTTCGTGCTAGCAACCGGGAGAAGCAAGGCGAAAGTCCTCCTCAACATCCACCACCTACCAGAGTGGTCAACATGATCGGCGGCGGTTCGGATATTTGTGGTACAACCTATTCGGCTGCGAAGCGCCATGCTGCGAGCGCTAAGGAGGACAGGTCGTATTTGCCGCAAGGTCCGTCAACAAAGAAAAAGGCCAGGAGATTTCCTTTGATGAAGGTGATAGGGTCAACATCCGGGATCCCCATCATGGCTGGTTGTGAGCCTTCGGGTGGCAAGCTTGTTTGGTTAGGCGCATCTGATTGACAATGGTAGCTCGGTCAACATCGTTACTGCGACGGCTTAAAGGGAATGGGGATTCCACTTGAAAACGTAACTAAAAGTTCTTGTCTTAGTTGGGTTCGGTGGAGACGAAGCACACCTTTGGGGAGATTACTTTCCCAGTTTATGTTGAAGGGATTAATTCTATGGAGAGGTTCTGCGTGATTGAATGCCAGTCGTCCTACAACATCATACTGGGAAGGCCCTGGATTCACAACGTTAAGGCTGTCCCATCAACCTACCACCAATGTCTCAAGTTGCCAACACCTTGGGGAGTTGTCAAGGTGTCAGGTGATCAGCAATCAGCAAAGGAATGTTACAAGGTGTCCATGAAGGCAGCAAGTTGTCCTAGACAAGCATAGCAATTACAGCGAAAGGCTCGAGATGTTCTTGAAGCTGCAGAGTTTGACGTCAGAGAGGTGCAGCTCGATCCCACTAATCCCAATGTCAAAGTCCTAGTTGGTGTAGGAATTCCCCCAGAAGTTGAGGATGAAATCATAGAGTTTCTCAAGAAGAGAACAAGGTTTGCTTTGCTTGGAAGCATGAGGATATGAGTTGGGATAAGTAAAGATGTAATAACCCACAAGTTGAACGTCGACCCCAACGCCAAACCTGTCCATCAGAAACGAAGAAAGTTTGCTCATGAGCGCAACAAGATCATCAAAGAAGAAGTAGAGAGGCTTTTGAAGTCAAAAATGATTAGGGAGGTTGACTACCCTAGGTGGTTAGCCAATGTAGTAGTTGTGGAGAAACGCAATGGCAAGTGGCGAGTACGTGTGGATTTCTTGACTTGAACAAAGCCTGCCCGAAGGACCCATTTCCCTTGCCTCACATTGACTCTTTGGTAGATGCAACGGCGGGGCATGAAATATTGACTTTTATGGACGCTTCATCGGGTTTTCAACAAATTCGAGATGGAGCCTTCCGATCAAGAAGATACGGCGTTTATTACTCCCGAGGGTATTTATTGCTTCATAGTCATGCCCTTTGGATTAAGGAATGCGGGGGCAACCTACCAAAGATTGGTAAATTTGATGTTCAAAGAGCAGATCGGAGAAACAATGGAGGTATATATTGATGATATGGTGGTCAAGTCTAAATGCATGTCTGATCATGTTCGTAATCTCAAGGAAGCCTTTGACATCTTGGAAGCTTTTAACATGAAGCTCAACCCATCAAAGTGCAACTTTGGAGTTAGAGCTGGGAAATTCCTTGGTTATATGGTCACAAAGAGAGGTATTGAAGCAAGCCCGGAGCAGATCAAGGCCATTATCAACTTGAACTCACCAAAGGCGTTAAAGATGTGCGGAGGCGGCGGCAAAGTGGCGGCTTTAACAAGATTCATTTCTAAATCATCTGACGGGTGCAAGTTGTTCTACGATGTCTTTGAAGAAAAACAAGTTGTTCCAATGGACAGAGGAGCATGAAGCGGCTTTCAACCAGCTTAAGGAATACTTATCTACACCACCTCTACTTTCCAAACCAGAAGCTGGGGAAGCATTGTACTTGTACCTTGCAGTATCAAAAAATGCAGTGAGCACGGTCTTGGTAAGAGAACAAGCTGGTGAGCAACATCCAGTATACTATGTAAGTAAATCTCTTTTAGATGCAGAAACCAGGTACTCCCATCTTGAGAAACTTGTCCTTGCTTTAATAACTGCCTCTATTAAGTTACGTCATTATTTTGAAGTTCATCCTACTATTGTGAAGACTAACTATCCTATCAGGAGTGTAATGAGAAAGCCCGAAATGTCGGGGAGAATGGCAAAGTGGTCCGTACAACTAAGCACGTACAATATTCAGTATGAAGCAAGGACTGCAATCAAGTCGCAGGCTCTAGCAGACTTTGTAGGCGACTTTAGTCCCGGCCTCTTACCGAAGTAGAACTTGAAGTCCAGCAGCTTGAAGAACCCGATCTCACAAGATTCTGGACACTCTACACTGATGGGTCATCAAATTCCAGGGGGAAAGGGTTGGGAATAGTTCTAAGGTCCCCTCAAGGTGATCTGATTCCTCAAGCTGTGAACTGTGAATTCAAGGCGACAAACAACGAGGCTGAATATGAGGCCCTCATCTTGGGTTTGACTACTGCTTTAAATTTAAATGTTAAACGTCTCAATGTTTTTAGCGATTCCTTATTATTAGTTAACCATTTTAATGGATCTTATATAGCTAAGCATGACAGGATGACAAAGTATTTGCAGCTTGTTAAATCCTCAGCAGCACAGTTTGAAGGCTTCACTTTCCAGCAAATTCCTAGAGAAGACAATGTTGAAGCTGATGCATTAGCCAACCTGGGATCAAGTTGCAAAAGCATGTTGAATAACGCCATACCCATAACCCATATCTTACATCCAGCGATAGATCAACCTGAAGTGTCCCAAGTAGACCAGCAACAAGATGCAGCAACAGATTCCATGGACAATATGACATCTTGGACATCACCCATAATGAAATTTCTGCAGGAT
This sequence comes from Adenophora triphylla var. japonica, assembly GCA_022495995.1. Classification (NCBI taxonomy): domain Eukaryota; kingdom Viridiplantae; phylum Streptophyta; class Magnoliopsida; order Asterales; family Campanulaceae; genus Adenophora; species Adenophora triphylla. Next base: position 150,997 of record JAFEMH010001932.1, on the reverse strand, counting down.
GGAACGGTGCCTCAAGATGTCAAAAATGCAAAAGCATTCAGGATTAAGGTATCCAGATTTATACTAATTGATAATGTGTTATTTCGTAAGTCTTTTACGAGGACTATATATGAGGTGCCTAGAACCCCGGCAAAGTGAGCAGGTGTTGAAAGAACTACATGATGGTATATGCGGCAATCATGCAGGGGCAAATCACTTTCATCCAAGGCACTCGGGACGGGGTATTATTGGCCAACTATGAGACAAGACGCGGCTAAATATGTACAGAAATGTGACGCATGCCAAAGACATAGCAACATCACGCACCAACTGAGAACCACTCCATCCCATCTTATCACCTTGGCCCTTCATCCAATGGGGCATGGATATCGTTGGCAAGTTACCCGAGCTCCGGGGTAAAGTATTCATGTTGGCCATGACAGACTATTTCTCTAAATGGATAGAAGCCGAGGCATTCGTTCAAGTTAGAGATAAAGAAGTCATTTCTTTCTTGAAGAGGAACTTCATCAGCAGATTTGGAGTTCCTTCAGAGATTATTTGCGACAATGGATCTCAGTTCATCAGTAGAAAAACACAAGACTTCTGTGCAAGATGGGGGATCAAGTTGATTACTTCCACTCCTGTGCATCCTCAAGCTAATGGACAAGCTGAATCCAGCAACAAGTTGATAATCAACAACTTGAAGAAACGCCTTGACCGAAAGAAAGGACGGTGGGTTGAAGAGCTACCACTTGTGCTATGGGCAGATAGAACCACCCCTAAGTCAGCTACAAGTCACACGCCCTTCTCCTTGGTGTTCGGAGGCGAAGCGGTCGTCCCGATGAGAATTCTCCGTGCCCGCGACGGATACGGTTTGATAACGCACGAAGACAACCAGATTGTACTTGCAGAAGACTTGGATACTATAGATGAACTCAGAGATTTAGCTAAAATCAGAATGGCTGCCTACCAACAAAGAATAGCTAAATCCTACAACAAGAATATTCATGTAAGAAGATTCCAGGTTGGAGACATGGTGTTGAGGCGAGTCTTTCAGAACACAAAGGAATTAAATGCCGGCAAGTTGGGAGCTAAATGGGAAGGTCCATATTTAATTGATGCGGAAGTTTGGAAAGGGAGCATGCGGCTTTCAACCCTGGATGGCGACAGGATACCTAGAAGGCTGGAATGCTATCAACTTGAAAGCATATTTCATGTAAGTTGCAGCTCGTTCATTAAAATTCAGACAAACAGGTATGATTTAATTATTGTCATTTCAATTTCTGTTATTTCAATTTGATTATATTTTTGGACACTTACTGACTTAAGCATCGGAGGGGTGTTAGCAAAGCTAACACCCACCCCTAACACGTGTTTGTTTTGCAAGGAATAAAATGAGCTACAGGTTGACAAGATCGACGTAGGCATATGCTTAACTTTCTACAAGTTAGTAGAACTAATGATCGTCAACTTGCGGACACAACGAAAGGACAACTTGATTGAGTTTCAAGTAAGTATTACACAATTAATGTTATACGATATTTACTTATTCCATGATTAGTAAAGCTTGTCTCCGTAAGGTTTACACCTTCCTAAGGTTTAAAGATTTCACATCTTTCTAAAGTATCAAGGTTCAAACACCTTCGCCCGTGCGCACGTTTTCACATTTGACCAAGTTGCGGGTTGGCCACTTGTACTTTGTACATATTGATTACCTTCCTGTACTTGTCCAAATGATGGACTTTAGTCATTTGCAAATTGGTTGTAACATCTGCATGTTACCTCGAACAAAGTTTAAAAGGCATAGATATCATTGCCTAACTAAACCATAGTTTTTACAACTAAATACCCAAAAAAGGATCAACCATTAAATCCCTACGAGTTAGGTCATCCAAAAGTTCAAACCATGCCAACAATAGGCATGGCAAGAACAACGCGGACACATGTTCTAAAACATCCAACACATATTACATCCTTAAAACAAAAACAAATTGTTTTCTCGCTAACATCCTGCTGATTAAGAAGTACGTTAAAAAGCTTCATTGTTTCCATCCTCTTGGTTATCACCTACCTGCTCAAAATTTGTGCCATCTTGAAGCTTAGAATTGACTTCTCCAGCCTCTTCAGCTATGATCCCTTTCAGGGTAGCCTTCTCGTCTTCCAGGTTCCATTCAAGGTGTTTGCCAGCCTGATACTCCTCAATCATTTGAATCCTGGCCTCAAAAACAACCTTGCCGGCCTCCCTAGTCAAACGTTCCTCCAAGACTTTCATGGCAACCTGATGGGCTTGATTCAAGTCTGCAGTCTTCTTCATCCATTCCCTGATTTCCATGTCCTTCTTATCACTCTCAACTGCATAGAAGAGACCTTGGATTCCATTTCCCTCTGTACAACTTTGACCTTCTTTTCGCCATCAACTTTTGACATCTCTGCTTTACCCTTCCAGAGCTTCACTTCGCTTGACAACATGCTCACAGCACCGTAAGCCTGTCAAGTTGAAATTTATCACTATCTACCAAATATATCAAGAGAAAAGGTACAAAAATAAGAAGATACTCATACCTTCTGTGCTAAAACCTCCTCAATTGGTTCCCCAGCATCTACATCAACGATTTCACTTTTCCTCTTCTTAAAAGACACCATGTCACCCAACATCAACTTAGGCTTGGTGTCTTCATCCTTAGGAATATTGGGCTTAGCAACTTCTTTCTTTGGCTTCTTGAAGCGGGCAATCAAACTGCTAACTCCACCCACGCTGGGTTGAGAAGTTGTGTCTGCATATTGGGCCTAAGATCAGCAAGATATAAAGATAACCCTGGAGCAACAATTAGGGTACTTACCAGTTGACATCACAGTTGCAATTTGTAAAGCTTTACTGGAACTCTTTTCTTCTTCCTCTACTTCTTCAACCTCTTCCTCACCGCTCGGAGTAGCAGGGCGCAAAAACTTCTGTTTTCTTGGAGACAGGGCGACAACAGAAGCAACCACGCTCAATGTGTCAGCACGCTTAGGAAACAATTCATCCAACTTCAAAGCTGTGGAAATCAAGATGTTAGAATATTTGAAACAACCTGAATTACGTAGAAGTAGAAAAGGAGAATCCTCACCTTCATCCGGCCGGAAAGAGTTTATCTTTTCCATGTGCTCTAGTGTAGACTTCTTCACATAGAAGAATCTATTCTTCCACTTTCTATCCCTATCGATAGAGTCGGTCACCAAAGCTGTTTGATCTTGACTTAACCCTAAAACCAAATCTCTTGTTTCCATGAGATCTCAAGTCATAGCGAAGCCAAGTTCCTCCAAATCAACCCTCATGTTCATCTCGGCGCTCAATCTTCCTAGAGTAACCACATTCCTCCACCCTACCGGCATCAATTGAGCAAAGGCCAAACCGGTTTTTCGAAAAATCGCGAGTATGAAAGGGGAAAAGGAAATGTTAGGCCAATCAAAAAGGGTACTCAAGAAAGCATACCCATTCCTACGAAGCGCGGTCGGAAGTCATTAAAGCATTAGGTTCGAGAAATTCGGCGGTTTTGGGAAGAACTTCTTCAAGTCTTCAACATCAGCAGCGGTGAGTTCACATCTTTCTTCATCAGGATGGTCGATCATGTTTTGGCAAACGAAACCTTGAGGGAATTCATCCATGGTAGCGGCAAGAAGGATTTCTTAAGAGTAAAAAGGGGTCTATAGCTTGGAAAGGTCTTTAGCTTTGTGGGGTTTGAGAAATCTGAAGAAGCCCTCCTATTTATTGTGATGGCGACGGTTGTAGAGTTCTAGGGGGTTATAAGTACCTATCCACTAAAAGTAACCGCCACTACCACGTTCCTAATCCTTGGTGGGCACCAAATGTTAATTTTGACTCAACTACTTTCAAATTCAAAAATTAAGGGGCAATTGTTTGAGGATGAATTTCGGCTGACAACTAGAAGACTTCAACTTGCAGTATCAACTTGTATCAGACACTGAGACAACCTGGACTCTAATTTGACTATCTCTTTGCAGGTATATTAACTCCTACTTTTCAGGGATTACGAACGGTGATAAAGACTTAAATATGCATCGTGAAGACTCAGTCAAGAAAACGTGGGATAATGGGATTGAAGCTCAACAAACCATCCGAAAATATAGGAGCAACAAAAATTATCTTCTTCAATCACTTTTAGTATAAATAGAGCACACATCATTGTAACGCACACACACGCACAATCTAAGCTACTGAGTTCTTTTCTTTACATTCTCCCTCTCATTGTAACTTCATCATTTCTATAAAATTCCACCTTTGAGGTTTTATGCCGGCGAACGGGTTGTTCAAGGGCTTTCCTCGTTAAATATCTTGTTCATTTAATTTCGAGTTGATTTGCAATTATATTCCATTTAACCCAATCTTAATCAGCTTGTCAAGTTCTAAAATTTGACCAAAACAATAATGATGGTGAGAGGCTGCTGAATGCTGAATATTCGCAAAAAATTACTTCGCTTGTGCATGGGGGAGGGGGTGCAAACCCTAATTCTTCTATGTCATATTTGGCTGCCATGAAAGGAGATAGGGGGATGGATGGAACGTTCTTGAATCCTTTTCAGGGGTTAGAAGCTCCTCCCAAACCTTCTATGAAGGTTGATGGCCTTCACGCTTTGGTATTATCGAAAAGGGAGATACAAGCTGCTGCTGATCGGTTGCGTTATACGATGGTTTTGAAGTTTTCTGCAGGACGACCGCAACCGAAGGTTATTCATGATCACATTAATCAGTGTTGGGGGTTAAAGGAGAAATTCAAAATTGGTTTACTTGATCCGAGGCATGTTCTCATGTATCTCACGAATGAAGCAGATTTTACACGGGCATTATCGAATGATTCTAATGTAATTGCTAATAGCAATTATCGTAGTTTCAGATGGACTCCGGATTTTGACTTCACAGTTGATAATCCGTGTGTGGCAACTGTTGGGTTTTACGGGTCCATGCGCAGCGGAATTAAGCATTAAAAACATAAAACCCAAGAAGCCCTAGGATCCGTTCTATACAATTAATTTGAATATCAATGAAATAGAATTAAACCAACCTTGAAACGCTTTCCGGTCTTGAGCTATCGAACGATTTGATTATGTGATATTGAATCACAAACTTCGTTCTTCAACTTGCTTGAACTCTAGGTCTTGATCGATGAACGAGCGAAGACCCTCTTTTGGTATCCACACCTTCGAATGAATCCAAGAACAATTTCTTGTCGATTGCTAGATCTAAACCTTGAAGAATATTGAGAGAATTTGATTGTGAATTTTGCTTTAAAATTTCGGCTAGACTTTTAGGTCTGACAGAGCCCTTGTATTTATACTAAAATAGTGTAAATACCTCTTCTAATCGTATTAGGAGAGACAGGCTGTCAATACCGCGTATTGGCCTATTATGTCGCGCGGTATATCAAGCCATTGGCTTGATATGTCGCGTGACATAAGTAACGCTTCGAGCCTCTCAATCATTCTTCCTCCGGTTTAACCAATTCATTCTAGTTGTGTGTGACCCAATAGGATTACATTATGTTGGCAATGAGTTCGATCATATCGAACATCATAAGACATAAGCGGACTCTAGCAAGCCATTATGTCTACCCAAATAATGCAACGTAAGAGTTCACGTTTCCAACGGTGTACTTCCATTTATCCCTTTTTGTCTCACGATGTTATATTGAACACAAGTCATGGTCCTTGTCGACTTGTTATTGTTCAATGCTTTCTCGATTCTTGAGTATAATGATAATTCCAATCATATTGGGGTACGGCCATACACTTTCATCATTATCACTCATCGAGGGGCCCAAGCATAACATCTCTCTTCCGAGGGACAAACTCCTTCTTGACTTATCATCCTTCCCATCATGAATCCGATCATGCCAATGATAGCCTTTATAGATATCGTGTTAAGATATCGTTTGACTAAAATCAAACATGGCTTTCATCATATGTAAGGTTATGATAGTCTCAGGTCTAGGAAATAAATGAAGTAACCGTATGAGATTTAAGTATGACATTTGACCATTACATAAATCTCATGCGGGTCATGTCCAATCACTTGTTCTCTAACAAGTACCCATAATTTCAATGTGCATCTCTTATGCATATAATCATCACATGATTATCCATTGACAATTATACTAATCTATTCTCTTAATAATTAGGGACAGTGATTATTATAAACAAATATACAAAACATATAATAATCAAATAATAAACATCTCATATAATAATAAATAATGTCAACACATAAGTCTATCAATCATAGGCCTAGGGCATAACACCAACAGTCTCCCACTTGCACTAGGCCCAATCTACCATGTATCGAATACCCATGGACCTAACATGACCATCATGTTTAGCTTGTGAGAGAGCCTTAGTTAGTGGAGTCTCGCCACGTTGTCATCGTGTCTACTCTGCATATCTTAACGTCTTCCCTTTCACATATCTCACGGATAATGTGGAAACGTCGAAGTATGTGTTTGGATCTCTGGTGTGATCTTGGTTCCTTTGCTTGTGCAATGGCACCATTGTTATCACAAGAAAGTTCAATAGGATCTCCGATGCTTGGAACGACTTCCAAATCACTAATGAACTTCTTGATCCAAACCGCTTCCTTAGCCGCATCGGATGCCGCTATGTACTCGGCTTCGGTTGTAGAATCAGCGACGGTACTTTGCTTGGAACTTTTCCAACTCACGGTGCCTCCATTAAGCATAAACAAAAATCCAGATCGCGATCTAAAATCATCTTTGTCGGTTTGGAAGCTAGCATCTGTGTAGCCTTTGACTACAAGATCTTCTTCCATTCCTCCAAAGACCAAGAATGCATCCTTAGTTCTTCGTAAGTACTTGAGGATATTCTTGATCGCTATCCAATGTGGTTCACCGGGATCAGATTGGTACCTACTCGTCATGCTTAGAGCACACGAGACATCGGGTCTAGTACATAACATAGCATACATTATAGACCCAATTGCCGAAGCATATGGAATACCATTCATTCTCTTTCGCTCATCATTAGTCTTTGGACATTGATTCTTGCTAAGAGATATACCATGCAACATTGGCAAATTCCCTCTTTTAGAATTTTCCATTTGGAATCTTCTAAGGACTTTGTCAATGTAGGTACTTTGACTTAAACCAATCATCCTCTTGGATCTATCTCTATAGATCTTGATACCAAGGATATATGCGGCTTCGCCCATATCTTTCATTGAAAAGCACTTTCCCAACCAAGACTTGACAGTCTCTAGTGCAGGAACGTCATTTCCAATGAGTAAGATATCGTCGACATACAACACTAAAAATAGTGCTACGCTCCCACTAATTTTCTTGTATACACAAGGTTCATCTTCGTTCTTGATAAAGCCAAATTCCTTGATTGCTTCATCAAAACGTAGATTCCAACTCCTTGAAGCTTGCTTCAATCCATAAATGGATTTCGCAACTTACACACCTTGTTAGAATTTTCTCGACCGACAAAACCTTCGGTTGTATCATGTATACATCCTCAAGTAACTTCCCATTAAGGAAAGAGTGTTTTGACATCCATTTGCCATATCTCATAGTCATAATATGCGGCTATGGCAAGTAAAATTCTAATAGACTTAAGCATAGCTACGGTGCGAAAAGGTTTCATCATAGTCTATGCCATGAATCTCGCCTATATCCCTTAGCTACTAGCCTAGCCTTATAGGTGTGCACCTTCCCATCCATGTCGGTCTTCTTCTTGAAGACCCATTTGCACCCTATGGTTTTTACACCTTCGGGTGGATCAATCAAGTTCCAAACTTGATTATCAGCCATGGATTGTAATTCGGACTTCATGGCTTCTTGCCATTTTTCTGAATCCGGAGCGGACATCGCTTCTTGATAGCAAGTGGGTTCATCATTTTCGATTAACTCCACTTCATCACTTTCCGTAACGAGAAATCCATATCTCTCGGGTTCGGATCGTGATCTACCACTTCGGCGAGGAACTTGTGCATCTTGAACCGGTTCCACAACGGTTTGTGAACTTGGTTCAGTTTCTACCATTGGTTCAATGTTGTTTTCGGGTTCTCGAACTTCTTCGAGATCTATTTTACTCCCACTGGTTCCTTTGCGAAGAAACTCCTTTTCTAAGAAAGTACCATTTCGAGCAACAAACACTTTGTTTTCGTTACGGTTGTAGAAATAGTATCCTTTGGTTTCCTTAGGATATCCCACAAAAACACATTTATCAGATTTAGGTGCTAGCTTGTCAGAAGTTAACTTCTTGACATATGCATCACAACCCCAAATCTTCATGAAAGACAAACTAGGTTTTCTTCCATGCCACATCTCATATGGGGTCTTTTGAACCGATTTGGTAGGAACTCTGTTTATAGTGAAAGCAGCAGTTTCTAGTGCATGTCCCCAAAAGGATAAAGGAAGCTCAACTTGACTCATCATAGAACGAACCATGTCTAACAAAGTTCTATTCCTCCTTTCAGACACACCATTCCATTGTGGTGTTCCGGGTGGAGAGAGTTACGAAACGATTCCACAACTCTTAAGATGATGTCAAATTCTTGGCTCAAATATTCACCACCTCGATCGGATCGAAGTACCTTAATAGTTTTGCCAAGTTGATTTTGCACCTCATTTTGAAATATTCGAAATATCTCAAACGATTCACTCTTATGTTTCATTAGATAAACATATCCAAATCTACTATAATCATCGTGAATGTTATGAAGTACCGAAATCCTCCCCTAGCATCGCTACTCATAGGCCCACATACATCGGTATGTATGAGTCCTAATAAGTCGCCCGCCCTTTCACCGGTTTTGGTAAATGGGTCCTTGGTCATCTTGCCAAGTAAACAAGATTCGCATGTCTCATATGATTCATAATCATGTGAGTCCAAAAATCCATCTTTGTGGAGTTTAGAAATGCGTTTCTCGTTTATATGGCCAAGACGACAATGCCATAAGTAAGTGTGGTTTACATCATTGGGTTTAGATTTCTTGTTAATGTTATAGACATCATTATCGCGATTTTCAACATCAAGAATATAAAGGCCATTGAATGAAACAGCAGTACAATAATGCATATCACTCTTGTAAATGGAAAATTTCTTATCACATATAAGAAAATTAAAACCTTCATTATCCAAACATGAAATCGAAATAATATTCCTACTTAAAGCTGGAACGTAATAACAATTGTTCAAAACAAGTATTAGTCCACTAGGTAAAGTAACTTCATAAGTTCCTACGGCTAATGCAGCAACTCTTGCTCCATTCCCCACACGTAGGTCCACTTCACCTTCCTTAAGCATCCTTCTGTTCTTTAGACCCTGCACATTTAAACAAATGTGAGTTCCACATCCGGTATCCAATACCCAAGAACTAGAAGTAGATAGGAATATATCTATAACAAAGATACCTGAAGTTGAAGCAACTCCTTTGCTCTTCTTCGTTGCTTCCTTGTATTTTGCGCAATTTCTCCTCCAATGTCCAATCTCATTGCAATGGAAGCAGATTGCGTCCTCTTGGGACTTAGGCTTAGCCTCTTTAGGCTTGGAGGCCTCTTTGGGCTTGGCAACCTTTGCCTTAGGATTAGCAACCTTTGCTTTTCCTTTACCCTTGCACCCTTTCCCCTTGTTAACCATTAGCACTTGATCGGTTTTCTTCTCGACAATACCGGTTTCAGCGGTAGTCAACATTTGAACTAACTCGGAAAGGTTTCTATTCATTCCACCCATGTTATAGTGCATTATGAAATGACTAAAACTTTTAGGTAATGAATTCAAGATTATGTCGGTAGCCAACTCTTGGCTAATTGGAAAACCGAGCCTTTCAAGATGCTCAATGTGGCCCTTTAACTTGAGAGCATGGGGACCAACGCCTTGTCCTTCACTCATCTTGCATGAGGTCAAGGATGCAACCGTGTTGTACCTTTCTTGCCTAGCTTGAATTTGGAACATTTCCATCGCCCGATTGTTTAAGTCGACTGTCCCCAAGTGCTCAAGATTCTTCTCAAGACTCTTGCACATGGCGGAGAGCATAAGGCAACTAACATACTGTAGAGTCACGCTTGTGCTTCGATATTGTTCCCTTATTGCCCTAGCAAAGATTGGCAGCAGGTTCGTGTGGAATAGGTTCAAGTGAGAACGCATAGCTTTCTCCTCTTGTTTGAGAACAATTCTCAAACTACGGATCCAATCCATATAGTTTGTACCATTCTCTTCCAACTTTTCCTTCTCAAGGACAGGATCGCAGTGAAAAGTGATTATTGTTTGATGCCATTTATTCTACAAAAGATAAACATAAAATATGAACACATATAAGTAAACATATCATATGAGAAGTATAGTGCATTTAAATAAATGCTCCCACTAAATTATACACCTTCAAATGCAAATAAGCATAATATACATTTAATGGGCTAAGATCCAACTTTAATTCAATTTCAAGTTTGCTATGGCAAACCGCTCAAAATTAAATTAATTAGGTAGAAAACATCAATCTTATCACATATATGACTCTTAGATCTTTTATGAGATCAATTCAAGACATCATATGTCCAGGCATATTTTAATCTCATCTTATGCCTTGGGTCCAAAACCATTTTGATAACCCAATTAAGTTCATTCACTTTAAAACGTATAGGAACCACCATTTCCTCATCTTGCTCGCATTCGAATAGAATCAAAGCACCTTGCTATGGCAAGCCCACCCAAAACTATCCGAATGGTCTCAAGTGTTTTTAATCATGAATTGGCATAAAGAACTTAAAAGTTAAATGAAGGTTCTTTAAAGGTAGATTATAAGCACATCGGAAAGATAGTCAAAATCATGCACACTGTAAGTTCCCAGAAGATAGGTGAGCCGCAAGGACTTCTTAAGTACCAACTCTTCCTTAGACGTAACTCTCCTAGACATGCATAATTAGAAATCAACTACTGATTAGACAACATAATCCTTACCTTTTATAAACAATCGCTTCCTTTTAAATTTCGCGTATTTATGACTTGTTTCCATAAACAATCATAAGATCCAAAATTTACAATGTCTAAATCTAAACATATTAGGAAACTAAATATCATGTTTCAACTAAACATCTAATTTAATAATTCTTAACAATTAAGAACAAATAATTCATGCATCGCAACAATTAATAAAACACATTTAAATTAATTAAGCATGCATAAACAATGAATCAATCTAGCATGGACTTATAAACTCAATTTTATAACATCCAGCTTTTCATACACATTGCAATAATTATTAAAATCATATTTTAATCAATTAATCATGTATATCAATGAATCAATCTATCGCGGACTTATAAAATCAATTTTATAACATCCAGATTTTTCATATTAACATATCAGATTGTAAACACAATCATAGAATAGCGTAAAATTTGAACAAACAGATTCTCGCCAGCTTTTGGCTTGTTATGTCGCGTGACAACATCGCCCGAGGCTTAATATGTCGCGCGACGTAGCGCCGCTAACCCGAATTCCACATGGCTCGATATGTCGCACGACATAGGCAGCCGGGTTACAGGATTTCCAGATTCGAACCAATACAGTTACGGCCAATTAAATCACATAAAACGGCCTTTTACGTATTTAATTCAAGATAAATTGAAAACGATTTTCACATTGTTTCACATAAACAATTAAAATTCCATCACATACAAAACATGCAATAAGCATATAAACAATTTATATCTTAAACCTAGCATGTTAATTCAAACTTAATCATACGAACGGGGCTCTGATACCACTGTTGGGTTTTACGGGTCCATGCGCAGCGGAATTAAGCATTAAAAACATAAAACCCAAGAAGCCCTAGGATCCGTTCTATACAATTAATTTGAATATCAATGAAATAGAATTAAACCAACCTTGAAACGCTTTCCGGTCTTGAGCTATCGAACGATTTGATTATGTGATATTGAATCACAAACTTCGTTCTTCAACTTGCTTGAACTCTAGGTCTTGATCGATGAACGAGCGAAGACCCTCTTTTGGTATCCACACCTTCGAATGAATCCAAGAACAATTTCTTGTCGATTGCTAGATCTAAACCTTGAAGAATATTGAGAGAATTTGATTGTGAATTTTGCTTTAAAATTTCGGCTAGACTTTTAGGTCTGACAGAGCCCTTGTATTTATACTAAAATAGTGTAAATACCTCTTCTAATCGTATTAGGAGAGACAGGCTGTCAATACCGCGTATTGGCCTATTATGTCGCGCGGTATATCAAGCCATTGGCTTGATATGTCGCGTGACATAAGTAGCCAGTTTCTGAGCCTCTCAATCATTCTTCCTCCGGTTTAACCAATTCATTCTAGTTGTGTGTGACCCAATAGGATTACATTATGTTGGCAATGAGTTCGATCATATCGAACATCATAAGACATAAGCGGACTCTAGCAAGCCATTATGTCTACCCAAATAATGCAACGTAAGAGTTCACGTTTCCAACGGTGTACTTCCATTTATCCCTTTTTGTCTCACGATGTTATATTGAACACAAGTCATGGTCCTTGTCGACTTGTTATTGTTCAATGCTTTCTCGATTCTTGAGTATAATGATAATTCCAATCATATTGGGGTACGGCCATACACTTTCATCATTATCACTCATCGAGGGGCCCAAGCATAACATCTCTCTTCCGAGGGACAAACTCCTTCTTGACTTATCATCCTTCCCATCATGAATCCGATCATGCCAATGATAGCCTTTATAGATATCGTGTTAAGATATCGTTTGACTAAAATCAAACATGGCTTTCATCATATGTAAGGTTATGATAGTCTCAGGTCTAGGAAATAAATGAAGTAACCGTATGAGATTTAAGTATGACATTTGACCATTACATAAATCTCATGCGGGTCATGTCCAGTCACTTGTTCTCTAACAAGTACCCATAATTTCAATGTGCATCTCTTATGCATATAATCATCACATGATTATCCATTGACAATTATACTAATCTATTCTCTTAATAATTAGGGACAGTGATTATTATAAACAAATATACAAAACATATAATAATCAAATAATAAACATCTCATATAATAATAAATAATGTCAACACATAAGTCTATCAATCATAGGCCTAGGGCATAACACCAACAGCAACATGGGTACGTATTCCGAATCTCCCTTTACATTGGTATGCTTATCTTAGAAATATTGGGAATATGTTTGGGAGATTTTTAAGGGCTGATGATAGAACGGTGGGTTTCACTCACCATGGTTATGCAAGGATTTGAGTGGAGGTAGATGTTTCTCAGCCTTTGCCAAAACATATTTTTTTGGGTTCATCTAAAGAGAATGATTTTATTCAAGAGTTAGAGTTTGAAGGGAATGTGGCTTTTATTGAGAGTTGTGGTTTGTTGGGGCATACAAAGGGCAATTGTAGGAAGGGAAAGATGAAACCTAATGGTAGGTTTATGGAGAGGGGGCACAAGGGGCCACAAAGTGGTGGAACAAAGGAGATTCCTAAACCTACTAATAAAGAGTGGCAAGTTAAGGAAGGTAAAGGAAAACAGGCGGTTCAACATGGGAATACAGAAGGTTTTAAGGATGGGCTGAAGGATAAAGTGACACCGCTAGAGTATGGGAAATTAGAGTTGTTGAAAAACAATAACGGAGCGGGTACTTCAAAAGGGAATGATAATGGGAAGAAGGTTGTAACTTCAAATGCATTTGCGGCTCTAGAGAATGTCGACGAAGAGGGGGATAAAGGGGTGCCAAATGAGGAAATATGCCAATTGAATAAGGAGGCTTCTTTGTCTTCGAGTTTGGAGAAGGATTTTCAGAATTCGAATTTAAAGGAAGATGAGGTGAATAAGGGGGATGATAATGGGTTTTGTTATATGGGTGGTATTGATCTATCGTCCGAGCCATTGGACGAGGCTATATTGGTAGAGGATGAAGAAATTGAGGTGGATAATGAACATGTTTCTGCTCCGAAAGGGATTGAAAAATCAGGTGAAATCGAGGGGGTGATTGTTCCAGTGGGTGACAGTGCACCTTCACAGGGTGTTGTGGCGGAGGTTGATAAAGTGGGAGTTGTTGTGGTTTCTAATGAGGAGGCTTTATCTTCAGCCGGAGAGGAGGACTCGCAGGATTCTTCTTTTGCTATTGAGGATAGAGAAGGGCAAGAGGGTAATAAAGACGTGCAGAAAAGGGTATCTCCTCGGAGAACTCGGAGTAAACGTAATGGGGTGTCTACTAATCCAAAAGTTTCCCAATGACTGTTCTAATCTGGAATGCTAGAGGGGTTGGAAACGTGGGAACTATGGACGCATTAAAATTATTGGTTGCCAAGCATAAGCCATGGTGCCTTGCAATTTTAGAACCCAAGCTCATGGGGGATAGACTTGCAAGGATTGCGAGGCAGTTGGGTTTTAGTAATTATTTGCATGGGAATCCGGTCAATACGCACATTTGGGTGTTGTGGAGCTCGGGGTTTGACATGAATATGATATGTAGTTCGAGACAGCAGATTACGGTGAGTGTTACCTGTAATGGGGATGATTATGGTATTCTTTCATTTGTTTATGCGAGTTGTGATCGGGTGGAGAGGCAAGCTTTGTGGATAGAGCTTATAGATATTTCCGTTCAGTTTGATGTCCCTTGGCTTGTAGGTGGTGATTTTAACATTATATCGAAGCCGTCCGAGAAATTGGGAGGTAATGGTTGGGATTTTTTGGGTATGGATGAGTTTAATTCCTGTATGATTGATGCGGGTGTTTCTGAGGTGGACTTTGAAGGCAGCATTTACACATGGTGTAATGGGCATGACGGGTCAACGCGAATATGTCAACGTTTGGATAGGGTGTTGGTAAACGGGGCTTTTCTTGCGAAGCACGGGCTTGTCACGGTTACTCATCTGCCTAGGGACATGTCGGATCATTCACCTCTAATGGTAAGCTTTTCGGTGATTTCCAAACCTAGGTACGTATTTAAATTTATGAAAATGTGGTTGGATCATCAGGGTTTTCTGAGTTTTGTGCAAGAAGTTTGGGGCCAATGGACTGGGGGAAATCCTTTAGAAAAACTCCATAGGAAATTGTATGCTCTTCGAAAGGCCCTTAGAAAATGGAATTGGGAGGTTTTTGGAAATATTTTTAGAAAAATTGATGGCCTTCGGGATGGGATTATGGCTTTGGATGTTCAGTTGCAGCAGGGTTGGGATGATTCTGTTGCTCGTAATCTTAAGCAGAAACAGGTGGAATTGGCTCAGGCTCTGCGTTGGGAGAATGATATGAAGCAGCAGCAGTCGAGGCAGTTATGGGTTAAAGATGGGGACATAAATTCAGCATTTTTTCATGCAAGCATTAAAGAGAGAAGACGGATGAATGATTTCAAGCTTCAGTTGTCAGATGGGTCTTGGTGCGAGGATGAGGCGGTGTTGGGTAATCTCGGGGCTGCTTTCTTTGAGGACATGTTTAGATCGATTCCTCATGTTATGGATGATGATTTATTTCAGGGGATTGATGGTGCTTTATCTATGGAAGATAATATGTCCATTACTGCTATTCCGAAAGGGAGGGAGATATGGGAAGCTGTTAAGTCCTTGAATGCAGATAGTGCTCCAGGTGTGGATGGTTTTACGGGTCACTTCTTTAGGGGTTGATGGCCTATTATTAAAGATGATGTAGTGGCTGCGGTGCAGGCTTTCTATAGGGGGATGGAGCTGCCAAGGAGATTTTCTTCAAATGTATTAGTGTTGATTCCCAAGGTTGACAAACTAACGAGTTTTAAGGATTTACGTCCGATAAGCTTGTCCACTTTTATGAACAAGGTTATCTCAAAGATCCTGACAATCCGTTTGGCTTTGGTGATTCCCAAGGTGATTTCCCCGGAGCAAACGAGTTTCATTAAAGGCCGGGGTATTCAAGAAAACATCGCTTTGGCTCACGAGTTGGTGCATCGGATTGATCAGAAAGTTATGGGGGGCAATGTATTGTTCAAGCTTGATATGTCTAAGGCATATGATCGTTTGGAGTGGGACTTCCTGTTTCTTGCTTTGACCTCTTTCAGTTTTATTGATGGGTGTCGGGATTTGATTTGGAGATTGGTTCAAGGAAATTGGTACTCGGTTCGAATGGGTGGGATTTCTTATGGATTTTTTGCTTCGTCTCGTGGGGTGATACAAGGGGATCCTCTATCTCCCCTGTTGTTTATTATTTCTCAGGAGGTATTGTCTCGGGCCATGCAAAAATCAAAACATTCGGCGTTGGTCGGGTTGCACCTACCAGCAGTTCCCGCTGAAGTATCTTGGTATTCCTTTGTTCAAAGGGAGGAGGACGTTGAGGGTCCATTTTGCAGAGCTAGAGCAAAAGGTGATGAAGAGGATAAGCGGATGGAAGGCCAGACTGTTATCTTTTGGGGGTAAATTGATTTTAATCAAGTCCGTGCTGAGTAGCATCCCTATTTATTCCATGGGAGTGCTGAAAGTGCCGAAGGGGGTCATAAGAAAGATTGAGGGGATGTTGGCTAATTTCTTATGGAGTAATGGGGGTGAGAAGCGTCCTCAATGGGTTGCTTAGAATGAGGTTTGTAAACCTATTCAAGAAGGAGGTTTGGGGGTGAGATCGATGGGGGATGTCAACAATGCTCTATTAGCAAAGTTGGCATGGGTTGCTTGCCATGGAAATTCTCTCTGCTCTCGCTTTATAAGGGAGAAGTATGATTTGAGGTGGGCGGATTCTAGTTCTCATGCATGGAAGGCTGCTGCTTCTCTGTTACCTCAGTTGGAGTCTTGTCGTAGGTGGATCATAGGCCATGGGGATGTGCGGTTTTGGAGGGATGATTGGTGTGGTGATCATTTAGGGGGTCCGAGTCCATATGATCATAATCTCACGGTTTGAGATGGGTTAAGGAGCATTGATGATATATGGGATTTCATTCCGAACCACTTGCATGATACTATTCACAGGGTAAGGATTGATATGGATATAGAGGATAGGGTGGTGTGTACATTGACTAAGTCGGGGGTGTTTGAGACCGCGACTTGGTGGGAACATCATCGTATTCGGAGTCCTTTGGTGGATTGGGGAGCCAAAATTTGGCACAAGCACATTCCTACCAAAGTCAGCGGGTTTTGGTGAAGACTAATGCATAATGGTCTACCGGTGGACGCTAGATTGGAGGAGAGGGGTTTCAACATCCCAACTCGATGTGTTTGTTGCCCTTCTAGTAATAACAGGGAGACCTTAGAACATTTATTTTTGCATTCGATGATGGCATGTTCATTATGGCAGCACTGGGCTTCTTTCTTCGGGATTGGGGCTCAGTATATGGATTTCCATCAGCTTTGGGCAACGTGGTGTGGTGGTTAATCACGGAGATCTCAGTTGGGCTTGGTTCGTATGGGTACTATGCTTTTTATCTGCTGGGGATTGTGGAAAGCCCGTTGTAATATGGTATTTACGGGGAAGCAGATGGAATGTGGTATGATTATTGATGGGGTCCATCATGCATTGTTGGATATGTGTTCTTATTTGGTTCCCAAAGGAAAACCAACAGCGGAGGCCCAGAATATTTTAACGAATTTGGGATTAAGGGTGGTGGAAGTAAAACAGAGGAAGGTTAGAACATTACGATGGGAGCCGGTGCGTGATTATTTCTATACAATCAATACGGATGGTTCTTCCATTCATGGCGAGTGTTCGGGAGGAGGAGTCATTAGAGATTGGAGGGGTGGTTTTATTGGTGCTTATTCCAATTTTTATGGGATGGGTACTAATATGCAGGCAGAGATTTTTGCCCTTCGTGATCGTCTAAGGTTATGTAGGGATCTTCAATAAACTTCGGTGCAGGTGGAATCTGATTCCCTGGTGGCTGTGGGGATATTGAGAGGTCATTTGTCTAGGCCTTGGTTATATTCGTACGAGCTAAGGGAATGTAGTGGCCTTATGGGTGGTTTCAGCATTAGACACGTGTTAAGGGAAGCTAATGGGGTGGCGGATAGGCTTGCGGCATGTGGTCATGTTCATCGACAAAATATGAGATATGCCATGGTTAGTGAGTTGCCGAGGGAGGTGATAAATGCTTTAAGGTTTGATGAGGGGGGTACTTATGTCGATCGTCATTGACATGGGTCATTTGATTGGGATTCAATGGTTGGTTGGTGGAATGTTTTGAAGATGTTAGAAATGGAAAGCCAAGGTTGTTTACTGGTGTGTTGTGCATCATGCAGTAAAAAGTTTGTTTGCTGCAAATTCTGTGGCCTTTTATGTGGGTGGATTGTAATTATTAAGGTACAAATTTCGTGGTATTTGGTGCTAATTTTGTCAAGTTTAACCATGCTCTATTTGGGATTTGGATATGAAAGTGCTGGTGTAAATGTATGCCGTGAGTTTGCTGAAGTTTGGGACAGATTTGGCTGCAATTTTAATGTCCATTTGCTGCAAATTATGGGACAAATTTCTTGGCATTTGGTGGATTTGTTGCCGATTTTGGTACAGGGCACGGCCATGTATGTAAAAATTCAGTATGGCCATGCAATACAAGGCACGCCCGTGCTCATTTTAGGGGCATGGCCGTGTAACATGATTTATTTTCAAGCCTGGAGTTTCTGGCCGTGGGGAGCGTCCGCTCCAAAATGGTGGGAGCGTCCGCTCCATGGTGGATTGGGCCTGGCGATTTGGAGTTTGGGCTGGGTTTGGGCCTGTTGTGGGATGGGTTGGCCTGGTGGGATGGCTCGCATGGCAGCATTCTAGGCCGGCCAGTAGGATTTTTTGGGCCAAAAGGATGTGTGTCTTGGCCTGTTTGTTGGCTTGGGATATTTTGTGTTATTTTAATTACGTTGGTTTTAGAGTTGGGCATTTTCATTCCCGCTCATTGATGTAATTTTTTTTCATCAATAAAAGCTCCCAGGTGACGTCCTGGTTCTCCAAAAAAAAAAAACCCTAAACCCTAACCCTAACCCCTAAACCCTAAACCTTAACCACTAAACCCTAAACCCTAAACCCTAACCCCTAAACCATAAAACCTAAACCCATATCCCTAAACCCTAAACTCTAACCCCTAAACCCTAAACCCTAAACCTTAACCCCTAAACCTTAACCCCTAAACTCTAAACTCTAACCCCTAAACCCTAAACACTTAACCCTAACCCCTAAACTCTAACCCCTAAACCCTAAACCCTAACCCCTAAACCATAAACCCTAAACCCAAAATCATAAACACTAAACCCTAAACCATAAACCATAAACCCTATACCCCTAAACCCTATACCCCTAAACCCTAAACCCTAACCCCTAAACCCTAAACCTTAACCCCTAAACCATAAACCCTAAACCATAAACCCTAAACCCTATACCCCTAAACCCTAAACCCTAAACCCTAAATCTCAAATCTCATATACTTATAACCGTTTGAAATTTCAGTCAGTTTTTTAACGTTTCCAGTTAGTTTTTTAGAATTTCAGTCAGTTTTTTAATGTTTCCAGTTAGTTTATTAGAATTTCAGTCAGTTTTTTAACATTTTCAGTTAGTTTATTAGAATTTCAATCAATTTTTTAACGTTTTCAGTTAGTTTATTGAAATTCCAGTCAGTTTTTTAACATTTCCAGTTAGTTTTTAAGAATTTCAGTCAGTTTTTTAACGTTTTCAATTAGTTTTTAAACGTTTTCAGTTAGTTTTTTAAAATTTCAATTAGTTTTTTGAAATTCCAGTCAATTTTCTAATGTTTCCAGTTAAATTTCTTATTGTGTTCAGTTAGTTATTTTGTTAATTAGTTCTAAAAATAATTAAAAATTAAATGTTATAATCACCGACGGAATATTTCCGTCGCTGATAAATAAAAAAAATAAAAAAAAACAAAAATTATTTATTAGCGACGGAATAATTCCGTCGCTGTTTAATTAAAAATAATTAAAAATGAAATGCTATAATCACCGACGGAATAAATCCGTCGCTGTTAAATTTAAAAAAAAATTATCACCGACGGAAATATTACGTCCCTGGTTTATTAAAAAAAAGTTAAAAAATATTTAATTTCTACCGACGGAATTATTCCGTCGCTGATTAATTAAAAATAATTAAAAATTAAATGTTATAATTACCGACGGAATATTTCCGTTGCTTATAAATAAAAAAATAAAAATAATTAATTTATCACCGACAGAAATATTCCGTCGCTGGTTTATTTAAAAAAAAACTTAAAAAATAATTAATTTCCACCGACGGAATAATTTCGTCCCTGATTAATTAAAAATAATTAAAAATTAAATGTTATAATCACCGATGGAATATTTTCGTCACTGATAAATAAAAAAAATAAAAAACAAAATTAATTTATCACCGACGGAAATATTCCGTCGCTGGTTTATTTAAAAATATAAAAAAATATTAACATTTCACCGACGGAATAATTCCGTCGCTGATAAAGAACTAGCGACGCAATATTCCGTCGGTAAATCAGGCGCCAATCTAGTGGAGGTAATGAATCGAATATTCGAGGAATATTCGTTTTTAGCGACGGAATTCAATTCCGTCGGTAAAGTTGCCGCCAAAATTATTCCGTCGCTATTGCATAGTTTTCGTCGCTATATAGCGACGGAATGATTCCGTCGCTGTTCATTTCGTCGATAAAGACCCAGTTTCTAGTAGTGTTCGTATTCTGCCCTATCCATGTCTAACGTGTCAGCCTTTACTTTCCACATCCGAATTTCCTTAGACATCATCTTGGCAATCGTCACAGCCTATCTTCAAAAGTATCAAGATTGATCAAAGCATGGAAGGAGATTTAATAAATCAAAATAATCTATTGCCTGACTCTCCAAAACTTCTTCGCTCAGTGTTTCCTTCTCTACGTCCATATCGCTTCTCTTTCTTTTAGCCTTATTATCCGTCTCAGGCATTAGAGGCTGGCTCTCTTTATCCTTCATCTTGTACTTAGCCACGATATCACTTGCGGTGAACCCGTATTTAGTATGAGTCACTGCAAAAATGAGAGACATTAGTAAGGAATATGAATGAACTCTACAGGCAAATTGGTTTGAATTCCAGAAAAAAAAAACTTACTGAGGAAAGTTGTAGAATGTGATGTAGAAGGACTTGCAATCTATATTGAAGAGCCAAGTTTGGAGGAGATTCGAAAGGATTTTGTTTTCCTTTTTGAATCTCTCGGCTCCACCTAAGAGATTCAAAAAATTTGGGGGCAATTGTTTTGGGGTAGATTTTTTCTAAACACTACATTGACATCTTGGCTCGCATAGTCCTTCAGCATCTTGATTCTTCAGCATCTTTAACATGGCATCTTGTTTCTAACAACTTGAAGATGTAGGTTCAACCAATCTTATGCAGATTCAACCGTTTCTATTTTACGTGGATATTTACTACGCAAAACGACTAAGTCTCATGTATTTCAAATGTATTTCAAACGGAAGATAAGATCATGGCAAACGGTCCCTAAACTTCAGAAACCTGATGCGGATTTCTCGGGATTTTCAGTTACATGTTGATTACTTTGTCAATACTAGGGGTATAAAAGGAGAGATAGGGATAGGCGCCATGGACGACAACCTTGTAACTCTCACTATACTTCCACTTTTTACTCACACAACAAAAATTATAAACATTTTTTGTTAAGGTAGGCTTTTCCTAAAACCTCCTGAGGTTTTGTGCCCGAGATCAATTGATCAAGGGCTTTCCTCGTTACATCTTGGCGTATCATCTTGAATTTTTGCATTCTTATACTCTATTTGTGTCCAAAATTATTTCACCGAAAATTCAATTTCAATATACAAAAAATTGACCAAAAAAACAAGCATGACAATAATTAAAGAAATTATTAGAATTGCAACAAAACAAAAAGTATGAAAACAACTTACGATATCATACAAATCATACAAGAGCCAAACGAAGCAAGTTGTTGCCTTGTCACGGGAAATTTCTTCGCTTAAACTCTTTGGACGAGCTTTGTAGAGATAAAGCATGATTAACGGACTAGAGGCGATCACAACCCAGCTCATAAGGTATAAGACCCTGCATATATATCAACAGGCTCTAACTATTATCCTCCTATCATATGTTAGTTATATTTATTTACATCTTACAATTACTAGTAGCAGAAATATATAATAGAAATGAACATTTACTTGAAAGCAGGCGATCCCATCGAGATTGTAGCCAGAAATATTTACAATTTGGTGTCCTAAATAACTATAAGCTGCTGTAATGATGGCACTAAAGAAAATGATAACTCTGGCTGTGCCATGAATGATTAAAAAGCTTTGATGGATGACAAATGTTTCGGTCGTTCTATGTAACACCCTAATTTTTTATACATAAATGAGCATTCAATGGCATTAAATAAAATTTCAAAATATTAGGGTTTTCACCCCCAAAACCCTATTACATCATAAATGTCATTAAATACCATAAATACTTAATAAATGCGAAAGCGAAAATAAATACTTATTGTCTCAGCTAGTAAAACCACACTAGCCATTAATGTACTTACAACCAAATGAAATAACTAATTGTTCAATAATCCTAATTATTCTCCAAGCGTCGCCCTTCTCGCAACCAATCCAATTCCCTTCTACTTAAAACCTGAAAAGAAAAATTTAAGGGAGAAAGGGTGAGCGAACGAATGCTCAGTAAGTTCATACGATGTCTCTTCGGGTACTAAGAAGAGACGATCAGAATGAACACTTCAATAATATAATACAAGGATAGGTTAATTTAGCTTTATAATAGACTGAGGTACAATACAGTCAAGACACCATTTAAGATATTCTTCAAAGAATTATGGCACTACGATTCAAAGGGATTCATACAAATTTCGTCAATTCAAACGTACATTATAACCTCAATGCCAAAGGTACAATTAATACACCTAGCTTCATCAAGCCATTAGTGCGGGTCGAAACATATATGGTACTGTCACACATATATGCTCGGGGTCTAGAATTGCCCTTGTAATCAGACAATTCCTGAGAGAAGGCATGTGATCACTCATGCAATCCCTAATAAGAACGAGTCTTTTTCTAATTAGACAAGTTCTGACAATGCCTTTTCTAACTGGGCATGTCCATTCTAAGCAAGTAAGTGATTTCACCAACATGCTAGAACGAGAAAGCATACAGAGGTACAGGTATGCATATGACAAGTTTCAAACCTCAGATATTCTGTGAACAACAACATTATCACAAAATATAGATAATTCCAAGTGACGTTCAAATACGCAGATTATTCACAAATAACTATCATGCCATTTGACAATCCAATTATATCAAGAAGGTATAGGAGTTCCAGTGGAAAAGAATTCAAATACAGTAAAGGAACGTAATCCCTTACCTTGGTCTAGCTTCTTGAACCGCTCTTCCCGTGCGTATCTACAACCACGTAAGAGTAACTTAGTATCTCGCATTGTCGTTAACTATCTCTACTTAGTTAAACCCTATGCATTATAATTTAACTTCTTCCCTTTCTTTATTTAGTAATCTTCTATGTTTGAAAAGTTTCTATTTTTGAAAACTTTCCATATTTGAAAATTTTCTTATTCTTGGATTTGTAATTTTCTAATTATAGTTTGATTTTTATTTAGGATTGTTCTCTTTTTCATCCTTTTCATAAATCTTAACTTTAAGGTAAACTTTCCTCTTTTAGGATTTCTACTTAAGCCCTTCTACTTTTGGTTAATTACTTAAAGGTCCTCCATTTTTTAGGTATTTGCAAAATAGTCCCTCAATTTATGAGTATTTGCAAAACAGTTCCTCAACTTATGAATATTTGTAAAACAGTCCCTCAACTTTTAAATATTTGCAAACTACTCCCTCAACTTTTAAATATTTTCAAACTAGTCCCTCAACTTTTAAATATTTGCAAATTAGTCCTTCAACTTTTAGATAATTACGAATTAGTCCCTTGACTTTCAATTAATTACAGAATAGTCCCTCGACTTCCAAATAATTACAGTTTGATCCTTCTGCAATTTTGAACTTTTCAGTTTAGTCCTTCAGTTAAGTTCTCCCTCTAATTCCTGACTGTACAGTTAAAATTCTAATGATTTTAGCTTAAAACTATTCAATTTAACCCTTTTTCAGTTCGAAACTTAACTGAAACCATTTAAACTAAACCAAAAGATTAATGAATTAACCAAAACATACCTACTTAGGCCTAGGGTTTCCAGCCGAGCCATAACAGGTTCCAATTCATGGCTTTGATTTTCTTTTCTTTTTATTTTTTTTAACATTAACCCAATAATTTAATTAATTCACTCTTTAATCAATAATTCATTAACACATTAATTGATTAAATCTATATTCTTTCTATTCTAAATTCAAGAACAAATTAGGGTTATGAACATATTGTTATAACATTCAATTCCCCATCATTTTAATCCTCAAGTTATCAATAGATCCCAAGATTAAACATTTAAAACCCAAATAATGGTCATCCAAGAACAACCTAATTTTAAATCTTTAAAAAATCATAACTAATTCAATATTACTCCGAATTGAATGAAACAAAAACTAGGATTTAGGGTTTGACATTACCTTAATTTTGGTGAAGAAAAATTGACCAAAAGATGCAGAAACTCGGCTGTTTCCCCTCCCCAAAAGCTTCAACCGCCGCCTAGATGTTTAGGGTTTTAAAAATCTTGTTTGGTGTTTTTTTTCTTTGGTAATTGCTGAGAGTTATGGAATATTTTTAGGAAGGTTTTGGTATTTAAATGTAGGTATTAACCTCCTTGGGCCATTTTTCTACACAAGCTCAATTACCTAGCCCACTTGATTTAACCCATTCAATTTAACTTTTAATAGTCCATTTATTTAAAAGTTAATTAATAATTATAATTACATTAATTAATTTTTCCTAATAAAAAAATTAATTTAGAGGTCCAAAATTTTTGAGTTCTTACATTCTAATCTTTATTTTCAAAAATTCAATGTAATTATTCACTCCATGTATATATCGAAAGCATGCAATATAACCGAGTTATGCTAGTCTTAACATCCTCAATTAATTATTCAAATTTAATTTAAAAATCACGCTTATACTACTACCATATACATTTCACAAAAATCATGCTTTTGCTCCAACTTTAATTTTATTTTTTTTTAGAATTATAATTTGGATAAAGGCACGATAGTGAACTTGGGCTTAGACTGAACTGCTAGTAGATTATAGTAGAGATACAACCTTTAAATCAATTAGTGATTAAAAGAATTTTCTCATAAATATATATATTTATATATATATATATATATTTTCTCATAAATATATATATATATATATATATATATATATATATATATATATATATATATATATATATATTGATGATGCCAAAATCGTCAAAACAGCCCAAATCCAAGCGATGATTGCTCCGGTGATTGCAAGGCCTGAAAATAAGAGAAAACACATAAACTAAGCCGGGGCGGATCCGGCTAAAGGCCCTCCGGCGTGAGAGTAAGTTCACGATTTGTATATGAGAAAACAAATTGACAGAGTTTCCCCAATGTAAAAAGTAACGTACCCAATTATGAGCAATGGGCTTGTATTTATAGGGATGGATTGATAGAATCCATATTGAAATAAACTTGTAAAGAGATAAGATGTAATCCTATGAGAATTATATTTGTTAAGGAGTCCTTGTTTGACTTGAAGTGGTGTAGTTGGTTACAATCCTGATTGGATCATGAATGTATAATCCTTGTTGTAAATGGACTGTATAATCTGCTAGCCGAAACGCCGAGGAACATAAATGTTTCACCTCGGCCTTGGCAAATAGGCCGAGGTGAATGATTCTGTTTCCTCGTCATTTGGTGATTGGCCGACAAGTATATATGTCGGGGTAAATGATTTTGTTTCCTCGTCACAGTGATGAAATGCCGAGGTAAGAACTTTTCTCCCCTCGTCACTTGCGGTATGACGGCCCAAGCATGGTGACCTAAGGCCGAGGTAAATGTTCCTCGACATACGAGGAAGACCCTACTCGGCCCTGATACTTGGCTATTTAGATAATATTCATGGCCTAATCCAATTAGGCCCAGCTCAAGCAAGCCCATGTTCGTATCTCGGTTTATATCGTTCAGTGGCCCCCGACTTTCTAGCTCGGCTTAGGACGAGTAGAAAGTCTCCTGGTCCTCGGCTATGGGATACGAACAGGTTTAGACACGTATCCTCGGTGTCGCTTCATATAACCGACGGTTGCCATTCTGGGGCCCCCCAGTCTTGTCACGCCTCGAAACTGTCATTTGCATTTAATACTTGGGGCGCCTTACCCGGATCCTTGCTTTACCCATGGGTTGACCCGGATTGGGGGGGGGTATAAAAACTTAAACCCTTTCATTTTAAACCTTTACATACCCAAATCAGTTGAGAGCTAAGAGCACGGTCCAGGCGACGAATCCTTCCGGCGATCTTAGTTCGTTCGAACCCAGTTTTCGGCGAAGGTTGATTTCTCAGGCGGTGTTGATTTCGTTGTGATTCCAACCATTTTTGTACACTCAGGTATGAAATCCCTTCCCCTGTATGCATTTCGAAAACTTTCGATGTTAATCATTTTAGGGTTCTTTGGGAAGAATTTTGAATGTGTCAAAAAACACGCGAACCGCCATTGTTGAAGAATAGAGCTTTTCTTCATGGATTCAAGTTTTAAACTTTCAAAACTTTAAAACTTTAATTTTTCTTTTGGGTCTTGTTGAACACTTTTGAATATTGAACGAACTCCCCCTTTAATCTTTGATTCCCCTTAGATGGCTCGTTCTTGGGATCATTCCCCCCGATTCCGTTATGGATATCACACTGGCAATCTAAGGGTATATCGTAGAGAGAGGGGACCTTGGATGATGCTGACCTTGGATGAAATAAGCAAGCAATTAAAAGGTTATGGCCGGACTCGGTTATTCCTTCAATACCCAGATTCCACAAGAATAGATAGGATTGAGTCCGGTTCACCCAACGTTATAGTTTTTGAGGATAGGGCTGAGATGATGGAGCACATCGAACTGTTCTACCCGGCCTCCAATCGCGAAATGCGTGAGCTTCTGAGAGGTACGGCTCCCTCCTCGGCCTTATGACATGACGAGGAGGGGAAACTCCCTTCCCCGTCCTAAAATCAGCCATTGATGAGGTAACTAACTTTGTCCCCTCGTCTTTATGCAGATATGACGGGAAGAGAAGGAGTACCCTCCTCGTCTACTCAAATAGTTGACGCCTTCGTGGAAGGTGCCCAAACTGACGGCCGCTTGGTACGAAGAAGGGAGAGCCGAGGAAAACAAAGGGAGAGGGCTCCAAAGCCTGGGATCCCATGATAGAGAAGTTATATCCCAAGTACGGGGTGGATAGGACCGAGTACAAGCTAACTTATATGGGCAAGCTTGACCTTAAGACTGATAAGGAAGAGCAGAATTTTTACTACAACCAAGATTACATCCATCTCTATTTCAAACAGTTTCAACAGGGGCTTCGTCTTCCCTTGGACCCATTCATCAATGAATTCTTGGATGACGTTAGGGCGGTCTGGCCATGCTCGGAGCCAGTGGCACTAGGGTTCTTGTGAGCTTCATCGTGCTTTGCCGTAGCCTAGGTTTTGAGCCGACCATGGGTGCTTTCCGTCATTTTTACATAGTCCAAGTTATCAAGGAAAATTACCTAGTCATCATCAGGAGTGCCCCCAAAAAACCAAAGTTGCTCCTCCCCATGTCTAGCAAAGTTGCAGGCTGGGACAATCACGTTATCCGGGTTGAGAGCCGTCAAGGTTGGGAGTTCCAGTCTCCTTGCAAGGATCCCACTTCCTCCTTTGCCGTCCAACAATATGAGTGGACCCAAGCTTTAATCAAGCGACTAGAGGAGTCTGCCGAGTTGGGGCTCCTAGACTGGAAGGCACTTGAGTCTTCAGACCATTTTTATGTCCAAGCAGGGTTGATGCCGGGACCAAAGGATGGGGTGGCTAATCTCGTCGCTGTTAAAAGAGGACGGCGTTTCAATGATTGGACGATACACCCCGGCTTAGTATTCCATGAAGATTGTACTAGGTGCAAGACCGAGCGTCCCCGTGACCAATGTCTGAAAGCAATTGATATTGTTGGATGTAAACATTTATCTTTGTTACTTTTGATTTTTGCATGGTAATTCCCTCTGCTCGTACTTGACCATTTCTTCCTTGTCCTTACAGATTTAACCGCCGGGGAAGAAGCATCCATAGCCATGGAGAGACTTAGTCCCCAGGAGCTGATAAAGAGAAAGAGGAAACTAAGCAAGATGTTTGCTTTGGTGGAGAGGAGGGAAGAAGCCAATGCTCGTAATTTGGTGCTGAATGTCCAAGGTGATCAACCCCTTCCTATTATACCACATGGGGACATGAATGCCGAGGAAGCGGCGACTGAGGAACAAACCAACCCATCAACTGCAGAGGGGCATAGCCTCCATGTTGATGCCGAGGAAGTGGAAACCGAGGTGACCAACCTCATACCTCGGCATTCTGGCTCCAAGAGAGCTCAAGGGGCTAGCGCCGAGGAGCCTGCATCCAAGAAAGCAAATGTTGGGGAGGCTTCCAATCCTGAGGCTGCTCCTCCCTTGACCATCCAGACCGCCAAGACTCAGGCGTGCGGCAGAAGCTTGCTCTGCTCATGGTGGAAAACGTCCCTCGTCTGAAGGGCCTTCCTGTGCTAGACAGGAAGAGTTACATGATGAAATTAGGCCGAGCTCCCATCCAAAGGGCCTTGGACGAGGATGTGTACGACACCCTGGTAAAGGGGAAGGCGAGTAGGGATC
The DNA here is from genome assembly GCA_022495995.1 of Adenophora triphylla var. japonica. Classification (NCBI taxonomy): domain Eukaryota; kingdom Viridiplantae; phylum Streptophyta; class Magnoliopsida; order Asterales; family Campanulaceae; genus Adenophora; species Adenophora triphylla. Next base: position 122,268 of record JAFEMH010001932.1, on the reverse strand, counting down.
ATTTGCTCTGCCGTAAAGGACTCATGTTGGCTGAGGTAGTGATCTCGTTCTTTTGACTTTATTGTTTTTACATGTGATTGCCCATGGTCATAACACGAGTTTTCCTTGCAGCAAGCTAGCATTACGGCCTATGAGGATGTCTTGGCCAAGGCCCAAGAGAAGTGGGTGGCCGATGCCAAAGATGCTCAAAAGACGAGTGAAGCCAAGGCGGCTAACTTAGCTGAACTCTTGAAGGCCAAAGAGGCCGAGCTTGAAGCTACACAGGCCAAGGTTGAGGCCGAGATAAAAAGAGCCGAGGAAGCTCGTGCTCAGATCAAGGATGCTCGAGATAAAGCCGAGGAACAGCTCCGGCTAAAAAATGCCGAGGTGGAGGAGGCAAAGAAAGCTAAGGCCGAGGTCCAAACAAGGGCCGAGGAAGCCGAAGCCAAGTGCCGAGGGTTTGAGGCTACCCTACCCCAAAGAGAAGAGGAGGCAGTTGCCCGCTTCAAGGATAGCCAAGCTTTCAAGGATGCCGTGTTAGCTAGCTCGGCCTTACAAGACGCCGTGGACGAGCAAACGGCCACCATGTTCGAAGATGGATATCTTCACCTTGCTCGAAGTATCTTGGCTGACTCCTCCACCGGCTTGGATATTAATAAGGTGGCTATGTTGATATGTCGGGACCAATATAGCGAGGAAATGAGGGCTCTCCACCACCTGGTGCCCTTCTCCGATAGTAACTTGGAAATAATGGCCGCTAAGGATGCTAGGGCCTGCAGAGAAGTGTGGAAGCCGGCCTCCGTTGTCCCCGACAATCTTAAGGCCTTGGTGGAGGCGATCCAAGACGAGGAGGAGCCTGAGGCCGGGGAAGCCGAGGTGGGAAGAGAGGCCGAGGAGACTAACTCTCGAGCTGATCAAACTGATCTTCCTCCCCCTGGCACTATCACAGAAGACTGGCTCGAAAAGCCTTTTAACGACGGGCAGCAATCTTAGGATAGTTTTCCCATTTTTTACTTTTGTGTAATAGATGGTAGGGTCTGTAATTTTCTTTGAATATCAATGAAAAATCCCTTTGTCATGATTTGTGTCATTTTAATGACTTGCTTATATTTTTGTATGCTAGGCAGGGGCACTAGACTTAAGAAGGTGGGATCCAAGGGGGTTCCTTGCTCCCTAATTGTTGAGCAAGTGGTTAGGCCGAGGAAGGACTCCTTGGCTTTAACTATACTCTAAGTTATTTAGGCCGAGGAATGTTTCCTTGGCTTTGAATGTGTTGTAATCCTGAATCAAGGTGGACCCTTGTTAGGATGCATGTTAAGCCATCAAGCCGAGGAAAATCCTTGGTCTTAGATGTTATGTTTGTAATCCTGAGTCAAGGTGGACCCTTGATAGGATGTGTAGTAAACCATTAGGCTAAGGAGGACCCTTGGTCTTGGCTGTTGGTATCCTGAATCAAGGTGGGCCCTTGACAGGATGTGTGGTAAGCCATCAGGCCAAGGAGGACCCTTGGTCTTGGCTGTTGGTATCCTGAATCAAGGTGGACCCTTGACAGGATGTGTGTTAAGACATCAGGCCAAGGAGGACCCTTGGTCTTGGCTGTTGGTATCCTAAATCAAGGTGGACCCTTGACAGGATGTGTGGTAAGCCATCAGGCCAAGGAGGACCCTTGGTCTTGGCTGTTGGTATCCTGAATCAAGGTGGACCCTTGACAGGATGTGTGTTAAGCCATCAGGCCAAGGAGGACCCTTGGTCTTGGCTGTTGGTATCCTGAATCAAGGTGGACCCTTGACAGGATGTGTGGTAAGCCATCAGGCCAAGGAGGGCCCTTGGTCTTGGCTGTTGGTATCCTGAATCAAGGTGGACCCTTGACAGGATGTGTGTTAAGCCATCAGGCCAAGGAGGACCCTTGGTCTTGGCTGTTGGTATCCTGAATCAAGGTGGACCCTTGACAGGATGTGTGGTAAGCCATCAGGCCAAGGAGGACCCTTGGTCTTGGTGGACCCTTGACAGGATGTGTGTTTAGAAGAGTCGGGGATAAAGTCCTCGTCTCCTGGTGTCTGTATGAAGAGTTGATAGTTGCTTTTCATGCTGGAAGAAACTGCTTTCGTAAAACTGAAATGCGATTACATCGAACTGCAATCCTATCAACTAACAAAAAATAAAAGACAGGAAACAAAAAATAAAAGACAGGAAATAAGAAACTAATCTACTGTAAAATAAACTAGACTAGTGATAATATTTTCTAAGGTTGTCGGAGTGCCAGGGATGCTTGAGGTCCTTCCCCTCCTTGGTCTTCAATCTGTAGGTCCCTTCTCGAATGACTTGAGTGATGATATAAGGACCTTCCCAATTTGGGGAGAGCTTGTTCTGTTCTGCCTTCCGACCAGTAGCTTCAATTTTTCTAAGTACCCAATCACCTACTTGGAATACTCTTCTCATGACCCTCTTATCGTGATATGCCTTGGTCCTTTGCTTGTAATTCACCATCCTCATCTGTGCAGCTAGTCGTTTTTCATCTATCAGATCTAGGTCTAGGAGCCTATTGACCTTGTTGACTTGCTTCATCGTAATGGGAGTTTCTCACGGTAGGGATGGCCATCTCCATTGGTGCCATAGCCTCGTAACCGAAGGTTAGTGCGAATGGGGTTTCACCGGTTGGCCCCTGGTTGTGCGAATGCCCCATAAGGCTAGGGGAAGTTCGTCCAACCATCTACCCTCGCGTCCCTCAAGTTTCTTGGTAAGGGCGGTTAGGACCGTTTGTTTCTTTCGCTTGGCGTTGCCTTGTGGTCTGCTAACTGAAGATTTTGCATGGCGGACTTTTACCCTTCCCAATTCTGCAGTGAATGCTGTGGAGAATTGCAGTCCATGATCAGAGACGATTGTATGTGGAAGGCCGAATCTGCACCAGATGTTGTCATGGACAAAATTGATCGCGTTCTCTTCCGTTATCTTGGCTAATGCCTTGGCTTCTATCCACTTGGAGAAGTAATCAAGCTACTATCACGTACTTGCAATTACCACGGGCGGGAGGGAAGGGTCCGATGATGTCGATCCCCCACATATCAAATGGCCACGTAGGTATTACAAGTGTTTGCTCAACTGCCGGTAGTCTAGGAATGTCAGAGAATCTTTGGCACTTGTCGCATTTTCTAACATAGGTGTGTGCGTCTTCCCTTAGGTTTGGCCAGTAGTAACCTAGCGATATGATCTTGTCAGCTAAGGTTCTGGCCCCCGGGTGTCCGCCGCATACGCCTTCATGTACTTCTGCCAAGAGGTTCTGAATTTCCTTGGGATAGACACACCTTAGCAGGGGCTTCGTGAAAGATCTTCGGTAGAGGACTCCGCTTATTACCACGAACCTTGGAGACCTCTTCTTGATGAGTTTAGCTTGAGCTTCATCTTCAGGGAGTTTCTCCTTCTCAATGTATTCAATGTAGTCATCGATCCAGCATCTATCCTCTCCATCTAAGAGCATGACTTGTAGTCTTTCGTACGCAGGTTCCTCGGCATAAACTACATATGGACTGGTCTTAGACACATCCATGGTTGCCAGTTTGGAAAGAACGTCTGCGACTTGGTTATCTTCCCTGCCAATTTGTTTGAGCTCGAAAAATTCCATCTTCTTCGTCATATCTAGGACCAGGTCTCTATACTTGGCAAGGGTGGGGTCTTGGGCATTATACTCTCCCTTTACTTGTTTGACAACGAGTTGGAGTCGCAGAAAGCCGCCACCTTAGTCGCTCCATAGAAGGAGGCTAATTCAATGCCAAATATTAGAGCTTCATATTCCGCTTGATTATTGGAGGCAGGGAACTTGAAACGGATGGCGTCTTGCGTAGTATATTCTCCTTCCGGGCTTGCTAGTACAATTCCAGCTCCGCTTTTTTCCTTTGTGGCTGATCCGTCCGTATACAGGATCCAACAGTTGGATGGAAGTTCAATGGGAGAGTCTTTATCCTGCAGTGCGTTTTGCTTAGAGAGGTGGGGAGATGCTCACCCATAAAGGCGATCTCAACCATGAAGTCAACCAAAGGCTGTGCCGGGAGGGTCTTCCTTGGTTGGTAAGTGATATCAAACTCGGTGAGAGCGATGGACCAATTAAGGAGACGCCTGAGCCGTCCAACTTATGTAGTATCTTCTTCAACGGTTCATTTGTGTACACGGTGATAGGATGTGCAGAAAAATAGGCACGTAGTTTCCTCGATGCAATGACTAGTGCGTACGCTATCTTCTCCACATTGAAGTATCTGCTTTCCACGTCGGACAGTGCCTTGGAGACATAGTAGACAGGCTTTTGAATTCCTTCATCATTTCGAACTAGGACAGCTGCGACAGCATGATCAGTGGCAGCTAGGAAGACGTACAGCATCTCACCGGTAGTCGGACTGCTAAGCAAGGGAGGGGAACCCAAGTACTCCTTCAACCGGAGGAATGCTTCGGAGCATTCAGGAGTCCAGGAGAAGCTCTTGGTACCCTTCAATATTTTGAAGAAAGGCAGTGACTTTTCAGCGGATTTGGCGATGAATCTTCCAAGGGCCGCGATTCTTCCATTAAGTCTTTGAACCTCTTTGATGGTGGTAGGTTCCTTCATGTCAACGAGCGCCTTTATTTTTTCGGGGTTCGCTTCAATCTCTCTTTGAGATACCATGAAGCCTAGGAACTTTCCGGCTGTTACCCCGAACACGCACTTGCTTGGGTTTAGCTTCATGTTATTAGCTCGGAGGTTGTGAATTGTCTCTTCCAGATCGGGAACGTGACTGCCTTCCTTGGTCTTTATGACCATGTCATCAATATAAGCTTCCATGTTGTGACCTATTTGGCTGGCAAAGACTCGATTCACCATCCGTTGGTATGTAGCACCCGCGTTCTTTAGCCCAAAAGGCATCATGATGTAACAGTAATTTCCCCCAGGTGTTTGGAAGGCCGTCTTCTCAATGTCCTCTTCCGCCATTTTTATCTGATGGTAGCGTGAATAGGCGGCGTCTAGGAAGCTGAGAGTTTGATGTCCAGCAATGGAATCAACCAACTTGTCAATTCTAGGGAGAGGATAGCTGTCCTTGGGGCAGGCCTTGTTTAGATCAGTAAAGTCTATGCACATACGCCATTTCCCATTTTGCTTCTTCACCATAACTACATTGGCCAACCAAACGGGGTACTTGACTTCACGAATTATTCCGGCGCTAAGTAGTTTCTGCACCTCCTCTTTTATAGCTTCCTCCTTGTCTCTTGCAAAATTTCTCCTTGTCTGGGAGATAGTCTTTGCCAAAGGATCAACTTCCAGGCGGTGGAGGGCTACTTCTTCATTGATCCCCCTCATGTCTTCGACTCTCCAAGCAAAGATGTTGAGACTGCTTTTTAGGAGGGAGATGATTTTTTCTTTCTCTTCTGGAGATAATTGGCCCCCGAGCTTGATTTTTTGTTCAGGATAGTCAAGATTGATGACTACTTCTTCCAGTTCATCTACAGGTTTCATTTCAGGACCATCACGGAATTCTAGAGACTCGATAATGATCTCTCTAATTCTTCTCCCTTCATTATCGTTCACGTTGAGGCCCTCTTCCTCCATAAGTTTATCAACATTTGGGAGACTGACCTTCCCTAGGTCGTGGTTGGCCCCCGAGTTCTGGCCGTTGAAGAGAGCAGTGTCTTCCTTGGATACGGGCGGAACTATGCCTAGGTCATCTGCAATTTCTTGGACCATAGGTTCGTCCTCATCTGCAAGCACCTCACGAATATAGCTCATTCTGGAGCTAGTTTCGGTGGTTTTCTGGGACTTTGAGATCTTGATGTTTTCCTCGGGGGTATCTACCTCCACACTCTTGGATTTCTTTCTGCTCTTCAAGACATGTTCCAAGAAGTCTTTGGGGGTGGCCCTCACACATCCAATCCCTGCCCGAGTGGGGAATTTAACTCGTTGGTGGGGAAGTGAGGCCACCATCCCATGTTTAGCTTGACTTGGAATGCCTATGATCGCATGGTAATCGCTAGTCAAATCCATGACTACAAAATTGACTGTGGCTTTGGCTAGGAAGGGATGATCACCGACTTCGAGTTCCAGCTCCAGAGTTCCCTTGGCGCCCACCTTGTGATTTGTGAATCCTTCTAGCCTTCCATGATAAGGTTCCAACATGGTGTCTTTCAAGCCCATCTGTTGGAAGGATGAATAATATAGGATGTCACGGGAGGCCCCCGTGTCAACGAGAAGTCATTCGGATTCAACATTGTCTATTCGGCCCTTTATCACCAAGGGTTGTTCACGAGCTGCTCGGCTTCCAGCCAATTCATTAGGAGAGAAACTAATGACCTCCTCTGCTTTATGAATCCAAGCAGGAACATGGTATACTTTACTCAGCTCGTGGATCTGGTCCCTTAGTTTTCTGGTAGAAGTTACCACTTCTCGTATCACATGCAACTTGGCCCTAGGAGGCCTGCGGTCTTCATCCTCGCTTTTGTCGTCATCTTCACTTTCCTCTTCCTTTCGCTTCCGCTTGTTGTCTTTTTTCATGACATAACGGTCTAATTTTCCTTCGTCGACCCATTTTTGGATTATTTTCTTGAGGGCCCAACAGCCATCAGTGGTGTGCTCGTGGTCTTTGTGAAAATCACAGTATTTGTTCATGTTACGAGGGAATTTTGGCTTGTCAGTCATTGGATTAGGTGGAGGAAGGTTGACCAGCTGCATGATTTCAGAGATGGGTTTTGTAAGAGGAGTGAATTCAAGCTTCTCCGTGCTCCTTGTTTTATTTTTCCCTTTGGAACCCTTGCCGTTTCCATTATTATTCTGGCGAGTGCCTGTCGCCTCTGTTTCTGTTTTGTCAGCTCCCCTTTTCTTTGTTTTGTCCTCAGCCATGGAAATGGCATAAGCTACCTTGTATAGTTCGGACTTTGTTTGAGGTTCCCGGGCTGAAAGTTCATAAACGAGGGGACCAGATTTTAGGCCAGAGTTGAAACAAACAATGACTTCCCTATCAGTGAGGCTCTCTTCAACTTGGTCTGCCATTTTTCGGAACCGATTATAATAGCTGAGGGTGGTCTCTCCCTTTCCTTGCTCAATGTTGGCCAAGTCGGCCAGCCTTATCTTCCTCTTACCAGCGGTAGCAAAGTGGTCCAAGAACATTCTCCTCATGCCTCTCCAGCAATCGATGCTACCTCTTTTAAGCTCACGGAACCAGGTCAAAGCTGTTCCGGAGAAGGTGCTCGCGAAAGCTTTACAGAGCAGGTCATCAGCGGTGGTGAGGATATTCATAGTTTGTTCAAAACACTGCACGTGGTCTTTTGCATCAGTAGTGCCATTGTATTTTCGAAATTAGGGAGCTTGAGGTGGGGATTAGGTGGAGCTGCAGTTATTCTCAAAGAGAATGGACGTGTTGCCCAGTCATAATCATCGTCATTGAACTTCTTTCCCCTCTCCATGTCATCCAGTCTTTGCTTCAACAGCTCCCATTGCTTGGTTTCCACTCCCTTGTCACTGCTTGAGCGGGTGCTTCGTTGGGAGCTTCTGACGGATTTATCCTTGGGGCGATCATTCACCCTACTGTGCTCGCGTCATGTCGGTGGCCAGTCCCGTTTGGAAGGGGCCTTATCACGCTTCAGTTCCAGGTCTTGGCCACCAAGTATCATCCTGTACGGTTCCGGGGTCCTTGGCCTAACAAACTCTCTATGCCGAGGACGAGGAGAATCCGGTCGATGAGCTCGTGGTGATGTGGGACGCCTAGGGGCCATGACGAGACGAGCAGGGGACAGGCGCCTGTTCAGGCTGAGTCTCGTTCTTAGGCCCCTGGAATTTACTTCCTCGTCCCTGGGAGTTAAGTGGCTTCTCAGGTCTACCACCTGGTCCTTCTTCTTGCTGTCATGCCGAGGACGAGTATGTTCTCGGGGAGCTTGCCTTGGTAGTTCTCCGGTTTTGAGGAGAGGAGCTCGCTGCTCGTCCTGTCCCTTTTTGAGGGGGTTGCCCACAGATGGCCTAATAAATTCAGCCATGGAATGCTCTGGGTCCAATTGCAAGAGAGCAAATTTGTGTTTCATACATTCTTTGTAATGTCTCCATTTGCCTATGTAACAAAGAGCGTCGGTCAATGGGTTGACTTCCTCCTGCTTGATCGGCGTCGGCATTCTTTGTTTTCTTCCTTCCTACTTGCTTTCCGCGGGCTCGAGTAGGACGAGGAAGCTCAACACCTTCTCCCTCGGCATTCACCTGACCCTTGGAACGAAGGAACATGGAGAGGGGAGGAGGGGCATCTGGCTGAGGTAGAGGAGGAGGAGGAGGCAGCTCCTCGGCTCCAGTGTTCGCCCCGTTCACTTGGGTTGGGTCCTCAGCCGTAACGCTCGTAAATTGTCCTTCCATTGTGAGTCAACAGCAAATTACCAAGTATAAATTTTCCAAAAACCACAATTTTAATAGAACCCAATTTATGGCCAAAATTAGGGCAAATTTTGACCACCCACAAACAGCTAATTGTGATTTTTTCAACACCACAGAATGCAAGCCAATTTGGGGCGGAATTTCACGCCAAAAACGCCTCCAACGGAATCTGGACAGATTCAGGTTGAAATTTGCAGATTCCGGCGGTTTCAAGAACAGAGCCTAAACGTTTTCCAGAAATTCCGTTCAATGAGAGAAAAATTCCGGCAATAAAATTGGCTTTTAGCGAGTACTTTCCAGGCCAAACAAAGGGTGTTTGAGTCGATTTCCCGGCAATGAGACCAATTGATGATGCCAAAATCGTCAAAACAGCCCAAATCCAAGCAATGATTGCTCCGGTGATTGCAAGGCCTGAAAATAAGAGAAAACACGTAAACTAAGCCGGGGCGGATCCGGCTAAAGGCCCTCCGGCGTGAGAGTAAGTTCACGGTTTGTATATGAGAAAACAAATTGACAGAGTTTCCCCAATGTAAAAAGTAACGTACCAAATTATGAACCATGGGGCTTGTATTTATAGGGATGGATTGATAGAATCCATGTTGAAATAAGCTTGTAAAGAGATAAGATGTAATCCTATGAGAATTATATCTGTTAAGGAGTCCTTGTTTGACTTGAAGTGGTGTAGTTGGTTACAATCCTGATTGGATCATGAATGTATAATCCTTGTTGTATATGGACTGTATAATCTGCTAGCCGGAACGCCGAGGAACATAAATGTTTCACCTCGGCCTTGGCAAATAGGCCGAGGTAAATGATTCTGTTTCCTCGTCATTTGGTGATTGGCTGACAAGTATATATGCCGGGGTAAATGATTTTGTTTCCTCGTCACAGTGATGAAATGCCGAGGTAAGAACTTTTCTCCCCTCGTCACTTGCGGTATGACGGCCCAAGCATGGTGACCTAAGGCCGAGGTAAATGTTCCTCGACATACGAGGAAGACCTTACTCGGCCCTGATACTTGGCTATTTAGATAATATTCATGGCCCAATCCAATTAGGCCCAGCTCGAGCAAGCCCATGTTCGTATCTCGGTTTATATCGTTCAGTGGCCCCCGACTTTCTAGCTCAGCTTAGGACGAGTAGAAAGTCTCCTCGTCCTCGGCTATGGGATACGAACAGGTTTAGACACGTATCCTCGGTGTCGCTTCATATAACTGACGGTTGCCATTCTGGGGCCCCCCAGTCTTGTCACGCCTCGAAACTGTCATTTGCATTTAATTCTTGGGGCGCCTTACCCGGATCCTTGCTTTACCCATGGGTTGACCCGGATTGGGGAGGTATAAAAACTTAAACCCTTTCATTTTAAACCTTTACATACCCAAATCAGTTGAGAGCTAAGAGCACGGTCCAGGCGACGAATCCTTCCGGCGATCTTAGTTCGTTCGAACCCAGTTTCCGGCGAAGGTTGATTTCTCAGGCGGTGTTGATTTCGTTGTGATTCCAACCATTTTTGTACACTCAGGTATGAAATCCCTTCCCCTGTATGCATTTCGCTTCTGATGTTAATCATTTTAGGGTTCTTTGGGAAGAATTTTGAATGTGTCAAGAAACACGCGAACCGCCATTGTTGAAGAATAGAGCTTTTCTTCATGGATTCAAGTTTTAAACTTTCAAAACTTTAAAACTTTAATTTTTCTTTTGGGTCTTGTTTAACACTTTTGAATATTGAACGAACTCCCCCTTTAATCTTTGATTCCCCTTAGATGGCTCGTTCTTGGGATCATTCCCCCCGATTCCGTTATGGATATCACACTGGCAATCTAAGGGTATATCGTAGAGAGAGGGGACCTTGGATGATGCTGACCTTGGATGAAATAAGCAAGCAATTAAAAGGTTATGGCCGGACTCGGTTATTCCTTCAATACCCAGATTCCACAAGAATAGATAGGATTGAGTCCGGTTCACCCAACGTTATAGTTTTTGAGGATAGGGCTGAGATGATGGAGCACATCGAACTGTTCTACCCGGCCTCCAATCGCGAAATGCGTGAGCGTCTGAGAGGTACGGCTCCCTCCTCGGCCTTATGACATGACGAGGAGGGGAAACTCCCTTCCCCGTCCTAAAATCAGCCATTGACGAGGTAACTAACTTTGTCCCCTCGTCTTTATGCAGATATGACGGGAAGAGAAGGAGTACCCTCCTCGTCTACTCAAATAGTTGACGCCTTCGTGGAAGGTGCCCAAACTGACGGCCGCTTGGTACGAAGAAGGGAGAGCCGAGGAAAACAAAGGGAGAGGGCTCCAAAGCCTGGGGATCCCATGATAGAGAAGTTATATCCCAAGTACGGGGTGGATAGGACCGAGTACAAGCTAACTTATATGGGCAAGCTTGACCTTAAGACTGATAAGGAAGAGCAGAATTTTTACTACAACCAAGATTATATCCATCTCTATTTCAAACAGTTTCAACAGGGGCTTCGTCTTCCCTTGGACCCATTCATCAATGAATTCTTGGATGACGTTAGGGCAGTGCCGGCCATGCTCGGAGCCAGTGGCACTAGGGTTCTTGTGAGCTTCATCGTGCTTTGCCGTAGCCTAGGTTTTGAGCCGACCATGGGTGCTTTCCGTCATTTTTACATAGTCCAAGTTATCAAGGAAAATTACCTAGTCGTCATCAGGAGTGCCCCCAAAAAACCAAAGTTGCTCCTCCCCATGTCTAGAAAATTACCTAGTCGTCATCAGGAGTGCCCCCAAAAAACCAAAAAGTATGAAAACAACTTACGATATCATACAAATCATACAAGAGCCAAACGAAGCAAGTTGTTGCCTTGTCACGGGAAATTTCTTCGCTTAAACTCTTTGGACGAGCTTTGTAGAGATAAAGCATGATTAACGGACTAGAGGCGATCACAACCCAGCTCATAAGGTATAAGACCCTGCATATATATCAACAGGCTCTAACTATTATCCTCCTATCATATGTTAGTTATATTTATTTACATCTTACAATTACTAGTAGCAGAAATATATAATAGAAATGGACATTTACTTGAAAGCAGACGATCCCATCGAGATTGTAGCCAGAAATATTTACAATTTGGTGTCCTAAATAACTATAAGCTGCTGTAATGATGGAACTAAAGAAAATGATAACTCTGGCTGTGCCATGAATGATTAAAAAGCTTTGATGGATGACAAATGTTTCGGTCATTCTATGTAACACCCCTAATTTTTTATACATAAATGAGCATTCAATGACATTAAATAAAACTTCAAAATATTAGGGTTTTCAGCCCCAAAACCCTATTACATCATAAATGTCATTAAATACCATAAATACTTAATAAATGCGAAAGCGAAAATAAATACTTATTGTCTCAGCTAGTAAAACCACACTAGCCATTAATGTACTTACAACCAAATGAAATAACTAATTGTTCAATAATCCTAATTATTCTCCAAGCGTCGCCCTTCTCGCGACCAATCCAATTCCCTTCTACTTAAAACCTGAAAAGAAAAATTTAAGGGAGAAAGGGTGAGCGAACGAATGCTCAGTAAGTTTATACGATGTCTCTTCGGGTACTAAGAAGAGACGATCAGAATGAACACTTCAATAATATAATACAAGGATAGGTTAATTTAGCTTTATAATAGGCGAGGTGCAATACTGGTCAAGACACCATTTAAGATATTCTTCAAAGAATTATGGCACTACGATTCAAAGGGATTCATACAAATTTCGTCAATTCCAACGTACATTATAACCTCAATGCCAAAGGTACAATTAATACACCTAGCTTCATCAAGCCATTAGTGCGGGTCGAAACATATATGGTACTGTCACACATATATGCTCGGGGTCTAGAATTGCCCTTGTAATCAGACAATTCCTGAGAGAAGGCATGTGATCACTCATGCAATCCCTAATAAGAACGAGTCTTTTTCTAATTAGACAAGTTCTGACAATGACTTTTCTAACTGGGCATGTCCATTCTAAGCAAGTAAGTGATTTCACAAACATGCTAGAACGAGAAAGCATACAGAGGTACAGGAATGCTTATGACAAGTTTCAAACCTCAGATATTCTGTGAACAACAACATTATCACAAAATATAGATAATTCCAAGTGACGTTCAAATACGCAGATTATTCACAAATAACTATCATGCCATTTGATAGTCCAATTATATCAAGAAGGTATAGGAGTTCCAGTGAAAAAGAATTCAAATACAGTAAAGGAACGTAATCCCTTACCTTGGTCTAGCTTCTTGAACCGCTCTTCCCGTGCGTATCTACAACCACGTAAGAGTAACTTAGTATCTCGCATTGTCGTTAACTATCTCTACTTAGTTAAACCCTATGCGTTATAATTTAACTTCTTCCCTTTCTTTATTTAGTAATCTTCTAAGTTTGGAAAGTTTCTATTTTTGAAAACTTTTCATATTTGGAAATTTCCTTATTCTTGGATTTGTAATTTTCTAATTATAGTTTGATTTTTATTTAGGATTGTTCTCTTTTTCATCCTTTTCATAAATCTTAACTTTAAGGTAAACTTTCCTCTTTTAGGATTTCTACTTAAGCCCTTCTACTTTTGGTTAATTACTTAAAGGTCCTCCATTTTTTAGGTATTTGCAAAATAGTCCCTCAATTTATGAGTATTTGCAAAACAGTTCCTCAACTTATGAATATTTGTAAAACAGTCCCTCAACTTTTAAATATTTGCAAACTAGATCATCAACTTTTAAATATTTTCAAACTAGTCCCTCAACTTTTAAATATTTGCAAATTAGTCCTTCAACTTTTAGATAATTACGAATTAGTCCCTTGACTTTCAATTAATTACAGAATAGTCCCTCGACTTCCAAATAATTACAGTTTGGTCCTTCTGCAATTTTGAACTTTTCAGTTTAGTCCTTCAGTTAAGTTCTCCCTCTAATTCCTGACTGTACAATTAGAATTCTAATGATTTTAGCTTAAAACTATTCAATTTATCCCTTTTTCAGTTCGAAACTTAACTGAAACCATTTAAACTAAACAAAAAGATTAATGAATTAACCAAAACATACCTACTTAGGCCTAGGGTTTTCAGCCGAGCCATAACAGGTTCCAATTCATGGCTTTGATTTTCTTTTCTTTTTATTTTTTTTAACATTAACCCAATAATTTAATTAATTCACTCTTTAATCAATAATTCATTAACACATTAATTGATTAAATCTATATTCTTTCTATTCTAAATTCAAGAACAAATTAGGGTTATGAACATATTGTTATAACATTCAATTCCCCATCATTTTAATCCTCAAGTTATCAATAGATCCCAAGATTAAACATTTAAAACCCTAATAATGGTCATCCAAGAACAACCTAATTTTAAATCTTTAAAAAATCATAACTAATTCAATATTACTCCGAATTGAATGAAACAAAAACTAGGATTTAGGGTTTGACATTACCTTTATTCTGGTGAAGAAAAATTGACCAAAAGATGCAGAAACTCGGCTGTTTCCCCTCCCCAAAAGCTTCAACCGCCGCCTAGATGTTTAGGGTTTTAAAAATCTTTTTTTTCTTTTTTTTCTCTGGTAATTGCTGAGAGTTATGAAATATTTTTAGGAAGGTTTTGGTATTTAAATGTAGGTATTAACCTCCTTGGGCCATTTTTCTACACAAGCCCAATTACCTAGCCCACTTGATTTAACCCATTCAATTTAACTTTTAATAGTCCATTTATTTAAAAGTTAATTAATAATTATAATTACATTAATTAATTTTTCCTAATAAAAAAATTAATTTAGAGGTCCAAAATTTTTGAATTCTTACATTCTAATCTTTATTTTCAAAAAATTCAATGTAATTATTCACTCCATGTATATATCGAAAGCATGCAATATAACCGAGTTATGCTAGTCTTAACATCCTCAATTAATTATTCAAATTTAATTTAAAAATCACGCTTATACTACTACCATATACATTTCACAAAAATCATGCTTTTGCTCCAACTTTAATTTTATTTTTTTTTAGAATTATAATTTGGATAAAGGCACGATAGTGAACTTGGGCTTAGACTGAACTGCTAGTAGATTATAGTAGAGATACAACCTTTAAATCAATTAGTGATTAAAAGAATTTTCTCATAAATATATATATTTATATATATATATTTTCTCATAAATATATATATTTATATATATATATTTTCTCATAAATATATATATATCAACAATCCATGTGTGATATGTTGTATAACAGTTTTCTCAAAGTCCAACTATTTTCATAAATATATGTGAATACAACATTTATGGAGGGAATATACTTTACCAAATACTCTATCATCATCTTGTAGTTTGTAGATGAGTGTTATCACAAACAAAACAATGATCTAAGACAGACCCTGAACAAAAAATAAAAATGGAAAATGGAAGATCATTTTGAGAGAGAGAGAGTACACGATTAATGTTTTTTTTTTTTTTTTTTTTTTTTTGAGTGTCAAAAGAATCAACATTTCATTTAAGTTTAAGAAAAAATTAATTGCATCCACAAATTTACTTAGATTTAATTATGTCTACAAGATTTGTCTTACGTTAAACTATGATATAAAAATAACAGAACTCTAATTTTGTAGTTACACAATAGAAACTCTAAATTAATGTTGTTGGATTCACCAAAATTTATTAATTAAGCAAAATATTGATTAATCGATAAATTAATAATTATAAATTAATATATTATTAACTTAAAGATAAATTTATTATCAAACAAATATAATATTTTCTAAATATAATATTAAATTTTTCAAAACACCTTTTAATCTTCCACCGTACTTCATTGTTCAATGTATACTCCATTCATCCCGTTCGAAGCTTCACCTTTTACCCAAATAGATATCTCGATAAAAGCTTTACCTTTCCTAAAATGGTAATAAATGTGGGTCTCATTTGTCAACCCCACTCATTTTTCCTCTCACATAATTAAATTGTGGGACCCACTTATCATATCCACTAACTTTTTTTCTTCACATATTTAAATTGTGGGCTCCACTTGTCATATCCACTCACTTCTTCCATCTCACAACCCTTTTCCCACTCATTAATTTTCTTAATTTATGTGCTTTACCAAAATAGTGAAGCATCGGGCGGGACCGAGAGAATATTAATTAAGAGCATCCACATTTGTAGAACTCTTTTAAGATTTTTTAACTTTTATATGTCACATCCTCCCCAAGTCAATAAATGAAAACTCAAAACATTTCTCAAATTTCTCACGTGACATATTGAACCAATTCGTGAAAACTTTTGCATAGAAAGTTGTTGCAGTTAATAAGTTCTTCTCAAAAATCAATTCTTTCTACAAAGAATCGCTCTTTAGAGCATCCATAATGAGAGATTTTTGGAAGTTCTATATTTTTATGAAAATGCTCTATAGAGCTTTTTGCTATTGTGGAGCAATGGAAAGCTTCTTAGTAAGGAGTAACTCCTTCTACAAAGAGCAATCTTAAGTATTTTGGTCAATTTCTTGTATGCTTTGAAATTGAACTTTAGTGAAATAATTTCGGGCACAAATGGAATATAAGAATGAGAAATTCAAGATGCTACACCAAGATGTAACGAGAAAAGCCCTTGATCAACTGATATCCGGCATAAAACCTCGGGAGGTTTTAGGAAACCTATCTAAAACCAAAGATGTTTATAAATTCTGTCGAGTGAGTACAAAGTGAAAGTAAGAGAGAGTTACAAAATTGTCGTCCATGGCGCCTATCCCTAGCTCTCCTATTATACCCCAAAAATAATAGAAAAATAACAAGTAACTGAAAATCCCTATAAATATGGATCAGGTTGCTGAAGATAAGGGACCGTTGCCATGATTTGATCTTCCGTTAGAAATGCATTTGAAATATGTAAGACTTGGTCGTTGATCTTTGCGTAGTGATTGTCTCCTGAAAAATAGGAACGGTTGAACCTGCATCTTCAAGTTGTCAAACATATGATGTTATGTTAAAGATGTTGAGGAATCAAGATGCTAAAGAACCATATTAGCCAAGATGTCAGTGATGTCTTGAATAAAATTCTACCCCAAACAATTGCCACCAAAATATTTGGATTTTTCAAATGAAACCCGAAAAGCTTAATATTTTGCCAAATGTCGATTCACTTCCGTGGGTTGGTTTAGACAATTTATTCGAGGAGTTGAAGAGTTGTAACGGGCCTAGAGTTTTATAAATGTTTGAATATCTTTTGTACGATTTAAAAGGAAAACAAATCATTTCAAATCTCTTCCAAGCTTTGTGTTCCCTTATAGATTGAAAGTCCATCGGTATCACCCTCTGAAAATCTCCTCAGTAAGTATTTTTCCTGGAAATCATCAATTTTCCTAGAGAATTCATTCGTATTCCATACTAATATATTTTGATGTTCATCTTTGCAGTGACTCATTCTAAATCTGGGTTTGAAGCAAGTGATATTGTGGCTAAGTATAAAAATAAGATGAAGATTGAAGGGAGACTGACTAATTGGAGGCGGATAACAAGGTAGTATTAAAAAGAAAGAGAAGTAACCAAGCAGAGAAGGCAACACCAAGCGAAGAGATTTTAGAGAATCAGGTAATATGTTACTTTGATATTGTTGGAATATCCTTCCATATTTTGATCAAATGCTGTTATAGGATGTAATAGTTGCCAAGATGATGGCTAAGTAGATCAAGTTGTGAAAAGGAAAGGCTGATACTTTACACGTGGATAGGACGGAGTACGAGGAAGATCTAAAGTCAGCTTTCAAGATGCTGAAAGAGAAGAAAGAAGAAATTAAGGCAAGGATAATGAGATTTCAAAATGGGTAGTCAGACTTGCTAATTAAGGCTGGTAGGAGAGATGCTAAGGATATGGAGATGCTTCGTGATGACATGGTGACTGGGGTTGCGAAATCAGTCTTTGAGGCTAGGATCGAGATGATTAAGGAATACCAGGTTGGGAAACACATAAACTAGAATCTAGAAGAAGAATATGCAGCATTACAAAGGATCATTAGTGAAAAAACGGGTGAGGTAAACTCCAAGGCTCAAGATGCAGAGGGAATTGAGCAGGTTGGATATACTTAAGATGATAATACAGAATGAGAAGGATAGTATGTTTTCCTTTAAAACAATTAATTTGATTAAAATGAGGATATGTCCTCAGAACAAGTTTTTGGTCTGTAATATTTTGGTATGCCTTTGTTGGCATTATGGGTTTTTCAGGATGTCATGTCGATGACATTATTTTTGGTATCTCAACAGGTAAACAGTTAGTTTTTTGATCTAGTAACTCTTTTGATCATATATGAAAACACTGAATGTGTTTAACTTCTTGAACATTGTGAGTAACATGATAATGTTACATCCTTAAGAACTTTGTTTCACATTGTGTGAAATACGTGCGCCCAGGCGAGGTTTTGATAACCAATTATGCTAGATAAAATATGCATAATATTTTAAGCACTTAGAATGTGTGTACCTTGGACTTCAGTTTATGGAATAGACTGACTGAGGTAAATTATCTTCATCCTTTCGAAAATAGATATGGTTGTCTTACATATTGAATATGTAACTGTGAAATACCTTGCAAGACAGACATATGTTAGGGTTGGGTGTTAGCTAACAACCCTCCGATGCTTAAGTTATTATTGTTCCAAGAGGAATAAAAATGAAAGACGTAAAAGTTAAATATTTCAAAAATGCGTACCTGATTTGGACTGGGTTTTATTATGTTCAAACTTACATGAAGTAGTGTTTAAGATGAATAGTATTCCAACTTCTTGGGATTCACATACCGTTTGGACTTGATAGCCAATATGCTCCTTTTCCTGCTTCAGCATCTATAAGATATGGTCCTTCCCTCTTAGCAGCTAGCTTTCCAGCATTTAATTCCCTAGTGTTTTGGAAGACTTTTCTAAGAACCAAGTCTCCAACTTGAAATCTTCTCACTCGAACATTTTTATTGTAAGCTCTAGCTATCCTTTGTTGATAAGCTGCCATCATAATTTTAGCAATATCTCTTAATTCGTCCACAGTGTCCAAGTCTTGTGTCAAAGCTTGTTGGTTGCCAGCTGGAGTCGTGAGACCATATCTTGCGGCTGGCACCACAACTTCAATAGGCATTACTGCTTCTATCTCAAACACCAGTGAGTAAGGAGTATGCCATGTTTCATTCTTGGGAGTTGTCCTATCTGCCCAAAGTACAAAAGGTAATTCCTCAGCCCATCTTCCCTTCTTATGATCAAGACGTTTCTTCAAGTTGTTAATAATCAACTTGTTGCTTGACTCAGCTTGTCCATTTGCTTGAGGGTAGACTAGAGTTGACATTATCAGCTTTATTCCCCATCTTGCACAGAAGTCCTTGGTTTTCTTGCTGATAAATTGAGATCCATTATCACAAATAATTTCTAATGGAATCCCAAACCTGCTCAGGATGTTCCTTTTTACGAAGGAAATAACTTCTTTACCTCTAATCTGAACATATGATTTTGCTTCAATCCATTTCGAAAAGTAGTCTGTCATTGCCAACATGAATACTTTGCCCCCAGGAGCTTTAGGTAAGTTTCCCACAATGTCCATCCCCCACTGCATGAAAGGCCAGGAGGACAATATGGGATACAGAGGTTCTGCAGGCTGACGTAAAATATTGATATGCCTTTGACAAGAGTCACATTTTTTAACATATGCTGCAGCATCTTATCTTATAGTTGGCCAGTAATATCCTGATCTTGGAGCCTTAGATGATAACGATCTGCCTCCAGAATGATTCCCACATTCGCCATCATGCAGTTCTTTTAAAATGACAGCAGCTTGATCAAGTTACACATCTCATGTACAATCCTGAATATGACTTCCTGAAGAGTATTCCCTCAATTAGAGTAAACCTAGATGCCCTCATTCTGAAAGCCCTTGCTGCCTTAGGATCCTGAGGAACCATATTATTGTGAAGGTACTCATACTAGGGTTGAGTCCAAGATGCTTCTTGATTGTTATCTTTTGATGATGTTACTGGATCATCAATGCATTTACTTGATCTTTAGGCCGCTTTCTCTATAATTGGATATTTGACGTAAATAATAGGGATTGTATTGCTTATCATCGCTTTACATGCTGACCCTTGATTAGCCAATGTGTCTGCTTCTGTATTTTCCTCCCTATGCCCTTGTTCAAAGGTGAAAGTGATGAAGCGGCTTTTAAGAATCTTCACATGTTGGAGATATGCTGTCATCTTAGAATTTTTAGCTGCGTAAGAACCATTGAAATGGTTAACCAGTAATAGGGAATCACTATAGACATTAATATGTTTAACATTTAAATCTAAAGCAGTTGTTAAACTTATAATGAGGGCCTCGTATTCGGCCTCATTGTTCGTTGCATGAAATTCACACGACACAGCTGGAGGAAAGATATCACTTTGTAGGGATCTTAATATTATGCCCAGACCTTTTCCTTTCTTATTTGAAGAACCATCCGTGTACAAAGTTCAACATATTAAGTGTATGTCACCTTCAAGTTGATGTACCTCCAGTTCTACTTCAGGTTGTAAGCTGGGGCTAAAATCTGCTACGAAGTCAGCCAAAGATTGGGATTTGATAGCGGTCCTAGGCTCGTACTGGATGTCGTATGTACTAAGTTGTATGGACCACTTTTCCATACTTCCTGATAATTCTGGTTTTCTCAAAACATTTCTAATGGGAAAGTTAGTTTTAACAGATATAAGATGTGTTTCAAAATAGTGACGTAATTTAATTGAAGCAGTTATTAATGCAAGGATGAGTTTTTCAAGATGTGTGTACCTAGTTTCAGCATCTAGAAGGGACTTACTTATATAATAGACGGGATGTTGTTCACCTTGTAATTCTCTTACCAGGACAGCACTAACGGCATTTTCTGAGACAGCAAGATATATAAGGAGTGGTTCACCTTATTCCGGTTTAGATAATATGGTGGTTCTGAAAGGTACTCTTTGAGTTGAATAAATTATTGTTCATGCTCCTCAGACCATTGAAACTTCTTTTTCTTCATTCAAGAAGTCATAGAACAACCTGCATTTGTCAGAAGACTTGGAAATGAACCTGTTAAGGGATGCTACTCAACTGGTCAGCCTCTACACATCTTTGATTGTCTTTGGTGATTCCAGGTTAAGAATTGCTTTAATCTTCTCCGGGCTAGCTTCAATACCCCTCTTTGTCACCATGTATCCTAAGAATTTCCCAGCTTGAACTCCAAAGTTACATTTTGCTGGATATAACTTCATATTGTGAAAGCTTCTAAGTTGTCAAAAGCTTCTTCAAGATGTTGCACGTGATCTTCAATATGCTTCGATTTGACCACCATGTCATCAATATAAACTTCCATAGTTTTTCCCAGCTTCTCTTTGAACTTCTTGTTGACTAGCCGTTGATAAGTTTCCCTTGCGTTCTTCAAACCAAATGGCATTGCTATGTAGCAATATATTCCTTTCGGAGTCATAAATGATGTATCTTCTTGATCTGAAGGTTCCATCTGAATCTGTTGAAATCCTGAAGATGCGTCCATAAAGGTCAAGATGTCATGTTCGGCTGTGGAGTGAACTAATGAATCAATTTGTGGTAAGGGGAAAGGATCTTTAGGGCACGTCTTGTTCAAATCTGTAAAGTCAACACATACACGCCACTTTCCGTTCTTCTTTTTCACCACCACTACATTAGCTAACCATCTTGGATAATTAACTTCTCTAATCATCTTGGATTTCAACAGTCTATCTACATCTTCTTTGAAAATCTGATTGCGTTCATGAGCAAATTTTCTTCTTTTCTGATGGACAGGTTTGACAGTTGGATCAATGTTCAACCTGTGAGTTATGACATCTTTACTTATCCCCGTCATATCCTCTTGCTTCCAAGCAAAGTACCTGAATCTGCTTTTCAAAAATTCTATTAGCTCTTCCTCCACATCTTGAGGAATGTCTGTTCCAACTAACACCTTCTTTTCCGGATCATAGATGTCAACCGGGACATCTTTAACTTCATATTCCACAGCTTCTAGAACATCTATGACCTTTTTCTTTAATTGCTATGCTTGACGAGGATTAGTAGAATCTTTCATGGATGTCTTGTAACATTCCTTAGAGATCTGCTGATCTCCTTTAAGTTTGACTACTCCCCAAGGTGTGGGCAGCTTAACACATTGGTTATAAGTAGACGGGATGGCTCTCATATTGTGTAGCCAAGGTCTGCCTAGAATGACGTTGTAAGAAGATGGGCAATCTATAACACAGAACCTCTCTATAGACTTGACACCTTCAACATATATGGGCAACTTGATTTTCCCAACTGTCTTCTTGGTTTCCCCACTAAATCCAAGCAATATGGAAGAATTCTTTACAATTTCTAAGTCTGGAATGCCCATTTCCTTCAAGGTGACAAGCATCATCAAGTTGACAGAACTTCCATTGTCGATGAGAATCCTCCTCACCTTGCAATTTGCAATCTGCAAGGTGACAACTAGACCATCATGATGGGGACCCGTGATTTCTGCCTCGTTTTCTTCATCAAAGTTTATCTGCGGATCTTCACATCTTGAAGAGGATCTGGCTAGTGTACTGAATTTGTCTTCCTTCGAATCCTTAGCATGACGCTTCACTGCCGAATAAGTTATGCCGCAGATTTCTGAGCCTCTAGAGATGACATTGATAGTTTTTATTGCTGCTGGGGGTGACTGAGGTGTTTTTGGAAGGAAATCCTTAGCTTCAGTATGCCCCTTCCTTCTGCCTAACAACTCCTTAAGGTGGTCTTTAGATAATAGATGACTGATCTCCTTACGAAGGGCAATGCAGTTGTCTGTAGTATAGCCAAATTCTTCATGGTATGCACATGATTTAGACTTGTCCTTCCAAGCTGTTGGTTTTTCATTCTTCCTGGGCCATCTTGGTTTTTTGCCCAAGTTGTCCATTGCACATAATAGTCCTGCAATATTGACAAAAAAAAACAATAGTCATCAATTTTTGGAAATTCAAAATTGTCATTATCTATAGCATCTTCAACAGAATTAATCTTAAGATCCTCATATTTGGTGTAGGGTTTTCCCCTATTATGCTTATGATGGGAAGATTCTGCCTTCCTGGCAGTGCTTTCATAAATAGGAGTCTCTTTAGCATTTTTCTCTCGGATTAGCCTATCTTCTTCAAGACGTATAAATTGAATGGCTCTTGTTCTGACATCTTCAAGTTTCTTGCATGGGTTTTTGACTAAGTCTTCATAATATGGTGAGTCCTTCTTGAGACCCGTCCTGAATGCTTCTGTTGCAGTTGACATGTCTAGGTTTGATATGTCAACCGCTTCTTTATTGAACCTGCTCAAATAATCTTTACGAGTTTCTTCAGGTTGCTGAGTTATCCGATACAAGTCACTAGTAAGTTTTTCAAATACCCTGTTACAAGAAAATTGATTAGTGAACATATCAATTAATTGTGCATAAGATCCAATAGAACTCAAAGGTTGGTTTATGAGCCATCTTAAGGCTGCTCCTGTTAATGTTGATCCAAAGCCTCTGCATAAATAGGCTTCTTTATACATCAAAGGGATATGGAGGACACCCATCTTCTCCTGATATAGGGCTACATGCTCCAACGGGTCTGTAGTGCCATCGTACTGTTTCATTTGAGGAACAATAAATCTCTTGGGTAACTCAGCATATGCAATAACAGGTACAAAATGGGTATCATTGTAACATTTTGGAGATGATATAGGCACATGAGATGCAACTCCTGGGTCATTCATAACCATTTCCCTTAATTCTTGCAATTGTCTAGCCACAAAATTTTCTGCATCAAGGTTATTAGGATTATGATTAGGATTAACAAAGTTATATGCATAATTTGTAAAACCCCCTGTTAATCCTGAAGATGGTGTCTGAAATGATGGTATTGAGGTTGGCAAAGTGGAGCACGGATTGGTGATGATGCTATCAGTTTGTGTCACGTGGCTTCTTGAACCTCCTGCACCTGAATCTCCTGCAAAGCTGAAATGTCTAGGTTGTAGGGGGGATATTGTTCTTGACACTGGAGATGTTCCAGGACCTTGAGTAGATGCACCTTGAAGACGAGAAATAGCATTGAACAACATCTGGTTAGTGTGCTTTTGAGTTTCTTGTTGATTCTTCAAGTAATCCATCATCTTGGTCAGGTTAGTGATAAAGTCAAAGGTCAGCTCTTGCTGAATAGCGGCTGAAGAGGTAACAATCGGTAAAGATTGTTGAGAAGGCATTCCAAGTGTATTTGAATCTTGAGCTCCAGATGCTCTAAGCACTCCAGTCCTTCCTGAAACATTTTGAGTATCTTGACCAGAACTGGGATTGCTCATCTTGGAATTTTCTTTGCAAACTTAAAAGACCAAAGTTCCGCGTGACGCCAAATTGTTTTGGTCAATTTATTGTATGTTTTGAAATTGAACTTTAGTGGAATGATTTTGGGCACAAATGGAATATAAGAATGAGAAAATTCCAGATGCTACACCAAGATGTAACGAGAAAATCCCTTGATCAACTGATCTCCGGCACAAAACCTCGGGAGGTTTTAGGAAACCTACCTAAAACCAAAGATGTTTATAAATTCTGTCGAGTGAGTACAAAGTGGAAGTATAGAGAGGGTTACAAAATTGCCGTCCATGGCGCCTATCCCCTAGCTCTCCTTTTATACCCCAAAAATAATAGAAAAATAATAAGTAATCGAAAATCCCTATAAATCCGGATCAGGTTGCTGAAGATAAGGGATTGTTGCCATGATTTGATCTTCCGTTAGAAATGCATTTGAAATATGTAAGACTTGGTCGTTGATCTTTGCGTAGTGATTGTCTCCTGAAAAATAGGAACGGTTGAACCTGCATCTTCAATTTGTCAAAAATAGGAAGTTATGTTAAAGATGTTGAGGAATCAAGATGCTAAAGAACCATATTAGCCAAGATGTCAGTGCTGTCTTGAATAAAAATTCAACCCCAAACATTAAGTAGCTATTTCCATTAATTTTCACACTTCCCCATATTGACCATTAAATATTATATAAGAATACAAGAAAAAAGTTTAATGTTGTTGGATTTGGGGGCCACAAAAAAGTTGATGAAAAGCTTTACGGTTGTGAAAAAAACTTTAAGGTTTTTCTTATTAAGTTGTTAATGATGTGGCATTTGAAAAGTACAAAAAAACTATGAAAAAAAACTATCTCCACTGTGGATGCTCTTAGCTAGTAGCACTTCAAAAAAAACCCACAATGGTAAAAAGTCATGAAGATTTTTTTTTTTCATAATAATAAATAGCTTTTTAATCAACTTCAAAATGGCAAAAGGCTCTATAGAGCTTTTTCAATGAAGATAAAGATATCCCACTTCAATCTCCTACTTTATTATGCTTATTGTGTTCAATGTATTATTTTATGTACATCAAAAAAAATTATATATAAACACAATATCAAATCATACTACTAACACAAACAAATCACATACAATATGGCTTCTCATCTTCATCTTAAATGTGTGAAAAAAATCAACATTGACCAACGAAATTAGAGATGAAGACAAAAATAGGAGACAATAATATATATATATATATATATATATATATATATATATATATATATATATATGTGAGAGTGCTCAAATGAGAACTTATTTAAAATGAGAATCATAAGAACCAACCACAACCATTGAATTAAAATAAATTAATGGTTTATATTAGATGTACTTATATAAAAAAAGGTGACATTTTCGTAGTTTTTTTGTGAAAGCTGAGAAGTAGGATGACATTTGATCATCACTTTCCAAAATCTGTTACGTTATCATTTAAATTCCTTAATATTTTAAAATTCAATATCCCAAAATCAATAAGTCGAAAAAATATCTGAGAACACTGTTTTTCTCGTATCAAAGAGGCGAATCAAACTACATCCCAAGAATATATGACTTTGAAAAAATAATGTCGAACAACAATAAAATTCTCAAAATACACTTGTATTCAGTAGCTGCTGAATCCAATTGTATTTTGAAAATTTCAATTGAATTCATCAAAAATACACATAGATTCAGTAAACTAAGTAGCTCATGACTTCAAATGCAATGATCAAAATACACATAAATTCAGTAGCTACTAAATCCAAGTGTAATGTTAAAAATACGCATGTATTCAGGAGCTAACTAGCTACTAAATCCATGTGAAATATTTAAAATAAAAATGGATTCGGTAGCTAAAAATCTACTGAATGCAATATTCAAAATACATAAGGATTCAGTAGCTAATTAGCTACTAAATCCAAGTGCAATATTCTAAAATACACATGAATTTAGTAGCTAACTAACTAGCTACTAAATCCATATGTAATGTTCAAAACACACATGGATTTAGTAGCTAACTAGCTACTGAATTCAAGTACAATGTTAAAAAATACACATGTATTTATTAGCTAACTAGCAAACAAAATCCATGTGGAATTTTCAAAATACACATGAACTCATTAGCTAAGCAGCTCTGAATCCATGTGTAATGATCAAAATACACATGGCGTTACTAGCTAATTAGCTACCGAACACAATTGTAATGTTCAAAATATACATGTATTCAATAGCCAACTAGCTACTGAATCCAAATACAATGTTCAAAAAGAAATATGAATTCAGTAGCTAAGTAACTACTGAATCCAAGTGTAATTTTAAAATATATTAATGGATTCAGTAGCTAACTAGTTACCGAATGCAATTTTCAAAATACATATGGATTCAGTAGCTAAATTCAAGTGTAATGTTCAAAAACACACATGGATTCAGTAGCTAATTATTTACTGAATCCGAATACAATGTTTCAAAATACACATGAATTCAGTAGCTAAGTAGCTACTAAATCCATGTGTAATGTCACACATTGATTCAGTAGCTAACTAGTTATTGAATCCATGTGATATATTCAAAATACCTATGGATTCAGTAGCTAATTAGTTACTAAATCCAATTGCAATGTTAAAAAATACACATGTATTCATTAGCTAACTAGCTACTAAATTCAAGTAAAATATTCAAAAATACACGGTAGCTAACTAGCTATTGAATTCATGTGTAATGTTCAAAATACACATGAATTCAGTAGCTAACTAGTTACTGAATACAATGTTCAAATAAATATGGATTCAGTAGCTAATTAGCTATTGAATCCTATTATAATGTTCAAAAATATATATGGATTCATTATCTAAATAGTTACTGAATCCATGTGCAATGTTCAAAAATACCTATGGATTTAGTACCTAACTAGCTACTGAATCCATGTGAAATATTCAAAATACACATGTTTTCAGTAGCTAACTAGTTACTGAATGCAATGTTCAAAATATATATGAATTCATTAGCTAAGTAGCGAATGATTCCTAGTGAAATGTTCAAAAATATACATGGATTCAGTAGCTAATTAGCTATTGAATCCATGTGTAATGTTTAAAATACACATGAATTTAGTGGGCTACTAAATTCAAATGCAATGTTCAAAAATATAAATGAATTCAGTAGATAAGTAGATATTAAATTCAAGTGTAGCTTAAGAATTTAATTGTTGTTCAACATTTGTTTTCACCCTATTTTCATGGATGTAGCTTGATTTGTTTTGTCGAGATAAGAAAACAATATTTTCAGAATTTTTTTTTTCCACTTATAAATATTGAGATATTTAATTTTAAAATTTGAGAAAAAATAGGATGATGACGTGGCAGGTTTTGAATTTCAATGTCAAATGATATTTTAGAGATTTGTCCTTCTCTATCTTATTAATTTCAAAAATGCCACCGCCTCTATATAAGTAATTTCTAATCTTAACCTTTGATTTGTCTGTTATGTTATCCGATGGTTATAGTTGTTTCTCATAGTTCTCCTTTTAATTAGTTCTCATTGTACTAAGACTATATATACTCCCTCCGTTCCACCGATCTTAAGAAAACTTTTCATTTTGGGCGTCCCGTCGATCTTAAGAATTTCAAAAAATGGAAAGTTTTTATTATTTTTATACTCTTTCTACCCCACTCATTCTCTCTCCTACTTTACTTTTATACTCACAACATTCTCTCTCCTAACTATTCATCCCACTCATTCTCTCTCCTATTTAATTTTTCAAACTCACAACACTTCTTCCACTCATTCCCTCTCCTAATACTATAATAATATTCCTTAATTTTCGTGCCTTTTCATTTTTTCTTAAGCTGGGTGGGACGGAGGGAGTATATATATATACATATATATATATATATATATATATATACATATATATATATATATATATACATATACATATATATATATATATATACATATATATATATATATATACATATACATATATATATATATATATATATATATACATATATATATATATATATATAAAATGAATTATTAAGTTATACTCCCTCCGTCCCATAGAACATTACACGTTTACTATTGAGAACGGAAAATAAGGAATAATGTTATTAAAGTAGGTGTTGTGAGTGGGAGGAGAGAGAATGAGTGGAGAGAATAGTAAATTATAATGGTGTTGTGAGTATTAAAATAATGTAGGAGAGAGAATGAGTGGAGAGAATAGTGATTTAAGGTTTCCTTTTTAGGAAAGTGGGACTTTAAAGAGGGACGCCCAAAATAGCAAAAGGGGTAATGTTCTATGGGACGGAGGGAGTATTTCATATGAAGTCTACATAAGTAATCAAAATTTTATTATTTTATAATTTTAGAAAATTATTAATTTGACACGTTTTCTCTAACTTGGGCTGGACAAAAAAATATTATTTAAAAGAGTTTATTAAATTATTGAGTAATAATTAATGGAGTTTCTATTGTACTTTTAATTTTCTTGTTAGATATTCTTGGAATAGATATTCTTCTGTGATGAAATACTAAGGGCTTGTTTGGTAGCAAGAGAAGGATAAACATGATTATGTATTCTCTTAATAATAATCCTCGTATTAATAATACCATCCCCCTTCCATTGGATAAATAATGAGGGGATAAGACCCTTATCGGCCCAAACTTTCTAAATAATCCAAAAGTTTAAAACCATACCAAACAACCTTATCATATACTCCCTCCGTCCCATTACAAAAGGTATAAAATTGTATAGTGAAGTAAGTGTTGTGAGTATGAAAAATAAAATAGAAGGGAGAAAGTGAAGTAGGGAATAGTTAGTGTATAGGTGATGTAAATATGGCTAGTGAGTCCAATGAATAAATAAATATTAAAAATATCATTTTTGGGCTTATACCTTTTATAATGCCTTTTATTATGAGACATCAAAAGAAGGATTTTGTGTATTTTAAAATGGGATGGATAGAGTATCGTTTATCATATCCCATCTTTTATCAGGTTATCAAACACCCCATAAAAGGTTCTATAGCCGAATGCTAGCATGTGTGCCAGACGAGAAATCACATAAGTTCAAACCTCAAATAACAGAGATTTTTTTAGTAATACTGTGAGTACCCCTATCCAACTCGCGACCCGTACAGTGCCTTTTATACAATAAAAGTGCACTAGGGACATTTTGGTACATTTATATTTTTTTCCGAGACTTTCGAGGACTTTCTGTAAGTTCCTTACTAAGATAGTACCTATAGGACATTAATCCAGGCATTTGGACCTATAGGGAATTACATAAGAAAGTCCCTGGCAGTTATTTGGCGCCAAAAAGCAGTTGTGGCTTATTATGTCCCGCGACTTAGTTTGCCATCGGAAAATGAACATCCAAAGTCGTGCAAAAGAGCGTGCCATTGGAAAATGAACATACAATGTCGTGCTACACACTTTCCCATTCCCAGGAGCCTGTAAAATAGAGCCTCCTCCTCCCATTTCTGGATCCCTTTTCGACATCTTAGAGTTACTCTGCCAAAATAAGCCAACACACAGTAGTTTATCAAACACACTGTAAGTACACCAATCCAATTCGCGACCCTTTTTAGGTGCATTTTAATATGATAAAATTGCACTAGGGGCGTTTTGGTAAATTCCCGGTCCATTCTGAGACTTCCGGAAATAATTCATAAGTTTCTTGCGAAGGAAGTACGTTTAAGTATTTTTCTCAAGCAAAAGGACCTACAAGGAATAAATCAGTTTGGACCTATTGGGAATTAACCTGGAATGTTCCAGAACCAGGTTTTGACGCTAGAAACGGTTATGGGCGTGCTCAGTCGTGCGACATCTCGAGCCATGGAAAATGGATGCAGGAGGTCGTGCGACACAACTCAACCATCATCAGCAGCCTATAAATAAGACCCTCCCCCTCTCATATTTGGAACCCTTTTTTCACTCCCTACTGTCACCCTGCCAAAATTCCTCCAGAAACTCATCTCTCTGCTCCTTCCACACAAACCTACACCAACTCCCCTTCAATTCCCTCATCTCCCATACACATCCTACCCATCTACCTCCATACTTCATACATACCATTGAAGATCTAAGCCCAAGAGCTCCTGCTGTGTTCGAATTCCCATCTGAAGCTGATTTGAAGGATTCTACACTGAACATAGTGTAGAATTGTGGATCTACAAGGGTAACCACTCCCTCCCTCCTTCTCTCTCTTACATTTACTCTTTGCATAATTCATTGCAATTCCTGTCCATTGACTTGATGATCCAGCTCCATGTGCTTTGATTATCGAGTCACAATCGCCATCTATGTTTAAGTTGTTTTGGTTAGTTTAATCTCATGTTCATGGTGTGATCTCATTGGATTTGTAACTCATTTGCCAAGGGAGTGTGGATATCCCCATATCCACACCCCCTTGGTCAATTCGTGATTAATTCATTGTTTTCTGAGTTGAATTGGTGTTGTGATTGGATCCAATTTGATCTCAGTTCATCCTGTGCTTAATTCTGTAAAGTTTCTGCAGGTGGAAACCTGTATCATGCGACACAATTGGACATGTGGAGTCCTGTGTCACGCGACACAAGTAGCCACTCTGCAGAGATCATCATTTCGATTGTAATTCGTTCATCTAGTGCACATGTCATTCAAAACAGAGTGTGGATCCTCAATATCCACACTCATTTGAAGTGATTTGTGTTGATCTCTGTGTTCAATATATGCTGTAGTGTGGTATTATGATCATTTGATGTTGTTGTAGTTTGAGTCTTGTAAATCCTCTGCAAAGTGGCCATTGGTGTCACGCGACACAACTGACCCTATCAGGTTCTGTGTCACGCGACACAAGTAACCCCTTACAGAAGGTTCATTTCAGCTGTAATCTGTTCATCCTCCTTGTAAATGGGATGTGGCCTCCCATGGTAAATGGTTCACAAGTTGTAATTCCCCATGTTGAGCAATAAAATGAAGCATTAATGTGCTTTCATTACATATTTTGTCACACACAAATTCGTACACATGTTTGAATGTTTTGAATGTTGAACATAGAAAGACTCGTCTACGGACGAGGCGTGTTGGGTGAACTCTCGGTTCTTTCCAACACGTAACCTGACCCCCGGACCCAATTCTCTATTTTTAAAAGGTTTTCAATGTTTCCTTTAAAACGGCGTGGCGACTCTCAAAATTTAATTATTTTTCAGCGAGCGTTCATTCACACACACAATTTCTCTCTCTCTCTCTCACACACATAATTCTCTCTCTCTCACATAATTATCTACATCACATACATAGAGCCATCTATATCTAATCCCATCTGAGTTAGATATTGGTTCTGGAAGTTTTTATTTGAAGATTTCTATACCTAACTTGGTATAGGAATTGTGGTCTATAAAGGTGACATACTCGCTCTCTCTTTTCCTTTCTTAGTCATGCATCTACATGCTTAATTTGATGATTAGTGTAGAGTTTTGATTATGAAATCTATGTTCTAGTCCCAAATTCTGTGAATCATTCGTTATTTTCGTGTTATTGCATGCTATTGAGTCATTTTGATGTGTTTTTGTTTGTTCATCACGATGAGTGTGGATCACTCATATCCATACTCTCTTGAGTGTTGATTATTGATCTCTGTGGTCTCTGGGATACATGTATGGTGTAATTCGATCTTTATATTGCCTTGTTTCTCCTGCAAGCCAAGTTTGTAAAACCTCTATAGATGGCTATCTGTGTCCCGCGACACACTTAGCCACTTGCAGAGGTTACCTTCTCAGTTGTAATTTGTTCCTAAATCTTGCATCTCGGGATGTGCCCCCCCCCCGCTCAAAGTGGTTCACAAGTTGTATTTATTTCATATTATTAATCAAAAAACATTTTATCTCTCTTGTCTCACACATGGCACACACTTGTTTCATTTAATGGATGTTAGATTAGAAAGACTCGTTATGAGGAATTTTTGGTGAACTTCTCGTTCTTCCCAAAACGTAACCTGACCCCCGAACCCATATTTCTCTTTACAAAAGGTTTTTCGAAGTTTTCCTTTTAAAAATGGAGTGGTGACTCTCTTGTTTCTTTTTAATCGTGCTCGTATGTTCCGTCTCATTTTCTAAACTCATTTTCAAACTTCCCATGCGTTTGCATGCGGACGGGCATATGTTCAGTGGCGACTCCGCTGGGGACTGAAACTTGTTTTCAAATAGTGGGTCAAGCTTTCGTTCTCTCTAACATCCTTTATATTCACTTGTGTGTTACGTGTTTGTGACCTTATGTGTGCATCTTCTATTCTTCCATGCTTGCCATGCTTCTATGTGTGTTCTTAGTCTGTTGTATTGAGGCTATGAGATGAGTCCTTGCCATGATTGGAGCTGGTTCTTGTTCCTGCATAAGGTTCTGGAATTCTGGCTTGTCAAGTCGTGCGACAAGTCGTGCCAGTTCTGTCCTGTGTCCCGTGACATAGTTGGCCATTATGCAGGGTTGGATTTCTTTGTTCAGATTTTGATTGAGGGGCAGTCTCCTTGATCAGATTGTGATCTTTTTGGTTATTTTACCCTGTGGTTTCTAGTGTGAGTGGTGTTTTCCTATGTCATCTCTTTCAAAATAAAAAAAAAGGACAAAAAAATCTTTTTCTCAATAATGTAATATAGTAAACCGCACACTACCTCACTACTTCTAGATCCCATTTTTGGAGCGATTGACGGCATTGCGGACGGTGATGTATGTCACCAATGTTTGAGCGCCTGATATCAATCCTGACGCCCTAGATGCACCCCTAGGTTGGATCACACTTTTTCAGCCTATCCTAAACGATTGGTTTTTGATACACCATTTCAAATATACTAAAATAAATTGTATGAATTTTAATCATAGGCTAGAATACCTACACGACCTAGCACGTATGGGCATGTTGCCATTGCAACATGATTTCGACAAGAGATCATGCCGCAATGCCAACATGTACGGATGAGAGGTCATGCCGAATTTTTTCTTGAAATTCTTCAGGAACTACCCGTCATGCTGCTGAATTTTTTCCAGAAATTTGGTCTACTTGTCCGCTCCAGAAAGCTTTGGTCTTGTATTGGTATTATTGACAATTATTAATTTTTTATACAATGCATTTTGTATATTTCGAATGGTATATCCCTAGGTTCCCATTTGAGGTTTAGATTGCGAAAAAGAAGGCTTCTCCTTTTCCAACCGTCTCTAGGATTTCTAAAAGATATCATTTTCTACTTGAACATTAATAACAAACTTGCATGAGTCCATCTCCTTTTTCTTTCTTCCCTCTCCCACACCTTATCAAAGCTCTTTACCTCTGCAGCTTTGGCAAGTTGGTTCCGTGCTCCAGTTCCTGGTGCTCGTTTAGTCCGTGTTTCTAAGGCAACGAAAGCAGTCACAGTATCTGAGTAGTATTCTTCATCAAATTCGGAGACCGAAATGTCTAGTACAGAGAATGTTATGACCAACCAGTCTGGAGGCTCGCATGCCATGGGTCAACAGAGTGCGGATGGTTTATCTATTGAAGAGTTGCGGGTTACCCTTGAAGCCGCTCTTGCTCGTGAGCATGAGGCCCAGTTGCTTGCTCAGGCTGCTAAGGCTAGGGAAGATGAAATGCATGAGCACTTTGTGGAATCGATGCGCATTCAAGGAGTTACCGTGATAAGGCATGAGGATGGGTCATACGAAGAGATCACTGATGCCAATAACACTGACCTTGGGGCCGGAAATGTTTCTCTCCCTCCTCAACCCACCTATAATGCTACACCTCCTCCCCTTACTTATGGTTCTCGCCCCGTCCGCATGCAAACGCATGGGATAGGTATGAATGCACAAGGTAAGACCCCTCCTCCGGTACCTCAACCAAACCAAGCTCGGAATTAGGGTATGCAATTGAATCCTAAAGGTGGTGTTGGCAATGTTGGAAGGCTACAACCAAACATCTATGATTTGACGTCGTCACCGAATCCTAATGCTTCCATGCCTCCTAGTCAGTTTGGGTTGCAGTTTCAGAATAGTCATCAGTCTCAGCCTCAGCAAAGTCTTCAGGGTTTTTGGCTTCCGAGTTCCCAGCATCAGGAAGGTTTCCCGGATGGTCAATTTCGTGGTCCTCAGTTACAAGATGGGTCCCAATACCAAAGTCAGTATCAGTTCTCTGGCAATCAGTTCAATCAAGAAGGATTTCTGTAGCCTCCTTTTAATCAGTCTCAGCCTCAGGGAGGGTTTTCTTAGCCATTGATGGGGTCAACTCATGGTTTCGGTTCATCGCCTACGCATTGTCAATTTGGGTCAACTCAGTATCCAGGATCAGCTCCTTATTAGACTGCTAGTGCTCCGCTTCAGAACAAGAATTCTTCATTCTAGAATGCACATTTTCCTCCGTTGCCCTGCGCAAGTCAGTTTGGACATCTGTCAGCTCAAGGAGGTTCTCAGCAGTTGGGTAATCAGAATGTGGTGCAGTTCAATGGTTATGATCAGTACGAGAATAAAATGCCAAACTCAGTTATTCTGTTTGATAGAAATTTGAACGTCCCAAGTACTTTTGGTCTTCCAACAGCTTCCTTGCCTACAGTGCATCCTTTTGAGAATCTTTTCTTCCAGTCAACCAATTCCGTGCCTTCCTCAACTGTGTTTCCCTCTATTCCTCAGCCTTCTAATGTAACTCCCGAAGTCGCTGTCCTGTTGGAGCAAATGAAGGTCATGCAGCAGCAAATTGATAAGTTGACCGTGGGAACGAGTGGACTCAAGGTAGTGGATCCAGGACAAGTGAAAGCTTTCCCTCACAAGTTTATGATGACAAAGATGAAGTTTGACGGGACTGCATGTCTAAAGACTCATGTTGATACTTATGTGATGACAATGGGGGCAATGGGTTGCACACCTGAATTTATGGCTCTGTACTTCCATCTCACCCTCAAAGGTCCTGCTTTGACGTGGTTTCTCGCTCTTAAGCAAGAAAATCGATCCACTTGGAGTCAGATTACTGAGGTTTTCCTTGAGAAATACCATGGAAATCTGGAATGGCATACAACCAGGGATGATTTGGTTGGTACAATCTAGAAGAATGATGAGTCAATTACTGATTTCTACAAAAGATGGAACGCAAAGTTGAATGAGTTGTCCGAACAAATTCCGCTGCAAGATCAGAAAGACATTTTCCTTTCATGTGTGAAACCAGTTCTCAGAGAGGCTATTTGAAGTGGATGGTATCCTGACCTGAGAGAGATGGTTGGAATGGGAGCCCGTAGTGAGAACAGACTCTTTAATCTTACTCCGAACACTAATGCCAGTAGTGGTGGTAGCTATCGTTATAGAGCAGCAACAAATCCAATTTCAATGTCCCTGAAAGCAAAAGAGACAGTCAAGGATAACAATGTCAATAATCTTCAGGGAGGAGGTAATGGTCAGAACAATGGGAAGTTTCAGCCCCGTTAGCAATAGAAATTTGATGATCTCGGGATGACTACCGAAGAAGCATTCAATGGTTTGGTTCGAACTGGGATGATCAAACCACTTGACAACTATAGCCTCGCTAATCCCAACCCAAATCTAGACAAGACCAAGTATTGTCGCTTTCACCAATATCCCGGCCACACCACCAATAGTTGCATCACTTTGAAGAGGGTCATTCAAGGGCTCGTAGATGACAAGAAAATTGAGAAAGGTCCTCGCCCCAACATTATCAATAATCCTCTTCCAAAAAATGGGGTCAATATGATAGAGTTTTTCAATGAAAGATTTGTGAATGTCATAGAGTTTGGAGAGTCGGCAGATGTTGGTTGTAAGCTTGTTGAGTCAAAGGATGTCTATCTCAATGTAACCAATGTTGTTGATGAAATGAAAGATAATTTCTGTTATGTCTTGTATTTAGATGATTTGCATAATTCAAATGATTATGTAGCATATGATGAGTAAAAGGAACATCTGGTTATCAATGCGATTTCTGTCGCAGCTCCAAATGCCTCTCCACTCTCATGGGAAGAACATAGGATGACAGCCAACGTAGAGGCACCCTTATCAGTTAACCAAATAAGGCAAGCATCATGGCCATATAGTGACCGTTCAGCTCCTTTGACTTTAGCCAAGCTCAAAGAGGCTAGTAAGAGTTATGTGGACGAAGAAAATTGTGAAATTAATCTGCTCACTAGATTGGGAAAGATGTTGGGTACAGATGATACTGGGCCGTCACGTAAAGACAAAGAAGTAGCAGTCTCAGATCAGCAGGTTTCACGATATCCTTATGGATCAGCTGCAGAAGTTTCACCTAAAGAGGTCCAATTTTGACTCAGTTGAAAAAGACTCAAGCTGATATTTCCTTATGGTCATTGCTCACCTCATCCAATCCTCATAAGCTTAAACTGGAAGCAGCACTAGCTAGGA
Organism: Adenophora triphylla var. japonica; assembly: GCA_022495995.1. Classification (NCBI taxonomy): domain Eukaryota; kingdom Viridiplantae; phylum Streptophyta; class Magnoliopsida; order Asterales; family Campanulaceae; genus Adenophora; species Adenophora triphylla. Next base: position 86,198 of record JAFEMH010001932.1, on the reverse strand, counting down.
CTAAGGTGTCTGTGAATTCTACTCCGGATGAAGCTTGCCAACTAATTGGGATAGCTCAGTATGGAAACATCATTACTTTCACGGATATTGACTTACCTTCTTATGGGCCGAACCACAATGAATCCTTGCATATTACTGTTTCGCTAGAAGGGCGTCGTATTCTGCATGTGTTGATAGATAATGGGTCAGCCATGAATATACTCCCGACAAAGATGATGAGTATGTTGGATATTAAGGCAACGAGCTTGCGACCTTCTAACCAAACAATCAAAGCTTATGATTCTACTTCCAGAGTCGTTTTGGATTTGAATCTATCATTTAGAGGTAAGAATATGGTCGTGGAATTTCAGGTGATCGATATCCCAGTAACCTTCTCAGCTTTGTTGGGCAGACCATGGCAACACGAGATAGGTGGAGTGGCATCCACGCTGCATCAGTGTGTGATGTTTGTTCAGGATGGTATGCTAACTATCATTTATGGAGACAGTGTTACTATTGATGGGACTAGTGCTAATGCAATGCCGGTGATGGAGATTAAGTTGGACAAAGAAAATCTCATGCTCAGTGGGTTTACATTGGAAAATCCAAAAAGGCAAGTATGTGCTATTGACTTGACTGTTTCTTCTGATAAGATTCCTCCTGTTTTGAAAATGATGCGCAGTATGAATTACATCCCTGGCTTGGGATTGGGAAAGCGTCAATAGGGTAGGTACAAGATTGAAGCTCCTGAGTCCAAGAGAAACAAAATAGGTTTGGATATGTGATGGCTGATGAAGATAAGGAATATGACAAAGTCGAGGCTCTCAAGAAACGAATGGCTCAAGCTGCCGGTAGGCCTTACAGGAAGCCGAATCTTCGTCCATATAGCTTATCTCTTAACAAGTACTTTACTAGTGAGGGTAAGATGTTTGTATGCCCATAAATGAGGTTGAACCAGATGAAAGAAAGAGTTGATGTCATGCGTAGTCTTACTACTAGCCACAATCCAGTCCGAGAAATGTTCATCAGTGCACCAAGGAGACCGGGTACGATTGCTACTTATGAGTATAGCTATCACTTTTGGGGTCCTAAATGGCTTGATCAGTTTGAAAAGCTAACTTTGGATGAGCCCATGATTGGTAAGATCCGCAATGCTATTGCAGTGAATGTGAGTGAAGATTTGGCAAATCTCTTCTAAGCTTTGGAGTTGTCTGAATCTGGAGGAGTTGAGAACCCAGTTCAAATGCCGGTGGAGAATCTCTTCCACGTAGTTGAATCTAAGCCTTTGAGTGGTCTAACAGAGAATGCACCGTTGACCAAGAGTGTTGTTGTTGAGGGTCCGCTTGATTTGATTGATTTCTCATCGGAAGCCTCGGAGGACGAGTTTGTGGCCGTCATCGAGTTTAAAGGTGAGAAAGTGATTGATCCACGCACTTTTGTGTCTACCACAAAGATTCCCCTGAGTAACTAGACTTCTTTCAAAGGACCCATTGCTAGCAAGGAGACTATGATTGAGAAGTTAGGACTTACACCTCGCCCCGGCTCTTCTGTGTCAAAATTTACCCCTGTTGTCTTGAGTCAGTCCTCTGAGTCTCTTGTGATTGAGTTTGAGTCAGATGATAGGTCTGATGTCCTCACGACTGATGATCATCATCATGTCATTGATGCTGTATTCCCTTTCGCTCTTAATGAAATAATTGATCTTTCTGAGTATCCCCTAATTGCCAATTTAACGAGTGAACGCTTAACTAAAAATGAGCATAAAGACTTAAAAATCATTAATCAAGATTCATTTGAAGATAATGCAGACACATTAGATGAACAATTCTTAAAAGATAATTCAAAGCAGGTTATTGACCGAGAGGAAAGCCGGGCCCAAGTTGCCGATGAGGTATTGACTACGATAAATTTTGGAACAACCGAGGAGCCTAAAGAGACGCAGATTGGTAGTTTCTTCTCCGGAGCCGAGCACAAAGCCCTTTTTGAATTGCTCAAGGAATTTGTGGATGTATTTGCTTGGTCTTATAAGGATATGCCAGGACTGGATACGTCTATGGTGGAGCACCGGATACCATCGGATGCAGATGCTAAGCCTATCAAACAAAAGTTGCGACGGTTTAAACCCGAGTGGTCTTTGCAAGTTAAAGAGGAAATCGAGAAACTTCTGCGAGTAGGCTTCATTAAAGTGATCGAATATCCGACTTGGCTCACGAATATCGTGACAATCACCAAATCAAACGAAAAGGTTTGTGTTTGTGTGGATTTCCGAGATCTCAATAAAGCTAGTCCCAATGATGATTTCCCTCTACCGAACATAGTTATGCTCGTGGATGCAACTGCAAATTATAAAGTCAAGTCTTTTGTTGATGGTTTTGCAGGGTACAATCAGATTAAGATGGCCGATGTTGATCAAGTAAAGACGGCGTTTACCACTCTGTAGGGTACTTATTGTATACAGTGATGCCATTCGGGTTGAAAAATGATGGTGCTACTTATCAAAGAGCTATTACCACTCTATTTCATGATATGATTCATAAAGAGATTGAAGTATATGTCGACGACATGATTATCCATTCCAAGGGATCAAATGGACATCATTTGGTTGATTTGAGAAAGTTCAATAGATTGCGAGAGCATTCCATGAGGTTGAACCCAGCCAAGTGCACCTTTGGAGTTGTCTGTGGAAAAGTTTTGGGATATATGGTCACCAAGCGTGGTATTGAGGCTGACCCGAGAAAGATTAAAGCCATCATTGAGATGAAGCCGCCTAGAATCGTGTCTAAGGTAAAAGATTTTATGGGACGCTTGCAATACATCAGTCGGTTTATTAATCAGTTGACCTCAATGTGTGAGCCAATCTTCAAGTTGTTGAAAAAGAACAAAGAAGTGGTTTGGAATGAAGAGTGTCAAATAGCCTTTGAAAGGATTAAAGCCTATCTTGTCAATCCCCCCATCCTCTGTCCACCACATGGGAGTAAGCCTTTGCTTTCGTACTTGACAGTAACAGATACAGCCGTTGGAGCTACGTTGGCGCAAGAGAAGAAGGACTCAAGAGTGGAAAATGCAATCTACTTTGTCAGTCGTAAGCTCCAAGGATGTGAACTGAACTACTAAGCTCTAGAGAAGACATGTACAACCTTGGTTTGGGTTGTTGGAAAGCTAAAGCATTATATGTTGTTTCATACGGTACATCTGGTTTCGAAAATGGATCCGATTAAGTACTTATTTCATAGTAACAGAGGCAATATATCCACAAGACTCACCAAGTAGACCTTCTTTGCGGCGGAATTTGATATCAAGTATGTGACTCGGAAAGCGATCAAAGGGCAGGCTTTAGCTGATCAGTTGGCAGACTCTCCTAGTACCGAAGTTCGTGGACCATAACTTCAATTTCCAGATGAGGGAATCTTTATGGTGGAAAATGGAAATCGATGGCAATTATTCTTCGATGGTGCGGCTAACAAAATGGGTAATGGTAATGGTATGGTTTTGGTAGATCCAAACGATATGCACACTCCTATCACCATCAAATTGAACTTTTCAGTTACCAACAATGCGGCCGAGTATGAAGCATGTATAGCTGGTCTGGAGGCCGCTCTCAAACGAAATATTGGGGAACTAGAAGTGTTTGGTGTTTCTCAGCTAATAATTAACCAAGTTTCCAATAAGTGGAAGACGGTGGATCCTTGTCTCCAGAAGTACCATTTTTACATAGAAGATCTCATTAGTCAGTTTAAAGAAGTGACATTCCATTTCTTGCCGCGGGTTAAAAAATAGGTTTGCTGATGCATTGGCTACCTTGGCTTATTTGGTTGAAATACCTGAGGGTAAATCAATTAAGCCATTCAGAGTTGGAAGATGAGAGAATCCGGCTTACTGTTTCGAAATTGAGGTTCAAACTGTCAATGAGCCTTGGTATAGTCAGATCTTTCAGTTTCTCAAGCATGATGAAGCATCCTTTCCAGTTGTTGAAGAGGGTAACTTACAAAAGGGTATCCGAGCTAAGAGTCTACAAGATTTGAAAAGACTATCTGCGCAATATGTTATACTTGGAGATGAATTGTGGAAGAAAAGGGAAGGATGTCCACTCTTGCTTTGTATCAGTAAAGAGAAAGCTCAAAAAGTGATGGAAGATGTTCATAATGGTGTATGTGGACCACATATGAATGCTCGCTCTTTAATGGACAGTATCATCAGATTGGGTTACTTTTGGATTGCAATGTAGACAGACTGCATCCATTTTGTACGAACTCGCGACAAGTGCCAACATTTCTCCAATATGAATCATATACCTCCTCATGACTTGTATTGTATGATGACTCCGTGGCCTTTTGCAACTTGGGGAATAGATGTGATTGGGAAAATCACTCCAGGTACCAATGGACACTCATTTGTTTTGGTTGCCATAGACTATTTAACAAAATGGGTTGAGGCTGCGTCATACAAAGTTCTTACTGCCAAGAAGGTTGCTCGTTTCATAAAGGAACAAATCTTCTGCCGATATGGAGTCCCGAATGAGGTTATATCTGATAATGGATCTCACTTTGAAGGAGAGCTTGATCGTTTGCTTACAGAATTCAGGGTTAAACGCCACAAGTCAATGCCATATAGACCACAGACCAACGGTCCTGTAGAGGCTGCAAATAAAAACCTTGAAGGGATTATCAAGAAAATGGATGAACGAGGTCAGGATTGGCCAGAAAAGCTTCATTTAGCATTGTGGGGATACCGTACTTCGATTCGGACTGCTACTGGTGAAACTCCGTATGCTCTGATCGATTGGCTTCAGAGTCGATACAATGAGCTGGCACTGCTCGATGAGCGCAGACTATGGAGCATACTCGGGCTTATCGAAAAAGAATGGCTCGTGCATTTGACAAGAAATTGAAGCTTCAGGATATCAAAGTTGGTGACTTAGTTCTAAAAATGAAGCCATCAAATCAAAGTAGTTCTTTGGGAAAGTGGGCACATGTTTGGGTTGGTCCATTCGTGGTAAAAAAAATCTTCTCCGGAGGAGCTATGGAATTGACAGATTTGGATGGAAATCCGTTCGTGCACCCGTTCAACGGCAACAAGCTACAACGTTACTACGTCTAATCGTGTCCTCCCCTCTATTTAAAAAAATATATAAATAAATTGTCCCAGATGAGACTGAAAACCTCCCAAAAGGCAGTCCATGCAAAAAACAGGGCGCACCCGGTGCTAAAAGAATATACCCAACTAGACTGAAAACCCGAATAACGGGCAGTTTATGTAAAAAACAGGGTTGCACCATGTCCCTCTTCTATCTTCCCTTCCTGAAAAATACCCCAAAATAATTGAGTTGAACTACGGAAACCTGAGCCCCTTAGTTCTCTTTGTAAAAGGGTAACGTAGGTAACCACTTGTGGTTCGGTCTAAAATGCAATAAAAATACCAAATCTTGTCAACAAGAGTGCATTCAAATACTAAGATGTGTCTTGATTACAACTCCAAAACTATTCACGATTCACTACAAGTTAATATACTTATTGATGAGATCAAGCACGGTCTACTCTCGACTCATATAACCTGCTGCGAATAAAATTTTGGAACTTTCAAAATCCTAAAATCTATTTGTGTCTGCAATGGCAATTGGGAGATGATCATTTCTCAAAAAAATGTCTTGTGTCTCAGAAAAGGGTCTCATGTCTCAGATAAGCGTCTAGGTACTCGTTCCCACTCCCGAACTAGAATCAGTCCAGTAGCCCTCAAAACTGCCCTAGCAGCTCTCTCCTGTCTCAAGGCCGCTCTACGTGCTATCACCTCAGGATCATTTCTCAAAGCAGCTCTCCGGCTCTCTTGCCTCTTATAATCTTTTACAACATCACCAGTAATGTCACCTGGGTTCCCCTTGGCCTATATATCTCTGAATGATCGACTAGTCGGATAGTCGGCCCTAAGGTATTCTCGACGATGAGCCTCTATCATCAACTACACTGGACCCCGCTACTCCTCATACCAGATCAGATATTCCATGGTCAAGAAAGTGATACCCCAAGTCTGGAAAAGTACTGTCTGTGTGGGAAAGAAACCCTCCAGAAAAGATCTGCCGAAGAACTACACAGTCTGGGGCTCGATCATACTCATCGGAATGGTATCATTCATTAATTTTTCTCTCAAGGTCCTGAAAATCTGTTGTGGATATCCATACTGTCTTCTCACCAAAGACAGGATACAAAAAGATGATACATACAATCTTGGCAGCCTGACAATCACTGATCCATCTTGAACGTCTCTCATTGTCTGTAGTCTCCACGCTGGGATCCAAAATCATAGATCAACAGTCTCATATCGAGTCAGTCTCATCTGCCAACTATCAGTAACTGCATCTCTCAATACCCTGCATTGCCCTGTCACCCAAGGCATTGATATCTGTCCCTCAGGTAATGGCATGATCAGTCATAATCTCTCGGAGAGCCATAAAGATAGTAATCTGGGGCTGCCTGCACCCATGAACTCAGATCTTCCTACCAGCCTATCAATACCATTGTATGTCTCAGCCAACATCAATGGTACGATATCCATCTCTCCCTGTCTAGACTGGATGTGGCAAAGGTCGATACCTCGATCACTTCTCAGTTGTCTGACAACCTGTAGCAGTGTACCCGGACAAACTCCGATGCATCCACAGAAATAATGGGCCAACAAAGTAAGCAGCATAAATGTATCCATAGATGTGTACAACTCAAATAGCTCGGGACTGGATCGACACAATCTAGCCATCCAGGTCAAATTTACAAATTTGTCACCAATAATCATGTGTGATACCTGATCTCCTGATAATCTCAGGAAGTCGGATAACTGCTCTATAACTAACCGTCTGTCTCGCAGGAAGGCTATGGTCTTTGAATCAGTCAGACCTATCAGTGCTCGAAATTCTTCCATTGTCGGTGTCAAGTCATTGTACGATATTGTGAATACGTGTCGCTCAGTATCCCAGAAGCACGAAGCAGCTCAAGGTAAATCCTAATCAATCCTCCAATCTTTCAGAGACCAAATATAGGGCATGCCATATCTTTTGTCAATGAGTTTTCGATGTTGTCTTTGGTGGAAGCGCGTGAGTTTAATGATGTCTTGTTGAAGTTGATACTCTCGGGAAGCAATTTATTTGTTGTAATGCTCCATTATGACTTAAAGTCTTGATCTTTGATGCTGAAGTAAATGTTTACTACATTGGGGCTGCTGTGATTCTTACCCTGGGAAAAGGTGTGGTCTTGAAATGAATTTGAAGCTTGGTTAAGAAGAAACCTGACATTAGGCTGCCTTAGTCGTGCGGCATACTTTTCCAGGCTGACAGGCAAAGTCGTGCGACATACCTGGCCACTATCAGACATCAACAAACCTGCTGCAATATGCACTCACCAGGGCACGTCCCCGACTTGTTTATGCTGCAACATATAACCCATCCATTTCTCAAACACATGGGAGAGGGTTCACTTTGCCATACATACATATACAAACCATAAATCCATATAATCACCCCATACAATCATCATCCCATAAAATCAACCATACAATCATCATCCCATAAAATCATTACCCCATTTTTTCAAAATAAGATGGACTCGTGCAATAAAGCTAACAATGCATAAAAAGCTAACAATAATCAAGTTCAAATCCATACAAAGATGTGCATAACAAAAATAACATAGTCAAATGAATAAAGTAAAGTAGTGCAGTAGGGTGTTTGTTTCCCATAGGGTACAATAATCAAATGATCACAATCTAATCAAGGGGCTACTCTGACTCCTCCTCATCACCCCCATCCTCCTCATCACCCTCCTCATCCTCCTCGAACTCATCTGGATCATTTGAAGGAGCCTGATATGCCTCAGTTTCCACACAATAATAATCATCAGCTTCATCAACAACAATGGAGTCGAGCTCATAAGGATCAACTGGATCAGTCTCATCATCATCACTCTCGTCATCATTGCTGGAGCTGGAAAGAGTCACAGATGGATTCTTGGTCCGAACCCTCAATCCACTGGCACTCATATCAAATCGACTCTTCTTCCTCTTTAGCTGACCTGGAAGGGAAACATTCACTGAGCCCTGGGACATGCACTGTTTCTTCCAATACTTCACGCCCTTCTACAGCTGATGAATCATTCCCACGACACATGTGAAAGCTCGAGCAAAGTGCCTATAAGCCTGGGCTGGAACCTGTTACAATCAGACATGAGGATTTTAGAAGACATTTCTTGATTTTGGAAATGAAAGCAAGCAATTTAAAAGAGGCAGGAGGCAATACTTATAGATCTCGTGCCTCGTGGGAGCTGAAGATGAGGATGAATCTGAGTCATGTCGATGGAAGCTTGCCGTACATGGCCACCACCCTGATAGTCAATATACGCTGGAGGCAGAGGAGGTCTAGCCACAAATCCATTCGAGGGCCCCACACCCTGAGCATCATAACCAGCTCTGACCTGAGGAGACTGCAACCTCCCAGCCATATACATAGCATAGTCCCCCTCATGTGTATACAGATGGGCCCCATACCCAGAATCAAGTCATCTATATCATCCAGCTGACGAGGGAACTGCATCCTGTTTGGAGGATCATCGGGGACTAAGGCATGTCTGTTGGCCCCATTCTGCCTATACACCCTCTCTGCCAAGTACAGACCATCTCTAGTCAAACCCACTAGCAACTTGCGGAACTCTGTCAGATGGATAGCATAATCCAAGTGCGCAGCTGGGTATCTGTCAGCCCATGGGAATAAAGAGAGGTTATTAGGGACCCCTCTCAACAGTATCATCGTGTCAGCATAGGAGGCTGTCATCCTACTCCTCACTCCAGCCACTCGAGTCTGTCTCCGAACATCCTTGGTCTAACGGTGAAGAGCGGGATAAGTAGTGGCCGGGAACTCGTCCTTGATCCTCCAAGGGTAACCGCCAAACACCACATATCCTGAAAAAGATAAACCAGACAGTTTAGAAATAAAGAAATGATAATAATAACTGATGATAAAAATGAATGATGGAAAGCTACCTCAAACGCCATCTGACATCAGTCAAAGGACTTTGCTTCCCCCCTGCTGATGTCATCCAGAGCCAGATACATCTCGGCGAGCCCTGCTTCTCCCCAAGAAAGGTTTCCCACATTCCCCCAGATCCACAGAGGCTCAAGAAGTGACGTGAGAGTAGTAGAAGCACCATTGGGAAACATTATATCAGACAACCCAGCCCAATCAAAGGCCCTAGCCAGTCTCTCAGCCCGGAGCCTACTATCAGCAGAATCATCAAAGATAGGAGGATAAGCCTGACTTTGCTCCTCAATCCTCCCATGTATCTCACCCAACTCATAACCATTCCTCTTCTTGTCCTGACGAACGAAGCTTACTAGTCCCAATATGTCATCCTCAGCAAGGGGCTCGGGCTCAACTGTATAGATGGGCTGATCCGTGAATGGCAACCCCGTAATGACTGCAAAGTCATAAGGGGTCACTGTGGCCTCACCCCAATAAAAATGAAAAGAGTGGGTAGTCTCCCACCAGAACTAACGAAAGGCCTTCATCAGCTCAACACTCCTCTGGGTATCCTCAATGGCCTCTACCATATCAAAGAACCGGCCAAACCCAGCTGCATAAACCATGACCTTGGGTGAATTTGCCTCATATGCATTACCCGGCAAGCTCCTCCAAATATGGCCGATCACCTCAGATGATCCTCTCATGCGCAATCCCTGCAGGTAAGCACAACACAGGTATTAAAAACATATCTCAGTCAATTACAAATCATTATGTTCTTGAAAGCATGCTATTTTCTTTTGGTCTGTCCCACATTGCCATAAATATCATTGTTATTTTCTTTAGGTCTATCCCACTCTTTTCAAAAAAATATTATCGTTAGTTCTTTGGGTCTGGCCCACTTTCTTTACAAAATCAATCATACTCGTTTCGGGTCTATCCCATTTTTCTTTGCAAAATTGTTCATTATTCTTTTGAGTCCGTCTCACCTTTTTAACAAAATTAGTTTAATTCTCAGTTCAATCCATGCAATTTTATCATCATATTCGGGCAATTTCATATTTCTGACGATTATCCTAGCATGCAAAATTGATTTTTAACAAGATTTTTTTTCCAAAAATTTGAAATTCAAATCAACAATTAGCAAGTATTGTAGGATTCTTACCGCGGATTTTCTATCAACGGAAGCATGCTTGTCCAATTGTGGGTAGAATTGCCCTCGCGGAGTTTGAGGAAAGAATGGTCAATGATTCCTCTTTATTTTCTTCCTTCTGTCGGCTAATTCCTCTTGTTGTTGTGCTTTCTTCATTGGACGTAGGCGAGGAGGCATGATTTCACAGGATTAATAGAGATTTCAGTTGAAAACCCTTGGTTTCTCTTACCTTTCTCTCAAAGGTTGTTGTGGTGTTATGTTTTGAGCTTCGACTGTTCGACCTATTTAAATATGTCCGCCTGGCTTATGAAGTCATGCAACACACCTTGCCCCTGTGGCCTGTTTTACTATTTTGCCCCTGTGGCCTGTTTTACTGTTTTGCCACTGGCATTTTCCTGTCTATTTCTCAATAGTCAAACTTTTGGGCGACTTCCCCATAATAGTCAAACTCTCGGGTGACTTCCCCATAATAGTCAATTTTTTGGGCGACTTCCCCATAACAGTCAAATTTTCGGGCGACTTCCCCATAATAGTCATCCATACCGCTTTGGTTTGAGGCACCGCACGTACTCACTTGCTTGAACTACGATCTGGCTTGATTCCCTCTAAGAGATACGTAGGAATCCTTTCTCAAAAGGTCCAGCCATTTGACCACTTTGGTCTTTCTTTCTTTTTTCCCACCAGCCGCTTGTTAGGCTTGGGATCCTTTCTTGTCGACAACCCCACTTCTTCCATAAGTGACATTGCCGAGGGGCTACTGTGAGTATCCCAATCCAACTCACTACCCGTACAGTGCCTTTTATACAATAAAAGTGCACTAGGGGCATTTTGGTACATTTATATTTTATTCCGAGACTTTTGAGGACTTTCCATAAGTTCCTTACTAAGATAGTACCTATAGGGCATTAATCCAGACATTTAGACCTATAGGGAATTACTTAAGAAAGTCCCTGAGCAGTTATTTATCGCCAAAAAGCAGTTGTGGCTTATTATGTCCCGCGACATAGTTTGCCATCGATAAAAGAACATCCAAAGTCGTGCGACAGAGCATGCCATTGGAAAATGAACATATAATGTTGTGCTACAAACTTTGCCATTCCCAGGAGCCTATAAAATAGAGCCTCCTCCTCCCATTTCTGGATCCCTTTTCGACATCTTAGAGTTACTCTGCCAAAATAAGCCCACACACACTGTAGTTTATCAAACACACACAACTTCTCTCTCTCACACACACAATTCTCTCTCTCTCACATAATTCTCTACATCACATACATAGATCCATCTATATCTAATCCCATCTGAGTTAGATCTGTTGGGTTTTACGGGTCCATGCGCAGCGGAATTAAGCATCAAATAACATAAAACCCAAGGAGCCTAGGATCCGTTCTATATAATTAACTTGAAAAACTATGAGATAGATGTAACCAACCTTGAACGCTTTCCATTCTTGAGCAATCGAACGATTTGACTATGTGATTTCGAATAAAAAACTTCATTCTTCAACTTGCTTGAACTCTAGGCCTTGATCGATGAACGAGCGAAGACCCTCTTTCGGTATCCACACTTTTGAATGAATCCAAGAACAATTTCTTGAAGATTGCTAGATCCTATAAACCTTGGAATAATATTGAGAATATGTTTGTGAATTTCTTTTGAGAATTTTGGCTAGCTTCTAGGGTTGACAGACATTCATATTTATACTACATTAGTATAGAATATGAATCCTAATCAAATTAGGAAAAGATTCTGTCAAACCACCTCAGTGGCCTGTTGTGTCGCACGACTATACACGGCACATGGTCTGTTGTGTCGCACGGCCAAACAAGGCTGATGAGGAATTTCTCAATCATTCTTCCAATGGTTTAATCAAATTCATTCTAGTTGTGTGTGACCCAATAGGATTACATTATGTTGGCAATGAGTTCGATCATGTCGACCCTCATAAGACATAAGCGGACTCTGGCAAGCCATTATGTCAACCCAAATAATGCAATGTAAGAGTTCACATTTCCAATGGTATACTTCCATTTCTCCCTTTGTCTCACGATGTTATATTGAACACAAGTCATGGTCCTCGTCAACTTGTCTTTGTTCAATGCTTTCTCGATTCTGAGTATAATGATAATTCCAATCACATTGGGGTATGGCCATACACTTTCATCATTATCACTCATCGAGGGGCCCAAGCAAAACATCTCTCTTTCGAGGGGCAAATTCCATCTTGACTTATCATCCTTCCCATCATGAATACGATCATGTCAAAATTAGCCTTTATAAATATCGTGTTAAGATATCGTTTGACTAAAATCAAACATGACTTTCATCATATGTAAGGTCATGATAATCTCAGGTCTAGGGACTAAATGAAGTAACCTTATGAGATTTAATTATGACATTTGACCATGACATAAATCTCATGCGGGTCAAGTCTAGTCACTTGTTCTCTAACAAGTACCCATAATTTCAATGTGCATCTCTATGCATATAATCATCGTATGATTATCCATTGACAATTATACTAGTTATTCTCTTAATAATTAGGGACGGTGATTATTATAAACAAATATACAAAACATATGTAATAATCAAATGATAAACATCTCATATAATAATAAATAATGTCAACACATAAGTCTATCAATCATAGGCCTAGGGCATAACACTAACAGTCTCCCACTTGCACTAGGCCCATTCTCCCATGTATCGAATACCCATAGACCTAACATGACCATCATACTTAGCTTGCGGGAGAGCCTTAGTTAATGGGTCCGCCACGTTATCATCAGTGTCTACTCTGCATATCTTTACGTCTTCCCTCTCACATATCTCTCGAATAATGTGGAAACGTCGAAGTATGTGTTTGGATCTCTGGTGTGACCTTGGTTCCTTTGCTTGTGCAATAGCACCATTGTTGTCACAGTAAAGGTCAATAGGATCTTTGATGCTTGGAACGACTTCCAAATCACTAATGAACTTTTTGATCCAAATGACTTCCTTAGATGCATCAGATGCCGCTATGCACTCAGCTTCGATTGTAGAATCAGCGACTGTACTTTGGTTGGAACTTTTCCAACTCACAGTGCCTCCATTCAGCGTAAACAAAAATCCAGACTATGATCTGAAATCATCCTTGTCGGTTTGGAAGCTAGCATCTGTGTAGCCTTTCACTACAAGATCTTCTTCCATTCCTCCAAAGACCAAGAATACATCCTTAGTTCTTCGTAAGTACTTGAGGATATTCTTGACTGCTATCCAATGTTGTTCGTCGGGATCCGATTGATACCTACTCGTCATGCTTAGAGCACACGAGACATCGGGTCTAGTACATAACATAGCATACATGATAGACCCAATTGCCGAAGCATATGGAATACCATTCATTCTCTTTCGCTCATCATTAGTCTTAGGACTTTGATTCTTGCTAGGAGATATACTGTGTAACATTGGCAAGTTTCCTCTTTTAGAATTTTCCATTTGGAATCTTCTAAGAACCTTGTCAATGTAAGTACTTTGACTTAAACCAATAATCCTCTTGGATCTAACTCTATAGATCTTAATACCAAGGATATATGCAGCTTCGCCCATATCTTTCATTGAAAAGCACTTTTCCAACCAAGACTTGACAGTCTGTATTGCAGGAATGTCATTTCCAATGAGTAAGATATCGTCGACATACAACACCAAAAATAGTGCTACGCTCCCACTAATTTTCTTGTATACACAAGGTTCATCTTCGTTCTTGATAAAGCCAAACTCCTTGATTGCTTCATCAAAACGTAGATTCCAACTCCTAGAAGCTTGCTTCAATCCATAAATGGATTTCTGCAACTTACACACCTTGTTAGAATTTTCTGGACTGACAAAACCTTCAGGTTGTATCATGTATACATCCTCAAGTAACTTCCCATTAAGGAAAGCTGTTTTGACATCCATTTGCCATATCTCATAGTCATAATATGCGGCTATGGTAATTAAAATTCTAATAGACTTAAGCATAGCTACAGGCGAAAAGGTTTCATCATAGTCTATGCCATGAATCTGCCTATATCCCTTAGCCACGAGCCTAGCCTTATAGGTGTGCACCTTCCCATCCATGTCGGTCTTCTTCTTGAAGACCCATTTGCACCCTATGGTTTTTATACCTTCGGGTGCATCAATCAAATTCCAAACATGATTATCAGCCATGGATTGTAATTTGGACTTCATGGCCTCTTGCCATTTTTCCGAATCAGGAGCGGACATCGCCTCTTGATAGCAAGTAGGTTCATCGTTTTCGATTAACTCCACTTCATCATTTTTCGTAATGAGAAATCCATATCTCTCGGGTTCGGATCGTGATCTATCACTTCGGCGAAGAACATGTGCATCTTGAACCGGTTTCACAACTACTTGTGAACTTGGTTCAGTCTCTACTATAGGTTCAATGTTGTTTTCGGGTTCTCGAATTTCTTCGAGATCTATTTTACTCCCACTGGTTCCTTTTCGAAGAAACTCCTTTTCTAAGAAAGTACCATTTCGAGCAACAAACACTTTGTTCTCGTTTCGGTTGTATAAATAGTATCCTTTGGTTTCCTTAGGATAACCCACGAAAACACATTTATCAGACTTAGGTGCTAGCTTGTCAGAAGTTAACTTCTTGACATATGCATCGCAACCCCAAATCTTCATGAAAGACAAACTAGGTTTTCTTCCATGCCACATCTCATATGGGGTCTTTTGAACTGATTTGGTAGGAACTCTGTTTATAGTGAAAGCAGCAGTTTCTAGTGCATGTCCCCAAGGATAAAGGAAGCTCAACTTGACTCATCATATAACGAACCATGTCCAACAAATTTCTATTCCTCCTCTCAGACATACCATTCCATTGTGGTGCTCCGGGTGAAGAGAGTTCTGAAATGATTCCTTAACTCTTAAGATGACTGTCAAACTCTTGGCTCAAATATTCACCACCTTGATCAGATCGAAGTACTTTAATAGTTTTGCCAAGTTGGTTTTTCACCTCATTTTGAAATATTCAAAATATCTCAAACGATTCACTTTTATGTTTCATTAGATAAACATATCCAAACCTACTATAATCATCAGTGAATGTTATGAAGTACCGAAATCCTCCCCTAGCATCGCTACTCATAGTCCCACATACATCAGTATGTATGAGTCCTAATAAGTCGCCCGCCCTTTCACCAGTTTTGGTAAATGGGTCCTTGGTCATCTTGCCAAGTAAACAAGATTCCCATGTCTCATAAGATTCATAATCATGTGAGTCTAAAAATCCATCTTTATGGAGTTTAGAAATGCGTTTCTCATTTATATGGCCAAGACGACAATGCCATAAGTAAGTGTGGTTTACATCATTGGGTTTAGATCTCTTGTTAATGTTATAGACATCATTATCACAATTTTCAACATCAAGGATATAAAGGCCATTGAATGAAATAGCAGTATAATAATGCATATCACTCTTGTAAATGGAAAACTTCTTATCCCATATAAGAAAATTAAAACCTTCATTATCCAAACATGAAATTGAAATAATATTCCTACTTAAAGCTGGAACATAATAACAATTGTTCAAAAAAAGTATTAGTCCACTAGGTAAAGTAACTTCATAAGTTCCTACGGCTAATGCAACAACTCTTATTCCATTCCCCACACGTAGGTCCACCTTTAGTTATCTTATTTGTGTAACTTATGCCTTGACCCAGCTTTTGGGGGGCATTTAACTTGACATGTTTTGCTTGATCAAGTTCTAGCCCGTTTTGGGGAACTTGTTTTATTTTAATCGTAGTTGACCTTATACTTGAATCATTTTGTTTAGATCCCTACTTGTATGTATGTCGAACTAGGTTTATAAGGAAAATGAAATTGACACAAGTGTTTGGTCGGACTAGTTTAAGAACAAAGTCGACATACTACTTACTTATTTTGAGAGCGAGATTAACCAAGAGTCGAATCTGTCAGAGGAACGAGACTGACTAAGAGTCGAGTCTGTTAGAACGAGGTCGACTTAGGAGTTGGACCTGCTAGAGGAACGAGACTGACTAATAGTCGAGTCTGTTAGAATGAGGTCGACTTAGGAATCAAACCTGTTAGAGGAACGAGACTGACTAAGAGTCGAGTCTGTTAGAACGAGTTCGACTTAGGAGTCGGACCTATTAAAGGAACGAGACTGACTAAGAGTCGAGTCTGTTAGAACGAGATCGACCTAAGAGTCGGACCTATTAGTAGCATAGAAATAACACAACTTGGTTGAATAGAACTGCAACTTTATTGAAGTAGTAGAACGATTACACAAAAAATGGAAAACTGGAACTGGAACTAAAACGTAAACTGAAACTGAACTTTAAAAGTAGTATTTGATAAGGTGGCTAGCATGCCACGGATATTTCAACTCTTTACCATCTAGATGACCAATCATATAAGTTCCCTCTTTGATAACACGAGTAACGACGTAGGGACCTTCCCAGTTAGGAGATAACTTGTTCTGCTGAGCTTTCCTTCCTGTTACCTCGATCTTCCTTAGTACATAGTCACCCACTTGGAATGATCATCGCTTTACTTTCTTGTCTTGGTAAACCTTGGTTTTCTGCTTGTAGTTGACCATTCGTAGCTGAGCTGTGGCATGCTTCTCGTCGAGCAAATCCAAGTCGATCAATCTGTTGACGTTGTTCTGCTCTTGATCAAAGAAAACTACCCTAGCTGTTGGAACTTGTAGCTCGGCCGGTGCCATGGCCTCTGATCCATACGTAAGAGCAAATGGGGTTTCACCCGTGGGCCCCCGGGTGGTTGTGCGGACTGCCCAGAGAGCAATGGGTAGTTCGTCCAACCAGCTGCCTCGTTGACCAACCAAACCCATCTTAAGTGCTGATAGGACCAATTTGTTTGCTGCTTCAGCCTGCCCGTTATCTAAAGGATAGGCGACCGACGACTTCCAATGTTTGAAGCCCACTCTATTCATCTCCTCTTCGAAAGCTATGGAGAATTGTAGTCCGTTGTCCGACATGATAGCTCGCGGAATCCCAAAATGGCACCATATATAATCATGAATAAAATTGATGGCATTTTCCTCTGTAATCCTGGCTAACGGCTTGGCCTCAACCCACTTGGTGAAGTAATCAACGGCAACAATCACATACTTACAGTTTCCTTGGGCGGGTGGGAAGGGACCAATCAAATCGACTCCCCATATATCGAAAGGACAAGCTGCGACCACTAGAGTTTACTCGATTGTTGGCAGTCTTGGTAGGTCGGCAAATCGTTGGCATTTGTCGCACTTCTGAACAAAGTCGTGAGCGTCTGCTCTCATGTGAGGTTAATAGTATCCCAAAGTAATCAGTTTGTCGGTGTGAATGTGGGCCCAAGATCGTGGGTTTTTTTTGTGAACCGCTTTCTCATGTAAGGGGTCACCGCTTCACATCAGTTTGAAGACATCCTGTTTAATTGAAAAATGGAGTCTCCACGCCATTTTGATTTCCTCAAAACTTTGAAAAAAAGGAATAGGGTCCGGAGGTTAAGTTACTCCTTGGGAAGAACGTTTGGTGTTCACCCAAGAAGCCTTGCCAAAGGCATGTCTCCCTAGATCTGATTTTCGTGCTTGTTTTGTGCTCTCGTGTGTGTGTGTGTGATTTGAAAAGGGAGGGAATGTGCCAAGTTATCTTTCAGACGTATAAACCATTTTAGTTGGTTATCGTTCGGGATTCCTTGGATTTTGATGTGTTCGGGATTTTGATCCCGTGCTCATCTTGGACTTATGATCATCATTAAGTGACCTTTTTCGCCCTCCCGTTGGGATAATCAACCATGTTAGGCTTGGAAGCCTTGGTGTGTTTTAATCCAACGTTCTTTGGGACAAGGTCATATGTGATCGAGATAGGGACACGTTTTTATAGTCCAAGAATGAGGCTCTTTAGAAAGGAAGGACCTTTGCCCATCAATCCTACATCTTGAGACGATTTGAGCTTAGTAGGGACGTTTATGCTCGTCTCAAGTGATGATCGGAGATGTAGGGGCTTAGGTTCGTCCACTTCTAAAGGGACTTCAACTATGGCATCTTTAATGGAGGAAACGATGTAAAGATGAGACCTTTACACCGATCCGCCCCACGGGATGCTTCAAGTACCAAAGGGACTAAGGGAAGGGGTATAAAGATTGGATCTTTATACTCATCCTATGTCTTTCATGCCTTAGGAAGGTCACTAGACAATCCTTGGAGAGTGATCCAACCATGAGGGACATGGGGTAGTTGCATTGGAAAGTAAAAATGGCATTTTTATGGAAATGAGTGTAATGAACACTATGAAAATTAAGACTACGAATGTAAAGGGAAGACCTTTGAGCCTTTCCTATGTCCTTTAAGAACCTTTTTAGGTGGACAATCCTTGGAAGCAAGGTCAAGGGAGTGGGAATGACATAATGATAGTTAAGATGACATTATTATGTAAAGATGACATTTTTATGCAATAAAAGGGAGATCTTTCACATCATCATGCGATGAATCCTCCCTAGAACAAGCCACTTGTGGAACCTTGTTCATCCTTGGGATGGATTCTCCATGAATCATATGTGATAAGGGGAAAGGGAGATATGATGTCTACATGGTGAAGATATGATTTTTATGACAATATATCACATATAATGGCAATATATGGAAAGATAAATAGCAAGTAAGCAATATGACAATATGACAAATATATATCAAGGAGAAAGGAAGGAGTGGTTACCAATGGTGGTTTTCCTCTATCTCCCTTGGGATTTTCCTAATGAAGGAGTGGTTTTGGATGGATTTTGGAGAGGAGGGAGGTGATTTTTAGTGAGTTTTGGCTACTGGAAATTTTAGTTTCAGTTGGGCAGAGTAACAGTGCTCAAAATTGTATCTCAAAATGAATAGAGAAGGCCTCTATTTATAGGCTGATTTGTGTTTCCTAATGAAGCCGTGTGGCATTAACCTCTGGCTAATGAAGCCATGCGGCATTATTCTTTGGTGACTCAGCCTGTTTCTAGAACCATGCAAGGTGGCGCCTAGAAACTCCCTTTCAGTGAGGGACTGCTTGGAATTTTAATTCCTAGCAAGTCCTTTACCCCTTAGAAGGTTTGGGGAAGTTTCTGAATTGCCCCTGAACTTTAGGAAAATCCGGGGAATTGCCGGGAAGCTTAATCGGAAGGCATGAGCCAGATTTGGGTACTTACAGAAGCCCCTCGGCAACGTCACTTGCAGGGCGATTGGGGTTGTCGATAAAAAAGGATCCAATCTGGCGAACTGCCGAGACGGATTGGGTGACTAAGGAGGTCGAGTGGCTGAACCTTTGGAAGGCTACCTAAGTATCTCGGAGGAATCAATCCATGATCGTAGTTCAGGAATCCACTGGGGAAAAGCGAAGAGAAACTGGTCCCTTGCTAGGAAGATGGAAAGAAAGTGACCTAGGAGGTCAGATGGCTAATCCTACTTGGGATATGCCAGATGAAGGGAGTGACCAATGTGGTCGGATGGCTGTACCTTTAGGAAAGGCTCATGCACCACTGAAGTGTGATGAAGGAAAAAGGGTGACCAATGTGGTTGGATGGCCGGACCTTTACGAAAGGCTACTTCACTACTGAGGAGAGATGAAGGAAAAGGGTGACCAATGTAGTCGGATGACTGGACCTTTATGAAAGGCTACCTACGTATCTCGGAGGAATCAAGCCGGTCGTAGTTCAAGTCTCACTAGATAGTTAGGAACATGTCTAGGATCCTTGAGATTTTTAAGATTAATTGAGGAGTCACCTGATTTGACAATTAATGGAGGTTGTCACCTGGTTTGACAATTAATGGAGGTTTTCACCTTATTTGACAATTAATGGAGGTTGCCACCTGATTTGACAATTAATGGAGGTTGTCACCTGACTTGACAATTAATGGAGGTTGTCACCTGATTTGACAATTAATGGAGGTTGTCACTTGAATTTATTCCGTTATAACGGAAGTAACGGAGGCATTTTGAGAGAAAACATTATTCTATCTTAGAAATAACGGAGATTCTTTGGGAAACAACGTTACTTTGTTAGGAGATAACAGAAATTATATGCCTAAGTGGAATGTCCAGGGGCAAAAGTGTAAATTCAGCTCAGAGCGAATGAAGTCCCCCGGCGTGAGATGGGGAAAAAGAAGTCGTCCGGCTTTAAACCTTATTTCACCAGATTAATTTAAATAGAATTGAAATGGGCAACAGTCATTGTTGCTTCATTTTCTGTCGAGGAGAGAGGAGAGAAAAGAGAGGAATTCTTCAAAAATCTTCAATTCTCTAGCTTCTGTGGCTTGAGATGGATCAAGAGGGGAACATTGTTCCTGGACAAGCGCATAGAACCTTGTCAGAAGTCGCGAGGAGGAGGCGGAGGGAATTCGTTCGAATCGAGCAAAAATACGACTTTACTACACCTCCTTCCAAGCTCTATCCAGGCAAGAGGGAGCACAAATCGATGAAACCTCAATTGATTGGGGTAAACATTCTTGATTTGCTTGATTTCGTCAATTTTGATTGAATTTTGATTGATTTAGGGCTTGACCCGATTTTTTTGGGAATTTTTTTTTGAATTTTTCTTGCGATTTTGTTGATGATTTTGGGAATTTGATAATTAACCTATGATTCTGTGGACATAAATAAACATGCATGTGCAATTTATTTGAGAAAAATATGAGAATGACTAATTTTTGAAAAATAAAGTAAGAAAAATAATGTCTAAAATGTGTCGGAGTTCTTGCATGTGCTAGAACTAGGTCAATTTCTGATCATGGATGGGAAAACAAGGTTTTGGACGATGAAAATGATTCATGCATGCCATCTTCAAAAATTAAAACTTATGTGCGAAAAATTTTGTGAAAATTGAAATTTTCGTGTTTGGGAGAGCAATGTGCTCGAGATGACGTATTTCAAATGATGAAAGACACGTCTTCTAGGCAAAGGATGCTAGAAATCTCTTATGAATGCTTCTCTTTTTGACAACATGTGCACTTTTTTGAATATATGCATGCTTTTGAGATGAAATGAAGGACTGGCACAATTTTTTGTTGTGTTTTCTTACAGGAGAGCAAGTCGAGGGGACCCACAGAGGTGGCGGTGAAGTTATGGGATAGGATGCCTAACTTTGAAAAGGATGGCGTGAACCCTAAGTAGCTGGTGATAGCGTCTGGCCTTCACTATTTCATCGAGGCTATCAGTAGAGGCATTTATGTGACCTCTAAGAGCAAGGGGCTGGTCCAGGCCCTTTCGGAGTTCTGGTGGGACACCACTCACAACTTTCATCTTAGCTGAGGAGAGATTACGGTGACTCTTGCCGATCACTGCTATTACCGGCTAGAGGTTCACTGGGAGGCCTGTGACCTGGAGAGATCACATTTATGTGGCCGAGTTCAGAGCTTTGGTGGGATTTGACCTTCGTCCTAAGGGGCTTGGGATGGAGACTAGGTTTGTTGAGGTGGAGGTTTTGAGATGTATGGATGAGTTTGAAGCCAATGAGGTGACTGCCCACCAGCTCGCGAGAGCTTTTCTGTGGTTGATGATGTCTATCACCATATTTGCTAACTCTAGGACATTGGCGATGCTTTGTCTTCTTGACTCTTTGGAGGATTTGGATGAGGTTGGGGTGGTCTCTTGGGGCGAGGCTGGATTGGCCAAGCTCTACTTTTCTCTGGATTTGTACAGCCGGAATAAGGCTGTCTATGGATTGTTT
Source organism: Adenophora triphylla var. japonica (assembly GCA_022495995.1). Taxonomy (NCBI): domain Eukaryota; kingdom Viridiplantae; phylum Streptophyta; class Magnoliopsida; order Asterales; family Campanulaceae; genus Adenophora; species Adenophora triphylla. The sequence continues at coordinate 64,371 of JAFEMH010001932.1, read as the reverse complement.
CTCTTTTGCTCTTGAGGTACTCTCACTTTTCTTTTCTCTCTTTTACTTTTCTATCATGAGATTTTCATAAGAGAAAGGACCTTTTTGTTTTGAACATGCAGGTCTGGTTCTGTGAGGTGATCGGGTTCTTTCCTTGGAACCAACAGAGTGATCCGGCTATCTTCCCGGCTATGGTGCGATGGAGGGGAGAGGCTAGGGATAAGTTCACCGGGAAGACCCGGATTACTTTTGATTACAAGATGGTGAGGCCCGTCATCAACAGGGACGGTCATGAGGGAGTGGACTTCTATCCCTGGGGGAGGTATCCAGGGGCTTTGATAGGGGATGCTGTGGTGGTGACCAGGCAGAGGAGATGGCTGACAGGGCTGACCTGTGACATTATTTACTTGGGGGACCGCTTCTCCAGGCAGCACGGTCACGTCCCTCTATTAGGCACTATCACCCCTCATGACCCTCCTCCGCTAATGCTACAGCCCAGGCATTGGTCGGGGGATGAGATAGAGAGATATCAGGCTGGCCTGGCGGCTGAGGGGTAGGGGGAAGCAGAGCCGACTGATCCTCCTATGCCTCCAGCTCATCTATCCTATGTGGTGAACGGGATACCGAGGAGGTTCATGGTGCCTATTCCTGACACGAGGGAGGCCGAGTATACTCTTCCTGCTGATAGCACTGTAAGTATCTCTAGGGTCCTTTCTCTTTTCGACTTCCTTTATTTTCTGCGACTTTGAGTTTTTTATGAGATTTTCTGAGTTTTTTTTTCTTTTCTTTTCTCGCAGGTTCCTGCTCGTACCTATGATGGCTTGGTACGGCAGAACAGGGGCTAGAAGGAGGTGGCTCGGTCCCTTCTGAGGAAGCTAGCCTGCTCTTCGAGGGCAGCGGGGAATGTGCAGGAGCCCATGTGCAAGAGGAGGCACGTTGGGAGCATAACCTCTACCTCATCAACCTCAGGGTATCAGACCTCATCCACCAGCGCTGTGCCTCGGGGGCGGGGGCCCAACACTGAAATCTTGGAGCAGCTGGCGGAGTATGAGCACGTGGCCGTCAACCTATCTGATGTGAGTGATAATGAAGATTTGATGACGAATCCTGAGTTCTATGAGCTAAAAAGTGACGACGATGAGTCGGAGGCTTAGGGTTCCCTAGGTTCGAACTAAGAGAGGAAGAGAGAGAAACAATGAACAAACATGCACAATTTGTTATTTTTTTGTTTTATTTGGGCGCCAATTAGGCGAAAACAATGTAATGATCTTTTATTTGCTTTTATTATTAATACTTTATGGTTTTGAATATTACTTGAGCCTCGGGGCAGCTTTTTTTGCTTGGAAATGGGGCGGAAATTGGGCCAAAATGGTTTATGATGATATGTGGTTGCATGAATGGTGTTTGGGCATGTTTTTATGCAGGTTTCATTGAGAAAGTGGGGTGAGAACTCCACTTGGGCAGCAGCTTTGGCAGCTGCAGATTTTTTTTCTGCAGAAGCGAATGAGGCCGTCCGGTCAGGTCCTGGGCAAAAGAAGCTGTGCGGCTTAGAACCTTGTCTGAACTGATTTTTTTAAATAAAATCAAGGAAGGGCCTTTTCATTTCATTTTCACCCTAAACTTGTCCCAACTGATCCCAGAGCACATTTTTGACCAAAAATCATCAATTACGATCACTTGCCATGGAAAAACCAATCAGATTGCAAAAGGGAAAAAGAGACCATTTTCTATCCGATCTTCAATCTTGGATGAGGCACAACTTTCGATCTCATAAGGGGATGTTTGATACCACCTTCAAGATCAAGTCTTTATGGCATTTGAAGGATCTCTCGCCCGATTGGGACATTTTGAGAGCAGCAGCAAGGTTTTGGGACGTCCGGAGACACGTTTACTGCTTTTCTTACAATGAAATCGTCCCAACCTTTGAAGACTTCCGGGCATTGATTGGGGGTCCAGAAATTGAAGCTGTTTCGATTCCTCTGACCGGGGACGTGCCGGTGACCGTAAAGTTGGCATCTTTTCTGCAAATTTCCTCGAAAGAAGCCAAGGGGATGATGATTGCCCCTGACAGGATTGACATTTCTGATATCCCGAGCAGGTTTGGGTCTCCAGATACGGCTGCGACCAGTGTGGCTATGGATGCCATTATCCTCTGTGTGTTCTCCTTTCTGTTCACTGCCGAGTCCTTCAGGGTCTGCCATAGTGGCCTTTTGGACATGGTCAAGGATTGCAGGGCTGGGAAAGACATTGTCCCACTGATTCTGGGTGAGACTCTGTACGGCATTGACAGGATGGCTAGGGGGGACCATTTCATGAGGTCTGGGAGCCCTGCTGTGTTGACCTTATGGTTACAGGAGAGGCTTGGGGCTTTGCCTGGGGCTTCGCCTACTCAGTGCCCTTGGGTGATTTCTCGGAGGGGTACACCTAGGCAACAGGATCAGGGTAGCTGGGAGCTGATGATGGCTCGGCTGTCTACCTCTGACATTCACTGGTGGGTTCCTCATTGGAGGTTGCAGACTCGGAGGATGTTTCAGGAGTCTTATGTAGTGAGGGTTCCAGGGCTGTCTCTGTCATCTTTCTACATTCCCTGCTTAGTGTCCAGGTAATTTGGGACCTTGCAGGAGCCTTTGGACGATTAGGTGGACATCCGTACCATGGAGGTAGTGCCTTTTTGACGTGAGGGATCCAGCCAGCTTCTCATTTTTCTCGAGGGCATGGACATACACCGTTTTTCCACCTAGGGCTATTCTTAAGAGCAGAAAGAGTACCATATTAACCACGGCATACTTGGACTGGTATGAGAGGGAAATGGGGGCGACTCAGGTCATTTTAGTAGAGAGACGTCAGGCTTTATTGGGGCTGACTGACTCGAGCAGAACTTTGAGGGAGACTGAGGCCAAGGCTAGCTTCCATAACCAATCAGGTGACCTTATTAGGGATATGGAAGCCCGATATGAGAGGATGTTGGAGGTTTCTCCTCTTACTGAGGCTCAGAGGGAGGAGGTACGGACTCGTGCTAGGGTAGAGAAGGCACTTATCGACGCAGGCTAGGTGTGTGAGTACCCCGACCCGAACTCATGTTTTGGGTCCACTTTCCTTGATTTTTGGGCTCATTTATTTGCTAAAATGTAATATTGAGTCCAATTATCCAACAGCCCACTCAACCCATTGGGCCTGCCATCCATTCGGCCCAATATGCCAAAAAGCAGTACGCTGTCGTCCGACATAGGACGACACTAAGGCAGTTTAACTCCCTCTGTCGGACGACATGGAGCTTCCCATCAGCCTGCCTATAAATACAAGGCATGGCTGATCATTTTAAGGGACCTTGGGAGAGTTTTGGGAGGGATATTAGTAAAAAGAGGGGAAACTCTGTAGAAATAGAGTCTCTCCTTCTCTCTCATACACACACACTCACCTCCCTCCTCACACACACACATACACCAAAGCCAATATCCAAACAAAGGTTCCTTTTGTTGGTGTGTTGAAGGGGTAGACACCATACTACTGGTGATCTTACCTTGTCGACTACAATAGGTAGCCACTAAACCCTCTCTCTCTCTCTTTAAATATACTTATATCACCTTGCATGTTCATTTGCTTAGATATTATGTGAAATATTGGGATTTTTGCATGATAAAGGTGGTGGAGAAGTGAATCTTCAATATTCACTTCTCCCCACCTCAGATCTGAACATTTGGTGATATTAGCATCAATAAAGTTTGGATCTTTGTTAGTTTCCATCGAGTTAGGAGGAGATGGCTACATAAAAATGGCCATAAACATGTGATTCGTCACATTTGGCCATTAAATCCATGTGATCCTCCCATAATACTCACGTAGTATTACTTTTTTACAGTTTTCAATTAATAAAGTTGCTTGGTTTGCTTTGGGAACAAAGGGGAAATCAAACAGACTGAAGGGCACTGAAACAGGCTGCTCTTGTCGGACGACACAGGACTCTCTGGAGATCCTGTGTCATACGACATGGAGTTCCCAGATGGTTGTAAGGCTTTTCTTGGACTTCAGATCTGTCAGATTTAACCCCCTTTCGTAACTCAAAGCTTACATAAGTAGTTATTAGCTCATAAGCCACTATTTGGAGTGCCTAAGGTCTGTTTGGGTGCGATCTGTTGATGGAGGCGGTTTTCCATATGACATAGACGACTTCGGATGTTCTATGTCATATGACATCCGTATCATTAAAAGTCAATCATGACTTTACTCACTCCTATCAACCCCCAAACTGAACTTAGACCACTAAATAGTGTCTTCTTTGGGTGAAATAATATGACTCCAGTTTCAGAGTGGCCTTATCATTGTAAAAGACAATATGACTAGGAGGCCTTCTGTTGTCCGACATCCCCTTCATGGGAAGTCCTGTGTCGGACGACATCAGAGCTTCCTGAGCAGATTGTCTTAGCCTTCTGCATTGTGATGAAAATCATCATATGTAAAGGGTGTGGCCCCCTATCATGGCTCACAAGTTGTATCCAGTCCCTATGGCATTAATGAAATTTCAAATTTGCATACCTTACTTGTTGACACATATCGCACACACATTTTGAATGTCCATTGTTGATTGAAAGTCTCGAAAGAGGCGTGTTGGGTGAACTCTCAAGTTCTTTCCAAACACGTACCAGACCCCCGAACCCAAAATCTCTTTAAAAAATAGGTTTTTCAATGTTTTCCTCAAAAAATGGCGTGGCGACTCCCAAAAATCGGAAAACTTTTCATTCAAAGGTAAATTTCCTCATTTTCAAAAAAAAAATGATTTTTTTTCGGCGAGCGTTTATTCATTGGCGACTCCGCTGGGGACAACTTACATTGAAAAACTTTTGTTTAAAAAAAAAAAAAATGAAGACGATACTTGGTATATAGGTGGAAACCATTAACCTTCCTGTATCGCTCCCTAACTCGGGGCTTGGGATAAATTGTGGTCTAACAATCCCACGTACCAGTGTCGTTCTTCTGTTTTTGAAAAGAAAAAAGAAAAGTTTTTCTTAAGAGGGTCTAACTTTCTTTAAATCAACTTGGACAATTTCTACATTCTCCTTGTGTGTGCATTGTGTCATTTTGTGTGCTCATATGGGCCTTGTCATGCTTCTATGCTTTGGTATGTGGCATTTTTGGGAGCCGGAGCTTCCCCTTTGCTATTTGCTTGTTCCGTCAATCAGAACAAGGCAGGATGATGCTGGACTACAGCTGCTGGTAAAATTCGACATTTGGGGCAGTCCCCTTTTGTCATGCTTTGGACTCATTCTTTTGTTTTTCCTTTTTGCATATTGCATAAAAATAAAAAAAAAACAAAAAATATCTTTTACAAAAAAGCAAAAAAAATATTTTTCCTAGAGAAATACCTTCACACTACTCGCACGCTACCAACACATAGAGTTAGAACCCGGGAGTGTACGGACGGCATCGCGGACGGTGACGTGTTTCGCCTACGTTTGAGCGCCTAAAGTCGTCCTAGCCTGTGAGGCAGCCAACACTTGTCCGTGACACACTTTCTACCGTGACCGGTTGGTGTTTGGCCAATACTTTTCAAAACACTTTCAAACTCGGTTTTCAAAATTTTCTCACAAAGTCCGAGTCACGTTTCGTCTCCAAAATCTTGGCATACTCTCCCTCTTCATGTCAGAATTACGACATAACTCAACGTAAGTACACGTTAAGATCTTGACATATCTCGACGTAGGTACATATCGATTTCTCGACTTGGCTTCGTAAGAAGTCATGACGCGTTCTCAACATGTGTCAACGCGGGACCATGTCAAATTCTTAGCGCATACTAATGAAAGTTATGCCGAAATTTCGCCACTAAGTGACGAGAGGACATGCCAAATTTTCAACTCGAAAAGAGGAGAGGTCATGCCCAATTCTTCCAGGGTTTTACCTACAAATTGCGGTCTCGTACATTCAAACGTACGTTCGTCCCTCTCTCCTCCCGAGTCTAGACGTTGACTTGGAATTGGTTTTGAAAACCCCGAGTTTGACTTGTTTTGACCTGTATGCCCATAGGTTCGTTCTCCCTTTCGATTGGTGGGTTCCACGTGCCCTATAGAACCTCTGCCGGGATTGTCCGTCCCGGAGGTGCAATACAGGTGGAATACAGGGGGTCTATAGACGTAGTGATGGAACCCACTGATCCAGGAATAGCGTAGAATGCGAAAAAGAAGGTGTCCCCCTTTTCCAACCATTCCTAGGATTAATAAAAATCATTTTTATAAAAAATATAAAAATATAAAAACAAAAAAAAGAGCATATGCATGAGTCCGTCCTAAGCCTATCCTCTCCCCTACCTAAAGCCGTTCTCTCCCCTTTCAGCGAGCAAGTATTGGGTCAGAGTTCCGGGCGGTCGGTTAATCAGTTTCTCTCCAGTCAAGAATTCGTTTTCAGCAGTCTCAGATAAACCGTAAAATCGTCGACTTCAACATTCCAGTGTTAAGGATGGCCAATGTGGTAGTCAACAATGCTGGTAACCAGATGCTAGGTGGGGTTCCCCCAGCTCAACCCATACCCCACATCTAGTATGATGTGTGTGATTGCGAAGATTGTTTGGAAGATGAATATCAAGACTGGATCAACGAAGATGCTCCTTCAAGAAAGAAGAAGAAGAGGAAGACCATGCAACAGAAATTGAAGGAGGGATACGAAGCTGGAGACGAGGGTGTGGGAACTTTAGGCGAACCCTCAGGCAAATTTGACTATTACGTCAGTTACATCAAAAAGTCCATCGAGGAAGCAATCAGCCAAAGCAAAGTCCAGCCCGACCTTCCCGTTGTCACTAATCCTCTTGGGATAAAGGATTCTGAGTTTACCGCCACTGCAAAGTTCGACAAAAAGCCGACTGATCTGGGGGCAGAATATGAGACTCCCATGGAATGTAGAGTTGACCAAGGCATAACCAAGGTGTTTCCCGAAGAAAGCTTCGTCAGCATCATCCAGGTTAACCCTCCTTTTGGCCGCACAAATAAGGTTATGATCAGTAAAGAGGAGCTGACTTATCCGCAGGGTATTGACAAGATGAGCCAGGCCCCTTAGCCGATGAGTCCATTTGTCATGAACGAGCTGGCTAAGGGATTGCATCAGATTTCTCTAGCTCCCCGCACCGTCTTTCCAAAGTACCGGCTTACCAATGATTTCCGACAGGTTCCTCGGTCAGCTTGAAGTTTCCTGAAGAACAACAGCAGGAGAACGTAAGAGTCCAATCCATGCCAAAAGCTTCGAGTCAAATAAGTAGCGTAGGGTCTAGAGTCAGTAGGGTTCTCCGAATCCCAGTCCTCAGAGTCTTTTGTTATTGAGTTCGAGTCTCTAGATAGGTCTGATACTCTCACGGCTGATGATCATCGCCGTGTCTTTAACTCTGTCTTCCCTTTTGCGTTGAATGAAATGGTTGACCTTTCTGCGTATCCCTTAATTGCCACCTTAACAAATGATAAGTTAACTAAGACAAATCTTAATGACTTAAAAGTGGTTAATAATGATTCATTTGAAGAGGACACAGACTTTTTAGATGAAAACTTTTTAAATGATAATATAAAGCAGGTTTTTGACTGAGACGACAATCAGGCCCAAGCTGCCGATGAGGTATTAACTACAGTGAATTTGGGAACTACTGAAGAGCCCAAAGAGACACAGATTGGAAGTTTCTTCACCGGGGAAGAACGGGAAGCTCTCATCAATTTGCTCAAGGAGTACGTGGACGTATTTGCCTGGTCCTACAAAGACATGCCCGGGTTGGATACTTCAACTGTTGAACACCGAATACCCCTGGACTCAGAAGCCAGGCCAGTCAAGCAGAAGCTCCGCCGAACCAAGCCAGAATGGTCTCTCCAAGTCAAAGAAGAGATAGAGAAGCTGCTCAGAGTGGGTTTCATCAGAGTGGTCGAATACCCCAAGTGGTTGGCCAACATAGTGACGGTAACCAAGTCAAATGGCAAAGTCAGGGTTTGTGTGGACTTCAGAGATCTAAACAAAGCTAGCCCAAAGGACGATTTTCCCTTGCCCAATATCGATCTATTGGTAGATACTACTGCCAGCTACGAAGTCAAGTCATTTGTAGACGGCTTTGCGGGCTACAACCAGATTAAAGTCGCCGAAGAAGATCAGGAAAAGACTGCCTTCACCAGCCCTTAGTGGACCTTCTGCTATACGGTTATTCCCTTCGGTCTGAAAAATGCCGGTGCCACTTACCAGCGAGCAGTCACTGTACTCTTTCATGACATGATCCATAAGGAGATCGAGGTCTATGTTGATGACATGATTATTCATTCCAAAGGATCAGATGGTCAACAATTGATCGACCTGAGGAAGTTCTTCAATCGGCTGCGGAAGCATGACATGAGGTTGAACCCAGCAAAATGTACTTTTGGCGTAGTCCGAGGCAAGGTTCTGGGATACATGGTCACGGAACGAGGAATCGAAGCCGATCCAAGAAAGATTAAAGCCATCATGGAGATGAAGCCGCCGACGACAGTCACAGAGGTAAAGGCTTTCATGGGCCGTCTCCAATATATCAGCCGATTCATCCACCAACTAACCTCTATCTGTGAGCCGATCTTCAAGCTGCTCCGAAAGAATCAGGAGGTCAAACGGAACGAACAGTGTCAGACCGCCTTTGAGACAATCAAGGCCTACTTAGTCCATCCCCTAATCCTGTGTCCTCCACATAAGGACAAGCCCTTGTTGCTATATTTGACAGTTACAGATACGGCTGTCGGAGACATGCTCGCACAAGAAAAGCCAGATTCAAAAGTGGAAAATACCATATACTTCGTCAGCCGAAATCTTCAGGGCAGTGAGTTGAACTATTCAGCTTTAGAAAAAACCTGTGCAGCTTTGGTATGGGTGGTCAGCAAATTGAGGCACTACCTCTTGGCGCATACAGTACACCTGGTGTCAAAGATGGATCCCATCAAGTGCCTGTTTGGCAAGTCTTCTTTGTCATCAAGGCTTGCGAAATGGTCTTTCTTTCTAGCCGAATTTGATATCAAGTTTGTGACCCGCAAGGCAATCAAAGGCCAAGCTCTGTCAGATCATTTGGCAGATTTTCCGAGCTCAGAAGTGCCCGAGTTCGAACCCCAATTTCCAGACTATGGAATTTTCATGATAGGAGGTACAGACCGTTGGCAATTGTTCTTTGATGGTGCCGCCAACAAAAGGGGCAATGGTATCGGCATGGTGTTGGTTGATCCAAAGGATGTGCACACCCCCATAGCTATCAAGTTGAATTTCCCGGCTACCAACAATGCTGCGGAATACGAAGCTTGTATAGCTGGCCTCAAGGCAGCCCTGGAGCGAAACGTCGAAAAGTTGGTGGTGTACGGAGACTCTCAACTCATCATCAATCAGGTATCCAATAAGTGGAGAACCGTGGACCAGTACTTGCAAATGTACTATGCTTACATGGAGGACCTGATCGACCAATTCAAGGAGGTCACGTTCCACTACCTGCCCAGGGACAAGAACAGGTTCGCAGATGCCCTGGCCACTTTAGCCTCTTTGGTAGAAATCCCAGAGGGAAATTCAGTAAATCCATTCAGAGTTGGGAGGAGCGAGAATCCTGCCTACTGTTGTCAGATTGAGCTAGAAAAAGTCGATGACCTATGGTACAGCCAGATCTTCCAGTACCTTAAGCATGGCGAAGCCTCGTTCCCGACAGAAGAGGATGGTAGGCTAAAAGAAGGTCTCCGCGCCAAAAGTTTACAAGCGTTAAAAAGGTTGTCTGCACAGTACGTTATTCTGGGAGATGACTTATGGAAGAAAAGGCACCGAGGCCCACTTCTACTCTGCATCAGCAAGTCTAAGGCCAGAAAGGTCATGGAAGAAGTCCATGGTGGCGCATGTGGACCACATATGAACGCCCGAGCCTTGATGTTCAGCATACTCAGGATGGGTTATTATTGGATCTCCATGGAAACTGACTGTATTCAGTTTGTGCGAACCTGCGATAAATGTCAGCGGTTCTCCAATCTCAACCATATACCTCCCCATGATCTCTACTGTATGAGCACTCCTTGGCCATTCGCAACTTGGGGGATCGATGTTATTGGGAAAATAACTCCTGCCGGTAACAATGGGCACGAATTCGTGTTGGTCGCTGTGGATTACTTCACCAAGTGGGTTGAAGCGGCGTCCTACAAGGTCCTGAACTCCAAAAAGGTAGCCCGTTTCATAAAAGAAAACATTCTGTGCCGATACGGAGTTCCAAATGAGATTATCTCAGACAATGGGTCACACTTCGAGGGACATACCGACGAACTGCTCGCGGAATTCAAAATCAAGCGACACAAGGCCTCCCCTTATCACCCTCAAACCATTGGTGCTGTCGAGGCCGCGAACAAGAACCTAGAAAGGATCATCCGGAAGATGGCTGAAAGGAGCCGGGATTGGCCTGAGAAGCTTCACTTGGCACTATGGGGCTACCGTACTTCAGTGAGAACGGCCACCGGTGAAACCCCGTTCGCTTTGACATATGGAATGGATGCCGTTTTGCCCATTGAGTTAGAGATACCCTCTCTTCGGGTTCTGCTTGAAAATGAAGTCAACGAGATAGACTGGCTTCAGAGTCGACATGACGAGTTAGCTCTTCTAGACGAGCGAAGGCTTTAGGCAATGGAGCACATCCGGGCTTATCAAAAGCGCATGGCTAGGGCCTTTGACAAGAAGGTACATCCTCGCGACATTAAAGTGGGTGACTTGGTCCTAAAAGAAAAGCCGCCAAATCAATTCAGTCCTTTGGGCAAATGGGCGCCAGTCTGGGTAGGCCCGTATTTGGTAAAGGAGATCTTCTCTAGCGGAGCAATGAAGTTGACAGATTTGGATGGTAACCCCTTCATGCCCCCGGTGAACGGCGACAAACTACGCCGCTATTATGACTGAATCGAGTCTTCCCCTCTATATATAAAAAAAAAAAGAGAGAGAAAAAAAAAGAAAAAAACAAAAGCGCGAAAATAATGTACCCAGACGAGACTGAAAACCTCTCAAAAGACAATCCGTGCAAAACAAAGGGCGCGCTAGGTGCTAAAAGAATATACCAAACTAGGCTGAAAACCCTAAAAACGGGCGGTCTAGGTAAAAAACAGGGTTGCACCATTTGTCCCCCTTCTATCTATCCCTTTCTTAAACACAGTGTTAATTGGGTCGAACTACGGAGACCTGAGCCCCTTAGTCCATTTTGTAAAAGGGGAACGTAGGCAGCCGTTCGCGGTTCGGTCTAAAAATCATAAAAACCACCAAATCCTGTCAACAGTTGTATTTGTGATTACCAAAATGTGTCTTGATTAAGTTCTGAAGTAATTTCAACTTTCATCAAATTAATACATTCATTGATGAGTTCAAGCACGGTCTACTCTCGACTCATTAACATTAGCAGAGATAATATCTTTTAAAAAGAACATCTAGATTGTCTGTGTCGGCAACAAGGGATACAATGATAGGTCACCTAATCCTAGTCACTCGTTCCCACTCCCGAACTAGCATTCTCATTCTTCCTCTTCCTCGGTCCTCGGGAGGTCTTTGGTTTAGCTATTCCAAACAATTTTGTCTCCCATCGTCCCGGCTCAGGAATAATACGAGTCAGTGAGTCAACCAATCCGGCAGCTCTCAATGCCGCCTGGGCAGCCCTTTCCTCTCTCAAAGCTGTCCTCCGAGCCATAACCTCAGGGTCATTCCTCATCTTGGCCCTCCTCTCTACGAGTCTCTCAAAATCTGCTGCCGGATCATCAGTCACGTTGTCCGGGTTAGCCTGTGCCTCAGCATCGCGTAGCTCCCGGCTATTTTGGTCTCCTCCTCGGATCCCTCGGCAATATACTTCAATGATGTGCTGAACTGGTCCCATGTGCTCCCCATACCAAATGAGATACAGGGTCGACAGATATGTGATTCCTCGGGTCTTCCGTATCAGTGTGTGAGCGAGAAAAGCTGCTCCTGAAGCCCTGGCAAAGAACCTGAGGGTCCGGACATCAGTCATGTCAAGAAGAATGGTATCCCGGGCCATCTGCTCTCTGAACCCATCAACAGCCTGTTGTGGGTATCCATACTGCCTCTGAACAAGTAAGGGGATGCTGAACGATGAAAAGTGCAATCCCGGCAGCCTCACTACAGCAGAATCATCCTGCCTGCCGCTCATGGTCTCAAGCCTCCATCTAGGAACCCAGTACTGAATATCAGTGGTAGTATACCTGGCCAATCGCCTCTGCCAGCTCTCTTGTGAAGCCTCCGGAGCTACTCGCCTCTGCTGTGTAACCCAGGGTGCCGCAGTCTGCCCTGTAAGTAATGGAGAGATAAGCCTCAACCGCTCAAAGAGCCACAATGATAAGAGACTGGGGCTACCGCGTCCCATGTGCAATGACCCTCTGGCCAATCGGTCCATCCCATGATAAGTCTCTGCTAACAGAATGGGAACTATGTCTCTCTCTCCCTGCCCGGGTCAGATCTCAGTCAATGCGGTACCACGAGAACCCCGCATCTGTCTAACAACTCCCAACAGTAAACCGAAGCATACCCCATCATACTCACAAAAGTAGTATAGGGAGATCATAATCAACATAAAAATATCCATGGCCGTGGATGGGTCAAACAGCTCCAGATGCGAAACAGCCAATCGGGCTATCTGGGCCAGGTCAACAAAAGACAGGTCGAGAATCAGATCAGTTACCTGCTCTGCGTGAAATCCCAAGAAATCGGCCAACTGCTCAGTCAAGGGTCGTGGATCTCGTGGGAAAACAGCATCTCTGAGCTCAGCTGCCCCAATCATTGCGCGAAACTCTTCAATGGTGGGTGTAAGGTCATTATATGAAAGGGTAAATACATGCCTCTCGCGGTCCCAGTACCTGGACGCAGCCCGGAGAAGATTCCAATCTACCGCCCACTCCTTTAATGCCCAGATGCATCTCAACCCATATCATTGGTCGATAACCCTCCTATTGTTGCTACAATGATGGTGGGTTAGATTTATGAGATCGAAATGAAATTGACGTTCTTTGGTCTTAGATCTGTCATTATAATGCTCCATTTTGGGCCAAAGGTCGAATCTTGGGGTCGATTTTGAGGTGGAAGGCAAGTTTAAAGCCTGCTGTGACTGCTGGAATGTGCTTTTTACAAGTCTGCCTTTTATAAAATGCTGGGGGCTTGCTGATCAAGAAATCTGTCTCCCAGACTCTCCATGTCGGATGACAGGGAGGTTCCATGCAGTCCTGTGTCGGACGACATGGAGAGTCCCATCAGAACCAGCAGCAGCTGCAACTGCAGCAACCCCAAGCAGCTCAATGCTTGCTCAAAAGCCTACCCAAACCTGTCCAAAACACCAGAAAATCATGCATAAACACTCCCTTTTGCTCATCAAGCCCATTGGATAGGATCCGGCGCATCCAACACACCCACAGACGCATAAACGTCACCCAATGCATACAAAATTCAAAAATACCCAATCACATCAAAAACCACCATTTTGTGCCTTTCTTGGGAAGAACATGTGCATATAAACAAATAGGCAAATATTTTAGTTGTCAAAATACAAAATGCAATAAAATACTTGTTTTACAACCCAAAAGAACAAAAAAACAGTGCATGCATCTCATCTCTCTCCCTAAAAGAGTCTAAAGCATGGCAAAAGGGGATCTCCGTGATCACTCTGACTCGGAATCATCCTCCTCATCCTCCTCGGAGCCGCTGTCGTCCTGGACGCTGCCCACCTCCTCCTCAGAGCTGCTCTGCTCTTGGCCGTCGCCACCCTCTTGCGCCTCATGGATCTCGCCATCCGAATCATCATCATCCTCATACTGGGCCCAAGGCTGGGGCTCGCCATAATACCCGTGCCACTCAGGCACCGTGGTAAAAGGGGGCTGATAAGGATCATCCTCACCATCATCATCGGGCTGGGGCTGCTGACTCGAACCGCCTGCCTGTGAGCCAGAAGGAGCCAAGGCCGGTCTAGGACTCTTCTTCGGAGACACGACGTCACCAGGCTGGGAGCTGCATCTTCCCTTCCAATGCTCCGCGCTCCTCTGAAACTGGCGCAACATCTTCACAACTTCGGTGAGCGCCTTGACCACCACCTTGAAGGTTTTGGCTGGGACCTGTTCAATGAAAACAAAAGAGGCAGTCAGAAGCAATCAATACAGACAGTAAAAATAGTAAAAGGCTTGAACGAATCAGAAAAGAAAAAGATTGCTCACAGAAGTAGTCCCGCGGGGAAGTCTCAGATGAGGATGAGTCTCAGACATATCAAATGAAGAGCGGCGGATGACGCCCCCAGCCTCATACTCAAAAAATCAGGGAGGCGCTGGTATCTGCATCCCCGCTGCCCTCCTGACAGCCATAACCTGAGGGGTCACCAGCCGGGTGAAGACAAACTGAGCATAATCCCCTTCATCGGACAGCTCTGCAACGTCAATGCCGGTCTGCAGCCGCTCCAAGTCAGGCAAGGCCCGGATATGCCAAATCCCCGCAGGAGGATCATGAGGGACGCGAGCGGCAGCGCCATAACCATGCTGCCTACAAACTCTCTCCCCCAAGTACAGGGCATCTCCCTCCAGGCCAATCAGAAGCCTCCTCGTCCTGGTCACCAGGGCAGCATCACCAACCACATCCTCGCCATACCTGCCATGCCAGGGAAACAGTCTCAACCCAACAAGGGTGCCCTTAAGGGCAATCATAGTGTCATGGTAAAAGGCCGTCTTACGGGGCTTCACCCCGTCCACTCTCCGGCTCTCCCTAACTCCAAAAGTCCACCGGCGGATAGCAGGGAACAAATCTGAAGCAATCCTCTCAGGCACAGCCCAGGCATAACAGCCAAACACCTCATAAGCCCACACCTGAAATCAAAAGACAAAAAGCTTTCAGTGTGCAGCAACAGCAAAGGAATGGTGACAAAAGGTCAATACAGCAGTCAAATGTGCAAAAAACAAAAAGCATACCTCCAGCACAGTCTGATAAAAGTCCAAAGAGGTCACGCTGCTGTAAGTACCCCAATCTGGATCACCCCCTTTCAAACACACGGGAAACTCCGCAGACTCATCTACGCAGTCTCGGAGACCTCCGGCACTCAAAACCCTCTCAAAACCCTCTCAAAACCCTCTCAAACCCCCAACCAAACCAAGGGAGGAGCCTTCCTGGGATAAAAAGGGACAAAAGGACCTTTTGGGAATTTTCAGGAAATCAGAAAAGCAATTAAGGTCCGTACGGACCTCTTTGTTTCAATGATTACTAAATCCCCTTAAAGTCCACAATATTCCCTCAAATCCCGGAAGAAATGATTATCCAAATGCATGGTTGGTCCGTACGGACCTCTTTGCATGCTTAGTTGGTCCGTACGGACCTTCTTGCATGGGGGACATCATCATTCCAGAATATTCTCCATCATTGCAGATTCCCTCAAATCGAGGAAATCCAAAATTCTGGATAACCAAGAAGGTCCGTACGGACCTCTTTGCTCCGAAATTTTTACTATAAATAGAGGGCTCCCCCTCCTCATTTTCACACACCTCCCTCTTCTCTCTTCCTCCCTTAGCCTTCTGGCTCCCCTCTAAGTCCTCTCGAGGCACTCCCGGCCCCTTTCGGATCCTTCCGAGGACTTAGAGCTCCCTTGTGGTGCTCAGAAGCCTCCCAGCGCTCCCAGAGACGGCTCCCGCGCTGCCCCGAGGCACTCTCGAGGTACTACGAGGCCCCTCGTGGTACTCAGAGGCCTTGCACAGTCTTTCCACGGTGTCCGTCTCTTTCCGAGTCAAACCGACGATCCCAAACCACGCCGAAACTCTGCCCGAGTGACTCCTGCCACCACAACGCACGCCGAACCTCTGCCCGAGTGATCCCGACGATCCCCACGCACGCCGAACCTCGCGCCGAACGCAGCCTGCAACCTCAACTCACGCCGAAACTCTGTCCGCGGACAACCGGCATCTCCCGAAGCAATCCTGAGCCGTACCGGAACGCTACTCCGACCTCAAATACTATTCCCCAGCGGAAGACAGACACGAACCAACATTGGTAAGGCTTCCTTCCATTACTATTTCAATACATTTCCATACATAGCATACAATGTAGACATCCGATCTGACATGCATTTTTAAAAAGCACACACACACACACACACACACAACATTTAAAGGATATTAGGGGTATCCGAAAGACTCGTTTTACGAGGCTACTCGGGTGAGCTCTAATATTCTAATATTCTCTTCCCGGGGAGTCATCTGACCTCCGAACTCAAAATCTCATCACACAAAAACAGTTTAAAATTATCTTTAAACTGATGCCCTTTTTCAATGTTTTGGGCTTAATAAAAACGGCGTGGCGACTCTACAAAAACAAAAACGGCGAGACTAAACCGCTCCAACGCGAAAGATGCCAGATGCCGGGGCGCGAACGCGCTGCCTCTCGGATCCGGGTAATTTCAGTTGGCGACTCTGCTGGGGAAATTTTGTTTTAAAAACTTTTAAACAAAACAAAAGATTTTTAAAACGATGATGAGGGTCAAACTTTCATTTTACCCCTTCCTTTAACTGTTGTGTGTGTGTGCACGTGCTTCGTTTTATTTTACAAAAAAATAAAAATAAAAAAAAAATGCATCAATATACATCTGTGCATACATTTAAAATTCTTCAAAAAAAAAAACTTCTATTTTACTCAGAAAAAGAATTTTAGAGACCGCACACTACGCGCACTGCTGCCTCGGTTACACCGCACTCTACTCACACTGCTGCCTCGGTTACACCGCACACTATGCGCTGCTTCTTGCCTCGGATACACGCACACTACAACCCTTATCCCGGAGTGGTCTCGGTTGCAGTCCGTTTGGTCTTCCTAGGCCTCTTGGGCGCGCACGGGATCATTCCAAACATCCCATCCTAGCCAAGCGTCAACCACGCACGTTTGAGTCTTGAGTCACACTCTGTCCCGGACTCGGTTGGTTTTACCCGGTCCGTGTCATACGGCTGGATACATATACCATGCCGGCCATTTTACGAGTCAAGGCTCGGAACTCAAGATCCCTTGCGCAAGCAAAGCGATGAAAGGTCATGCTAAAATCTTGACTGATCTTGATTTAGAAGCTACACCAGACGATGTTCCGTCCCGGATATACATCCATGCTCACATGACACCATGTTATCACGCCTTTGATACGTCGGCCATGACGATATGACCCGATTAATGCCTAACGTCACGGATCCCTTGCGCAAGCAAGGCAAGAGAAGGTCATGCCGAACTCTTGACACGATCTTGACTCGGTGGCCGGCTCGGTTCACTATTCACATGGCTAACGCATCAAAACGAACATGACAGGCTCGGTCCTTAGGTTCGATTTTTCTTTTAGGCCGGTGGAAACCGCTTGCACTATAGGACCCTCGCACAGGGTGTCCGCTGGGATGTCGAAATACGGGTGCAAAACGAGGGGCTTATAGCGCGCGAGATGGTCTCCGGCGACCCGGGATCTAGCATAGTTGCGAAAAAACAAGAGCAATCTTTTCCAACCTACCTAGGATTACGAGAAAACATATTTTAAGTAAATTAAAACAACAAAAAAAAAAATCAAAAATAAAAGAAACGGAAACCGCATGCCACGTGAGCTTTCCCTTTTATCCCGTTAGGCCATTCCCGTGTCTAAACCTTGCCCATCACCCCCTCCGGCTAACGAGAGAGTGGTCGAGAGTACCAGGAACCCGTCTCCCGAGTGTCAAAACGGCAAGGTCCTACCCACCTCTGTCACCGGGGACGGTCCGTCGATTCCCCATGGCCAAGTCGGTGGATAACAACGATGAGAACGGGACCTTACCCCAAGAAATTTCCCAACATTGGAAGAAGTTTGGCGAGGTCCTCATGGCTATTGAGAAAGCGTCAAGGTGAGCAACAAGCTGGATCGAAGGTGCCATGCACCACTTCGGAACCTTAGCTACCCGACTACCACAGGGCTTCCCGAGCCATGGCTCCTCTGACCTCTAACATCTCTCATTGTCTCCCGTGAGGTCAACTGTTACCCTCGTACGAGCCATGCGGTTATGACGTAAGGCCACAAGACCTTCCCGAGGAAAGCTTGCCCATCCGGCCTCACGAGGTCCCGGTACCACCGCCGAACAACGAACACATCTGGTGGGACGTCTGCGATTGCGGTGCTTGTGCGGAAATGGAATTCCGGGATGCGATGAACGAGGGCCGTCCTCGACGAAAGAAGAAGCTATCTTCTCAACAAAAGCGAAAAGAGGTATGAATGCGGTGATCCCACGGTCGGAACCCTCGGAGAACCCTCGGGAAAGTTTGACTACTATGTCATCTACTCCGACAAATCTCCCGGCCTAGTTACGCACGGGGCCACGGCAATGTTTGCTCCATGATCGAGTGGGACGAGCTTCGCACCGCCAGAAGGCCCGAAGGTCGGATAATCCAACCCTGTCTTGGGAAGATCTCAAAGCCACTATTGATGCTTCGGTAAAAGCCATGACGGTGAACGAATTGAAATGCGCGGTCGGCCTTACGCCAATCGGGCTCCTCCCGCTCCGGAAACGGGAGAGACAAGCAAAACCACAAGTCCAGAGGTGAATGTTCGACACGTTCGGTCAAATCCCAGTGAATCCTCCACGGACGGACAAAAGGCCGGCCATACAGGCCACGGGCGAAAAGGGACCCTACGCCAAAGAAGGCTGAAACCTTGGACCTAAAGGTTGAAGATCCTGTCTTGACACGGCTCAAGCGCGCTCGGGCTAACATCTCGCTCTGGTCCTTACTCACTTCATCTTACCCGCACAAGCTCAAGTTGGAAGAAAGCGGCCCGGACCATGGTTCCCATCACGGTGACACACGATGAAGCGGTTCGAGATGATTGGCAACGTCAATTACAGCAATATCATCACCTTCGCGAGCTCGATCTTCCAAAATTTGGGGGCGACCACAACGAGCCTCTACATAACAGTTCAGCGGACGAGCGCCGTCTCCCTCGGGTGTTGGTAGATGGAGGATCATCCATGAACGTCCTTCCGGCCAAAATGATGGATTTGCTAGGGATCAAAGCAGGCGATCTAAAACCCTCGACTCGGGCAATCAAGGCATACGACTCAACATCCCGCCCGGTCTTGGGAATAGCCACCTTGAACCTTTGGTTTGGAAAACAAATGGTCCCGACAGATTTCCAAGTCATCGACATCCCGATCACCTTCACTTGCCATTTTGGGACGTCCTTGGCTACATCGGATCAATGGGGTGGCATCTACTCTCCATCGATGCGTAAAGTTCATCCAAGGAACAGATCGACCATCATCTACGGCGACGGCATAGTCCTGAAAGGACCGACACCAACGGCGTCCGGTTTTAGAGATCAAACACGATGATGACGGCATGATGCTCACGGGGTTCACCATCGAAAGCCCAAAGGCCCAAGTGTGCCACATAGACTTGCCTTTGATTTGGGACAAGATCCCTCCCCAGATGAAAATGATGAAGCACATGAACTACATCCGGGGCTCGGTTTGGGAAACGCCATCGGGGCACTCAACGAGATCATCAATATCAAAGAACAGAATACCCTGCACGGCCTGGGATACTCTCCTACTCCTGAACACATTGCGGAGGACAAGCGAGCTGCGCAAAAACGCTCCACAGATAACAAAAGAGGCTTGTACGCAATCTCCGATCTTCGTCCTTACAGCTTCGACATGACTAAGTACTTCACAAGGAAGGCCGGCAACTTGGAAGAAGATCCAGAAAAGGGAACGAGTAATCGGCGCCAAACAAAGGCGGCCGACAACCATGGACAAGCTCCGGCGTAACTGGCAAGATTCGGAGGCCTCAAGCCAAATCTGTCCGAAGAGCATTCCTCGACACACCGCCCCTGCCGGGATCCACAACCACCACTATTCACAGCGAATTTTGGTTCAAGAAAACCCCCTCTTTGGCAGAAGAACTCGAAAAACTCTCTGTCAACACCCCTGCCTTCAACAAACGGGACGAGTCTACATTCGAGCTAGTAATGCCCAAGACAAAAGCAAGAGACTCCGTAGACGATGCTTGGGACGAGCCCTGCTCCACACGCTCTTCAAAGAAGAAATCGAGATGCTTAGGATCTAATCGATTTTGTTTCGATAACTCTGTGATAGCAATGATTGGGAACGGTGACGTAAAGCCTTTCAAGCCCCATCTCCTATCAAGCTCATTGCCACTCAATAACTGGGCCACATTCTGGGACCTACGCCGCCAAAAGGACATGATCGAACAACTTGGTCGACCCCTCGAGTCCTAGAGTCTAGTGTCAAAACTCATCCCGAGTCCATTAGCTTTGAATTTGAGTCTCTCGAGTCATCGATGGCCTCACGCCGGAAGATTACGAACTCATTGCAAATAATGTACTCCCGTATGCTCTTAATGAATGCTTCGATCTTTCCGAGTATCCTCTCATTGCATCTTTAACAGCGATAAATTAACTAACACACAAACAGGTTAATAACGATTCACTTGATAAAGAAGCGGACACATTAAACGAACAATACATTAAGCACATCTTTAAGCATGTTGTCAAACGAGAGAAAAACCGGGCCCAAGGCTGCCGAGGAGGTTTTAACCAAAGTGAATTTGGGAAGCTGGCGAAGAGCGAAAGAGACGCAAATCGGAAGTTTCTTCATCGGCACGAGCAAGACGCATTGGCGCCTTTGCTCAAAGAGTTCGTGGACGTGTTCGCTTGGTCCTACCGAGACATGCCGGGTTAGATCCTAACATTGTAGAACACCGGATCCCTTGAATCCCGAGGCTAAGCCCATCAAGCAAAAGCTACGCCGAATCAAGCCGAGAATGGTCTTTACAAGTCAAGGAAGAGATCGAGAAGATGCTTCGCGTCGGCTTCATCGGGGTGATCGAGTACCCCACATGGCTCTCCAATATCATCACGGTCACCAAGGCCGATGGAAAAGTACTGCTGTTGCGTGGACTTAGAGATCTCAACAAAGCAAGTCCCAAGGACGATTTTCCACTACCCAACATCGACATGTTGGTAGACACTTCTGACCAATTTCGAAGTCAAGTCCTTCGTGGACGGTTTTGCCGGTTACAATCGGATCAAGATGGCCGAAGAAGACCAAGAAAAACGGCTTTCACAACCCCACAGGGAACCTCTTGCTACACGGTAATGCCGTTCGGACTAAAGAACGCTGGGGCTACCTACCAACGGGCGGCAACCGCCCTCTTCCACGATATGATCCACAAAGAGATCGAAGTGTACGTCGATGACATGATCGTTCACTCAAAGGGATCGGACGGACAACACCTCGCGAGACTGAGAAAATTCTTCAATCGCCTCCGAAGACACTCAATGAGGCTTAACCTGCCAAATGCACATTTGGGGTTAGCCGAGGCAAGGTTTTGGGATACATGGTCACCGAGAGAGGCATCGAGGTGGATCCTCAAAAGATCAAAGCTATCATCGAAATGAGACCACCGCAAACTCGGACGAGAGGTGAAAAGCTTCATGGGCCGCTGCAATATATCGGCCGCTTCGTCAACCAATTGACCTCTATGTGCGAGCCAATCTTCAAGCGATGAAGAAGAACGCCGACATCGAATGGAACTCGAGAATGCCAAGATGCCTTTGAAAAAATAAAAGCATACCTTGTGAGTCCTCCGATTCTCTGTCCTCCCCACGAGGAAAAGCCATTTGTTGCTATACCTAAGCTGTGGCCGACACCGCGATTGGAGCCATGCTCTGTCAAGAAAAGAAGGAGTCACGGGTCGAAAGCGCCATCTACTTCGTCGGTCGAAAGTTTCAAGGCGGCGAACTCAATTACTCGGCCCTCGAAAAAACCACAACGCGGCTCTGGTATGGGTTGTCGGGAAACTACGGCACTACATGCGATCGCACACGGTACACTTGGTTTCCAAAATGGACCCGGTCAAGTACCTCTTCGACAAACCATCTCTGTCAATGAGGCTCGCCAAATGGTCTTTCTTCCTAGCGGAATTTGACATCAAGTACGTAAACCAAAAGTCAATCAAGGGACGGGCCATGGCTGAACAAGCGGGTGATTTCCCAACCGACGAGGCTCGAGGCCCCGAACCACAATTTCCAGACGAGGGAATCTTCGCAATCGAAGGCGAAAACCGATGGCAAGCTTGTTCTTTGACGGAGCGGCCAACCAAAAGGGAAACGGCATCGGTATGCTCTTGGTGGATCCCAGGGACGAGCACACCCCAATTGCTATAAAGCTCAATTTCGAGGTAACCAACAATGCCGCCGAATATGAAGCTGCGCTTCTTGGACTACAAGCCGCACTCGAGAGGAATGTCCAGAAACTCGAAGTTTATGGGGACTCGGCCTTGATCATCAACCAAGTCTCCAACAAGTGGAAAACCATAGACCCGGGCTTGCAAAAATACCATGCTGCATAGAGGACCTCATCACACAATTCGAAGAGGTCACCTTCCATTACTTGCCAAGAGACCGAAACAGGTTTGCGAGATGCCTTAGCCACCTTGGCTTCCCTTGTGGAAATCCACTGAAGGAAAAGCAATCAAACCCTTCAAAGTCGGACGAAAGGAAATTCACGCCTCTTGTTGTGAGATCGAACCAGAACCTAAGCCCGTCAATGAGCCATGGTATAACCAGATTTTCCAATACCTCAAGAGCGAGGAAACCACCTTCATGAACAAGGAAGACCCACACACAGGAGGGGTCAAAACCAAGAGCATCATGGCCCTAAAACGCCTTGCCTCTCACTTCGTCATCCTCGGGGACATATTATACAAGAAACGCTACCATGGGCCACTCCTACGCTGCGTCAGCCAAGAAGAAGCAGACAAGTTCATGAGCAGAAGTCCACAACGGGGCTTGCGGTCCCCACATGAACGCCCGAGCCACGATGCAAATCATTCTCGGGATGGGCTACTCTTGGATCTCCATGGAGGCGGATTGCATCCACTTTGTCCGAAAGGCTGCGACAAGTGCCAGCGGTTCTCCAACCTCAATCATCTTGCCACCCCACGATCTCTCTTGCATGACTACACCTTGGCCCTTTGACACTTGGGGAATTGACGTCATCGGGAAAATCGCTCCGCCCGGGCGACAACGGTCACGAGTTCATCTTAGTAGCCATCGACTACTTCACCAAATGGGTCGAAGCCAAGTCCTACAAGGTACTCACCTCCAAGAAGGTCGCGCATTTCCTCAAGGAAAACATCATATGCCGATACGGCATCCCAAATGAGGTCATATCGGATAACGGCTCACACTTGAAGGGAATTCGACGGGGCTGGGCCGGCTGAATTCAAGATCACACGTCACAAATCTTCTCCCTACCGGCCACAAACAAACGGCGCCGTGGAAGCGGCAAACAAAACCCTCGAACGGATCATCAGAAAAATGACCACCCGAGGACGAGATTGGCACGAAGGCTGCACCTTGCACTTTGGGGCTACCGCACATCGGTCGAAACGACCACGGGAGAAACCCCATTTGCCACGACGTACGGGATGGAAGCGATCCTTCCCATCGAGCTAGAAATTCCCTCACTCAGAGTCTTCTTTGGAAAATGACATCAACGAAGTCGAATGGCTCAGAAGCCGACATGACGAATTGGCTCTACTAGATGAGCGACGACTAAAGGCCATGGAACACGTCCGAGCCTATCAAAGCGGGATGGCTAGAGCTTTCGACAAGAAAGTCAAATCCCGAGACATCGGGGAAGGTGACCTTGTACTCGAAAAGCCTCCCGCTCGAACCAACCCATTTGGGAAAATGGGAACCCACATGGATCGGCCCTTTCGTGGTTCAAAAGATCTTCTCAGGAGGCGCCATGAAGGCAGACAGGACCTAGACGGCAATCCCTTCATGAATCCGGTCAACGGAAGCAAACTTCGCGAGATACTTCGCCTAAAGAAGAGCATTTGTGCATCTCTTGGCACTCCATGTAGTGTCGAACTACGCGAGACTGAGCCCTCTAGTCAGGGGGGAACGTAGGCAACCTTAATTAGTCCGGTCTAAAAATACACAAAAAAGTCAAAAGTTTGAATGTCAACCAAGACCTCCATCAAGCTCCGCACTTTTCAAGAACACGCCCCGGCAGTCACCTTGACCAAGTCAAACGACGGCGGCAACATCAAAGGACATCCGAGGTCACTCGACGCTCAAACGGCCCGACTCGTGATGTTTCCAAGCCGAGGGGCTTGTCTTTGCCCTCCGCAGCGCTTCAAAAAAAAAAAAAAAAAAAAAAAGAGCTCGAGCAAGGGCTCACAAAAAAAAAAAAAAAAAGAGCTCGAGCAAGGGCTCACAAAAAAAGAGCTCGAGCAAGGGCTCACAAAAAAAAAAAAAACAAAAGAAGCTCAAGCAGTAGGTGCAAAATTGAGGTCAAGAGCCCGACGCCAACAAGAGGCAAGGAAGCTACGAAAAAGACCGTCAAACGACTTGTCGAGGAGCATTCAACCTCTCGGCCAAGCACAAGGCCTCGGCAAAGGAGATTGCCGTCGGGACCCAGGCTGCTTCGGTCCGCGGATGCAACGAAAAGTCCAAAGATGGACGCCGAGCAAAGTGCACAACGAAGCAAAGGCAAACAAGAAGATCTTGCGTCTCGACAAAGCTTTAAAAGTAAATCACAAATCACTAACGGTTACAACATTTCTTGATGAGTTCAAGCACGGTCTACTCTCAAGTTCACAACATGCTAAAAGACGGCTTAATACATTTAACTAATAATGTGTTTGCAATGCGATGAATGGATACCTAGGAGGTCATTCCGCGCCATCTGCGCTTGTCCTCGCCATTCTTTCCTTTCTTCCCTCGTCCCCGGCGAGTCTTCTTTCGCTTCACGTGAACCAACTCTGCGTCTCTCGGTCAGAGATCGGGGTCCTCCGTAGAGTCAAATAATCCGGTAGCTCTCGGGGCTTCATTCGCCCGTGCTTCGGCTCGGATCTCCTCCTGCGAGTACGTAAAGAGGACCTCTCCTGTCGGTCGGTCAACTCTAGTCTCGTAGTCAAACAAAGTGTCTCCCGTCACATCGAAGGGTCGAGACCGGGCTTCGGCACTCCTAAGGCAATAGCTACTACGGCAACCGGGTCCCGGAATCGCTTGCACGCCTTCTCTCCCAAGACCACTTGGGAGCGCGACATCTTTGCTCATACCGGGCCGGATACTAAGTCGTCAATACAACGCTCCCCAGACGTCTAAGGAGTACCACGGGAGGAAAGCGGAATACTTCCATACCCTCGAGACAATACAAGAAGGCACTGAAGCCGCCATACAAAGAGGAACTACCTCCGCGGTAGCAAGGTCATCCCGACCAACAAAGGCTCCTGCTTCATCCCAAAGCTGCCGGAAACAAGCGACGGAATATAGAAGGAGGACCAAGACAAACTGGAACTACGACAACGTAGGACCCTTCTGCAAGATCCTCCTGGTCTCAATCCTCCGGTGCGGAACCCACCGGCGAATCGATGCGTACCAAGGCGTGCCATCCATCTCTCCCGGGCGGGTGATCCATATCCAACACAAGAGGTCGGCGAGCAAATGACCACGGGCTAAACGACGTCGGAGCCTCGGGCATGGCACGAAGTCTCTCTCGCAGCCACAAGGTGAGCAAAGCGGGGCTTCCCCCTCTCATAAAACGATCCCCGGTCGCCGGACGATCGATACCATGAAGAGTCTCCCCGGCACCAACGGGACAATATCCTCTCCCGGCTCTGCGGTGCCTACCACATCTAGCAAAGCGCCATCACAAATGCCAAGTGAGGCGACCAGAAAAGCGTTGCCATCACGCACAAGGCAAATGCATCCCAAGAGACGTCACTCTCATCATCGGCCATGAACCGCTCGGCGGCTCGGAAATGTCGATATGACCCGAATCAAGGATCATGCCCTGCACTTCTTCCAACGAAGCACGAAGAAAGTCTGCAAGCTTCACGCTCACCGCAGCACCACCAACCAAAGGAAGCGAGATGGCCTCCACCTCCGGTCCTCCAATCAAAGCCCGAAAATCCTCAAAATTGGGCACCATTTCATTGTAGGAGAAACAGTACACGTGCCTCCTCACATCCCAGAACTTCGCGGCAGCCCGCAACAAATCCCAATCAGGAACCAACTCCTTAAAAGACCAAACCGAGCAAAGACGAAACCTTACCTCGAAAGCCCGTCTCTGATGCCTCATACGGCGCCGCATCCACATTTTCAACTGCTCAAGGAAGTGTGCTTGTCTCTCCTGCGAAAGCCTCGGCAAAATTCTAGGGACGTACGAAGAATCCATGGCAAAAATGGAGGTTCCTAGAGAAAATGGGGAAGAAAGCTCGAAAATGGCTGCAAATGGGGAAAGCCACTGTCCTCAGCAAAACCCATTTCCCCAGCAAACAGTACAAAAGCCACTGTCCTCAGCAAAACCTTGCTCCAAACTGCCCAAACATTGGCCAAAGCCATTCCCGGCAAACATACACTACCCACAAATGCACTCTCAGCTCACGTGGCATGTACAAAAAATAAAAAATAATAATAGCAACCATTTCTAGGACAAATCCCGGGAATCACAAAAATTGACGTTACATCTTAAAATAAAATGCTGTTTGCCATGCAAATACATGTGTTTTATTACAGGTACCAATAAATGTCGTTGCTAAACAAAAAAAAAAAGAAAAAGAAGGAGGGATATGAAAAGAGGGAAAGCAAATGAATACTAATCGAGAATCCTCGGCATCATCATCCTCGCCAAGGTCCTCCAAAGAAAAGTCGGGCATCCCGGCGAACTCGCAGTCACATCCTCGTCGTCGGAATACCGAGCACCGCTGAGGCTCCATGAAAAGTACTCGGAAGGATCAAATCCGGCGAAAGGATCAAAGAAGGAAGGCTACGAGGAACCCTCACCTGTGCGCCATGCGGAGGCATGAACCGATAAAAGAGGCTGCTCCCTCGAAGGCCTGCGGCTCCGAAGACGTCCGGCATCCATGCTATGCCGCCCCTCAAAGGTCCCTCCTGCTGCGGCTCAGGCTCGGCTCTAGGCGGAGGAACGTCCACGGGGAATGCCTCGAAGGCATAGGCTCGTACGCGGCACACGACGCGAAGGCCCGGCGGGACATCTTCGACGCCATCTTCTTAGCGAAGGAACGCATCGCCACGTAACGGCGAGTCGGCATATCATAGGCTCTCCCGGGACTGCACCCACAAGAAGCCAAGGAAACGCTCATCAAATGCGGTTATACTCGACAACAAAAAGAGAAAATGCGAGAAAAAGATGCCAAGATGGAAAAGAGTCAGCACACTCACCGATCGATCGGGATCCACTCTGTATGCGGCGGGAGCTGCTCGGGAGCAGGTACGAGACACCCTCCTCCTCGACCCGTCCCCGCGGACGTACGTGAAATCCGGTCCCGGTATCGGAACCTCTGGGGAGCTGCGGGCCGGCCTCTCTCCTCGCGCCGGTACTACTGTGGCGTCCTCAGCTTCCTCCTCACGAAGGCCCCGTACTCCTCTCCATACAAAATGAACTCCTCGGCGCCGACACCGCCAAGGTACCTCTCGAAATCGAGCACGTCCATGTCCCGGGAATCAAGCATCCCAAAGGGAGGGTCCCTCGGAGCCACGGGAAGCACACGGGGCCATGCGCGAGAAGACCCGCTCTCCCGGATACATGACATCACAAGTCAAGCCCGCGGCATCTTCCGCCGCGCTGTCACCTCGGGAGCCCCTCAAACTCATCCCCCTCATACCGAGCCCACGGGAACAAGACGAACCCCTCAGGGCTATCCCTCTCCCGGACGCTCCACTGCACATCCCCGTAGGCGATGGTGAGCTTCCCAGGCTGGTCCTCCTCTTCCTCGCCGTACGAGCCCGGCCCGACATAGCGGGAGTACGCGGCAACGACCCAGGATCCCTATCCCACGGGAAGCCTTTGGAAAACCTCATAAAACCACACTGTGACAAAAACGAGAGAAGGCTCGGTGCAAAAGACAATGGAGAAATGACAAGTTGCTAAATCCAAGAAAACGGCAATAAACTCATACCTCGAGCAAAGTCAAAACGAGGCCAACTGAGCGCGCCACCCCCGGCTAAACCGGTCCAAGGAGAAGTAGAGCTCGGCCAAGCCTGCCTCGCCCCAAGCAATGTCGCAGACCCTATCGAGATCAGTCAAGCTCTCCAGGCTAGAGCGAAAGGGAGCTGCGGTCGCGTGGTTCGAGAACAGAGTCTCGGACGGTGCATACCACAAGAAGGAGCGCGCCAGCTGCTCCGCTGGCCGTCACTGGCCGGTCCCCGGATGTAGGCCCCAATGCGGCGTAATCTTCGGCTCACGTCACTATACGGCATGCCCAGGCCCCTGCGAGGACGAGGCTCAAAGCCCGATGGCTCGGTCGGCACCACATCGGAGATCATGTCTCTCCACCTCAGGCCCCCTTTGAAGGGAGAGCCGGTAATAGCGGCAAAATCGGTGGGCGTCCTTTGTCACCTCGCCCCGGCTCGGGTGGAAGGTGTGGGTGGTATCCCACCAATACTCGAGATAGACCCGGGAAGACACTCTTGTTCTTCCCTCGTGTGTTTCGACACTCCAGCCCGGGTTCTCAACGAACACACCGGGGCCGAAGCATAAACCGGCCTCAGGGGACTCGGCCTACCGTCCACGGAAATATCGGGCATCATTGCCATAGCTCAACAACTTGGCCTCGAGCGATCCGAGTCTTCATCCTCTTGGCCTTCCCGGCCAAAGCCCGCATCCTGCGTGTAAACACACGGCAAAGGTACGTCAATCACGATTACTTAATATAAAGGCACATATAACCCGTCACAAAACCACGGCACATATTGCACATAATTTTCACATACATTATACATATAATTTTTCCATGTAACCCGTCACAAAACCACGGCACACAATGCACATATTTCTCACATATAATGCACATAATTTTCACATATATCATGCATATAATTTTTCCCATGCAGTCCGTCACAAAAACACGGCACACACGCTGCACACATTTTCTCAAAAGAAAAAAAAGGGGGATTAAATCCACATTACAAACAATCTAAAACAGACATACAGGAAAAGAGGACTGCGGATGGGTCATGTATGTCGCATGACACATCGCACCCGGTGACTCACACTGTGTCCGCGTGGACACGGGATCACTTAGAGACCGAAGCTGTCGCCCGTAGAGCACATATGAGCCATCTGCCAGTAAACTTAACACGTACGAACACGGAAATCAACGTAAAGATATACGTATCTGAATCAATTAGCCGAAATTACGAATGGAAAACGATAACGCAACAGTCTAAATCGACCCCTGGAGTGTGGATATGGAAGTAGATCCACACCCTTGGGGTTTCAAACACCAAATCCAATCAAATGGATCAACAATATAAGCTCCAAATTGCACCGATTATTCCAGATTAAACAGAGATATTAGTGACTTGGGATTCGGTAATCCAGTATAGCTAAGGATCCGAATTCATCGAAATCCAAACAAAATTAAATGCTAGAATTAATAGAAATTAAGTGTAAGAGAGAGAGAGAGATTGAGTTTAGGGAATCGTTACACCTTGTTGCTTCCATGAATTCTATACCTGAGTTAGATATAGAACCCTTCAATTTTTCACCTCGATGCGGAAGGATTAAGGCAAGGGGCTCAATTGGTGTGGCTTGAGAATTGGGTTTGGAAGGGAGGAATTGGGTAGGTTGAAGGTAGGAGAGAGAGAGGTTTGTGTTTGGAGAGGTTCGTTACGCCGCAATCTGCGAGTAACAGTAGGCTAAAGTTGGGATCCTTTTATGAGAGGGGAGGGTCTTATTTATAGGCTGCGGTTGGGCGCCTTAGTGTGTCGCACGACCTTATGCGTCCTCTTTCCATGCCTCAAGGCGTCGCGTGACACAAGTTGGCTCAACCGCTTTTGGCGCCAAAAACCGGTTTACGGAACATTCGGGAAAATACCCAAAAGGTCCAATGGGTTTTATTCCAAGGGGTCCTTTGGCATGAATAATGTACCAAAAGGTACTTCCTTCGCGGGAAACTCATGAAACGTTTCCGGAAGTCTCGGGACAGACCAGGAATTTACCAAAACGCCCCTAAATGCAATTTTATTATATTAAAATGCATCTAAAAGGTTGCGAATTGGATTGGCGTACTTACAGAGCCCCTCGGCAACGTCACTTTTGGAAAAAGTGGGGTTGTCGATAAAATAAGACCCAATCCCAATGAGCATCAAGGGATAAGGTGAAGGGCTAGAAGGGTAAAAAAAGGGGAAAGATGTCTGGACCTTTCTGAGAAAGGATTCCTACGTATCCCTTGAACAAGGGAATCAAGCCAAATCGTAGTTCGGAAAGAAACTAATTGAGGGGGGATGAACAAAGGGAAAGCTATTTGAAGGTCTCTTGACCTTAAAGGAATTATTTTAAGGTCTCTTGACCTAAACGAGATCATTTGAAGGCATCTCAACCTGAAAGGGATTATTTGAAGGTCTCTTGACCTAACAGGGATCATTTGAAGGTCTCTTGACCTAAAAAGGGTTATTTTAAGGTCTCTTGACCTAAACGAAACCATTTGAAGGCGTCTCAACCTAAAAAGGATTATTTGAAGGTCTCTTGACCTAAAAGGGATTATTTGAAGGTCTCTTGACCTAAAAGGGGTTATTTGAAGGTCTCTTGACCTAAACGAGATTATTTGAAGGTATCACAACCTGAAAGGGGATTATTTGAAGGTCTCTTGACCTAAAAGGGATTTTTGAAGGTCTCTTGACCTAAAAAGGGTTATTTTAAGGTCTCTCGACCTAAATGAAACCATTTGAAGGCGTCTCAACCTAAAAAGGATTATTTGAAGGTCTCTTGACCTAAACGAGATCATTTGAAGGTGTCTCAACCTGAAAGGGATTATTTGAAGGTCTCTTGACCTAAACGAGATCATTTGAAGGCGTCTCAACCTGAAAGGGATTATTTGAAGGTCTCTTGACCTAAAAGGGATTATTTGAAGGTCTCTTGACCTAAAAAGGGTTATTTTAAGGTCTCTCGACCTAAATGAAACCATTTGAAGGCGTCTCAACCTAAAAAGGATTATTTGAAGGTCTCTTGACCTAAAAGGGATTATTTGAAGGTCTCTTGACCTAAACAAAACCATTTGAAGGCGTCTCAACCTAAAAAGGATTATTTGAAGGTCTCTTGACCTAAAAGGGGTTATTTTAAGGTCTCTTGACCTAAACGAGATCATTTGAAGGCGTCTCAACCTGAAAGGGGATTAATGCTTCTAGCAAAGAAATTGACTGAGACATGCTTTCATACCTGTGCTGTGCTCACCTGTAGCTGTCGGAGAGTCTTAGACTACCGTTGCTGTTGGGGGATAGCTGTCGAGGGTCTCATGCAACCATTGATTCTGCTGAGGATAAGTATAGCTGCCGAGGGATTCACGCTACTGCTTTCCTTTTGCTTGGTAGTTTACTGGTTTTGCTGAATGTTGGACGGTCTTTTCTCTTTTCCTTTCGTCGGTTATCTTTTGTGTCCTGAGCTTCACTTGGTAAGCCGGGGACTCTGCTTTTGTCTGTGCTTTGAGGCTACGGATCTTTGGAACTTTGCTTGCCGGGGAGCGAGGTTCCTCTTGGTGCTTTGGGGCCACTAATCATTGGAATTTTGCTTGCCAAAGGGGAGCGGTTCCTCTTGGTGCTTTAGTGGCCACCGGTCCGGGTTAATGCTTAGCGCCTTCTGGAGAGACTAACATAGGTACGGCTTCTTTGTCTCGGCTTTGGCCGAGGGCCGATCTTGAGGTTCGGTGAGCATTATTGCCTCGGATTCTTGGGCGCTGGGGCTCTTTTATTGACAATCATTGTTTGAGGGCCGAGGCTACCACTTGTTGGCGTTTCTTTGGGGAGATTGATAGATGTGGACTCCTTATCTCGATTTATCATGTAATAGGCTTTGGAGTCGTCGGGACTGGTGATCTTTGTTGTCTGGATTCTGGGACAGCTGGGGCTCTTCTTTCTTTGACAAGCATTGCACAGGGCGAGGCAACCGGGACTCTTTCGATGATGCTAGTGAGATCGAGATAATTTGGACCTTTGGAGAAAGGATTCCTACGTATCCCTTAAAAAGGGAATCAACCCGGTCGTAGTTACGGGCCTTATAAAGATAATAGAGGCGGGGTGCGCCACTGCGGGGTTTGGAATCTCTGTCCAAGATTGTGATTCGAGGGGCAGTCCTCACGATCACATTACGATCACCTGATTATTGTACTCTGCGGGGGGAGACACAACACTCTAGACACTTAGAAATTTATTAGACTCTTTGCTTATGCATTATTAATCTTTTGTTGCACAAGTCCATCTCAGTTGGGGAGAATAGGAAGTAGGGAGGTTTCTTTCTTTTTTTTTACGGCTTGATGAGCAGATGCGTAGGTAGCCATTATGCTACGAGGGGTTGTGTATAGGACGAAAGTGTTTATGATGGGGTGGATGCTCTCCCATGAGGTGGGAAAATGATGTGGCGCAGCTAGGCAAGTCGGGGGCGCTCCCGGGGGCACATATTGCAGCAGGTCCATTGCTGGTGAGGAAAAAGTGTATCGCGCGTCTGAGATAGTAAGCATCAGAGGGGGCAGAGAGTAATCCCGGCTTGGCGAAGCCCCAGTTGACAGTGCAAAGCAATCTTGGAGGGAATCTGGTAAGGAGAGCCGGAGGGATACCTTAACCAAAGCCCCAGCTTGAGGCAATTCCATGCAGCTTCATCGCAGACAGTCATCTTGTGGCCGAGGAGGCAACTCATCATTTCAAATCGCAGTCAATCAGTCGCTGGACAAGACTTGGAAGTGTTTACGTGCAGGGGCGTATTTTTCGAGGGATGGGAAATGAATCCCGAATTCTGTGTATGACACTCTCGCTTTGGGTTTGGCTCTTTTGAGAGAGTATAAGCATCACAAGGTGTGGAAAGTGTATGGAAGCCCCTGCTGACCGAAACGGTGTTTAGCTCTATCTTCCTATGATGTATAAATAGAAGACTTTTCGAGACACTTGAAAACCTGTCTTATTCGTGATGATCACAAAGCTGCTTAAAACCCTTTATTGATGTTCGGGTTAGTCAACCGCCAAAGCTGATATGAGCAAATATTTTTTATCAATCCTGAGGAGAAAACCCACTGATATCAAGAATCGGAAGGATAGACAGTGTATGGGCATGGTCCTTGAGGAGACCAGATTTTCTGAGATTTGTTTGTGATTTCGAGAGTTGAAAGAACATGTCCTCTTGGAGTGTCGATGGGAGACACGGATGTGAAGCCCCAGTGGGACGTCCACGGCAAGTGTTTGCGGAGGAGAAATGAAATATGCTCACATGCAACGTCGAATGAACGGATAGAATTTGCACAATCTTCGCTTGATGTCCTGAAACTGCTATCCGGTAGGAACTGTGACTGGGTTTCGGGATTTCGATCGGTCTTCGGGTGATTTAGGATATCATGACCTCTTAAAATGAGAGGTCGGCTAGGCTTTTTGTTGACTGTACCTCTAAAGATGAGAGGTTGGCTCTTGGGTATGTGTTTGGGATTTCTATGGCGAGGGAAATCTGTGATTGCCTCTTTGCTGCCTCTAAGAATGAGAGGTCGATCTTTTGGCTTTTGGTCAAGGTCAAAGGTAAGGGTAATGGTAATGTCCTCTAAAATCGAGAGGACGGCTTGGGATCGGTTAGAGGTAATGGTGAGGGGACATCCGTGCTGTCTCTTTATTCACTCTGAGACTCCTCTTTGAGTAACGACCGGATCTTTTGACTTTCGCTTCTGAGAGAATCACTGGGGACTAGGCTCTCTTTCTTGTCTTTTCTTTTTTTTGATTTTTTCTTTTTTTTTTTATTTTTGTCTTTGAGAGGAGCATTTCAGCTAGTCCCCAGGATGGATCATTGCTTTCCGTCGTTCTTGAGCTTGGAGACGGTCGATCTTTCTTTGAATCACGGGAGCCTCAAAGATAGTCCCTCTTCTTCTGGTGATGGCTACATGGGTTTCAAATATGCCGATCTTGAAATGAAGGGATATTATTTAGTGAGGGTAAGGTGAAGGTTTTCCTAAGGGTGAAAGGTTTCAACCGCAGCCCCTACCGGATTATCCGAACGAGATCCAGTCTTCATTTGTTTGCTTAAGCTTACTTTGAGAGAGATCCGTGCAAATTCGTCTAACAACGAGATTATGAAAGATGTGTGAGCATATGGGGCGCAAGATGGGGATATCAGTCGATTTTCTCGCTCCGATCTATTTAAACATTAGTCATTTCAAAGCATTAGTCGGTGAGCAGCATAAGTGATCATTTGGAATAAGACCATTTCAATCGAGTGTA
Source organism: Adenophora triphylla var. japonica (assembly GCA_022495995.1). Classification (NCBI taxonomy): domain Eukaryota; kingdom Viridiplantae; phylum Streptophyta; class Magnoliopsida; order Asterales; family Campanulaceae; genus Adenophora; species Adenophora triphylla. The sequence goes on along the minus strand of JAFEMH010001932.1, from coordinate 30,155 downwards.
ACGTGGGTGTGCAAGTGATGTCTCGAGTCTAGCAAGAATAGAAACAAAGATTTTTATTACTGCAATAAAAAGACTCATAACATGGACTTGACAGACTCGTTACCACATAAAAGACACTCTAGATCCTACGACGCTGACTGATTGACTTCGCCGCTTTCGGGTGGGATAGCCTCTGGGCTTCTGCTGATATCACTAAAGAAGATCGGGGACAACATTGGGGCAAGCCTTCTCAACCTTTCCATCATCAACAAGCTTCTGAATGAGCATCTTCAGGGGAATGCAATCGTTGGTTGTATGGCCAGGGAACTGGTGGTAGCAGCAGTACTTGTTCGTATCCAGCTTTGGGTTGCGATGCATAGGGCGGTAATTATCAAGGGGCTGGACCATCCCCTGTCTTAACTGCACCATTAAATGCTTCCTCTGTAGTCATGCCAAGATCATCAAACTTCCGTGGCTGACGAGGTTGAAATTTCCCACTGCTTGGGCCAGTGCTTCCTCTCTGAAGGTTGTTGATACTATTGTCTTTTGGCACCCGGGAAACTGGATTGACCATCTTGGACCCATAACCATTAACATTACCGGTCTTGTCATCTAGGGTACGGTTGAAGAGTCGATTCTCGCTATGGGCTCCCATGCCTACCATCTCCCTTAAATCGGGATACCAACCATTCCCAATAGCTTCACGGAGAACTGGCTTCACACATGACAAAAAGATGTCCTTCTGATCTTGCAATGGAATTGGCTCGGGCAGTTCATTCAATTTGGCATTCCACCTCTTGTAGAACTCAGTAATGGACTCATCACTCTTTTGAATTGTGCCGACCAAGTCGTCTCTAGTTGTGCGCCACTCAAGATTCCCACGGTACTTTTCAAGAAAGGCCTCAGTAGTCTGACTCCAAGTAGCTCGAGCTTCTGACATAAGATTTAGAAACCATGTCAAGGCAGGTCCTTTGAGTGTGAGATGGAAGTGTTGAGCCATAAATTCGGGAGTACAACCCATTTCCCCCATAGTCATCACGTATGTGTCCACATGAGTTTTCGGGCATGTCGAACCATCAAATTGTATTTTGGGCATCTTGAACTTATAAGGGAGAGGCTATACTTGCTTTGGGTCAACAAACTTAAGTCCACTTGATCCTGCCGTCAACTTGTCAATTTGCTGCTGCATTTGTTTCAACAAAGCATGCAAGCTTACTCTTCCGGAGTCATCCCGGAAGCTGAGGAAAAGCGGGAGCGATAGTTGAAGAAGGCTCAAAACTAGCTGGTTGGAAGAGAGACGGCTGAACTGACCCGGATGCTGGAGCTGGCAAATGATTAAGTAGATCGGTTGGGAAATTCTGATTCTGTGGAAAAGCACTGGCAGGCCTGTAAGGAATTGACCCCGGATGCTGCATAGATGATGAGCCAAATCCAAAAGCTGAATCCATTGAAGGCCGAGACATATATCCTTGAAACCGAGGTTGTCTAGTAGGAAACCGCATAAATCCATCCTGGTGAACCCGATTCCTGAGTAAGGATGCCGATTCGGATACCGGGCGTTACCCCGGGAGTGAGGACTATGAGACCGACCTTGCCGATATTGAGAACCCGGGAACCATGCACCTTGGATCAAGCTCTAAACCGGGACCCAAATTGGCTTAGAGGCACGAAAGCATTGGGAAAGGGTGAGGAAGTCAAATCATGAAGGACCGGCTGTGTTCCTCCAACTCGGACCAAAACTTGCTTGAGGGTTCACCAGCAGCCCCCCGATTCTGCGAGCATAATTGGACCGTGCACCCCGGGTCCGAGGTTGAAAAGGGAGAGAAACATTCCCGGCTCCTAGATCAGTGTCATTAACCTCGGTAATCTCTTCATAAGTTCCATCAGCGCGTCGGATCACAGCGTTACCACGGCTTCTCATTGCATCTACGAACTTAGAATGTGCTGCCTCTTCCCTGGCTTGAGCGAGTAATTGAGTTTCACGCTCTCTAGCTAGAGCGGCTTCCAAATTAGCCCTCATCTCTTCCATAGACAGACTATGCATGACTTGTTGATCCGCGGCAGATGAATCCTCAGATTGAGTGGTCATACCCTTCTCTGCACTAGACATCTCTGAAACTGAATCGGGTGCGAGTTCTGCTGAAACTGCGACTGCCTCAAGACGCGAACTAAACGAACACCGGGAATCAGATCGCGCACCCAACTTGCCTTATCTGGAGAGGAGAGAGTGTGTATAAGGAGGAGGGTATAGAATTTTGAGGAGGTACGGGAGAGGGAAGAATACGGAAGGAGATGGACTCGTGCAACACTTATTATGGTTCAAGTAGAAATCGGTGTTTTAAGTCCTAGAGACGGTTGGAAAAGGCTAATCTTTTATTCACACAATCTAGACCTCGGGGGAACCTATGGACACATCATCCACAAATACACTAAATGCGTTGTTTCACAATTAATAATAGGCGACGTACCTAAACAAAACCGAAGCATTTATGGGACGGACGAGCACCCCAATTTCGGAGAAATTTGGGCAGCATAACGGGTATTCCCGAAGAATTTCAAGGAAAAATCCGGCATGACCTCTCGTCGGTGCACGTTGACAAAGCGACATGATCTCTCGTTAGAACATGCCGTGGGAACGACATGTCCTTTCGTGAAACCATGTTGCGATGGCAACATGCCCACACGTGCTAGGGTTTGGAGGAGGTACGAAAGCCTTTTAAAAATTTTGAAGCAATTCATTTTAGTGTATTTGAAAATGTCGTGTCAAAACCAACCGTTTTGGGTGAGGTTAAATGTGTGGCGCCACCTATAACGCACTAGGGGTTAGGTTTGATTTCAGCGCCAAGCGTAGGCGAATTTCATGACCGTCCGCGATGCCGTCAATCGCACCCGAGGGTTCTAGATCTACGTGATGTAGTGTGCGGGATGGCTATGTTCCTTTATTTTGTGAAAAATGATTTTTTTTATTTTTATTTATTTTTTTTTAGAAAGAAAAAAAAATAACACACACCCTCACACAGGATAAACAGGGAACAACAATCAATTGGGTCACGCTTGATCCAAGGGACTGCCTCAAACCAGCTTTCTCAAAGTTATGTTCAGTGGCCACCCTTTGTCGCGTGACACAGGACAACCAGAGACAAAAGGTGTCGCACGACCTGGATGGTCACTGAACCAGCAGCTCTTCAATCATCAAATCAGCCCCTGTTTTACCATAGCCAGAGCAACACACAAGTACTAATGCACAAGAAAGAATGGCCACAAGCACAAAGGGCTCACAAGTTCCATAATCAACAAGATGTATGAATCACAAATGATTATCAAATAATGCACACAAAATGGATGTATTGGATGTTTTGACTAAACAAAAGCTTGACCCACTCAACACTTGAAAAACAGGTTTTCAAGTGACATCCCCAGCGGAGTCGCCACTGAATGTGCGCTCGCCCGAAAAAATGATTTCCGGTTTAAATGAAAAGAAGGAGTCGCCACGCCGTTTTTAAGAGGAAACATTGAAAACCTTTTGTTTAGAGAAAATGGGTTCGGAGGTCAGGTTACGTGTTGGGAAGAACCGAGAGTTCACCCAACACGCCTCGTCCATAGACGAGTCTTTCAATCAGAAACATCCAAGTAAATCCAAAGTGTGTGCAAATATTGATAATAAACAAAGTGTGATAAAATGCATCTTATTAATTATGGAACGAGAATTACATATTGTGAGCCCATTATTTAGGGAGGCCACATCCATGATACAAACAATCTAAAACAGATTACAAAGGAAAGAGGGTCTCTGCAGATGGGTCATGTATGTCGCATGACACATCGCACCAGTGACCACATGTGTCGCGTGACACAGATCACTTAGAGACGAAGTTGTCGCGTGACACATATGAGCCATCTCAGAAACTTAACAATACGAACACGTAATCAACGTAAAGCTATACGAGATCTAATCAATTAGCTGAATTACGAATGGAAAACGTAAACAACACTAAATCGACCCCGTGGAGTGTGGATATGAGTAGATCCACACCCCTTGGGGTTCAAACACCAAATCCAATCAAATGATCAACAATATAAGCTCAATTGCACTGATTATTCAGATTAAACAGAGAGATTGCGATTGGGATTCAGTAATCCAGATAGCTAGGATCTGATTACTGAATCCAAACAAAATTAAATGCTAGAATCAATAGAAATTAAGCAAGAGAGAGAGAGAGATTTAGTTTAGGGAATCGTTACCCTTGTTGCTTCCACGAATTCTATACCTAGTTAGATATAGAACCCTTCAATTTTTTTCACCTCTGATCTGGAAGGATTAAGGCAAGGGGCTCAATTGGTGTGGCTTGAGAATTGGGTTTGGAAGGGAGGAATTGGGTAGGTTGAAGGTAGGAGAGAGAGAGGTTTGTGTTTGGAGAGGTTCGTTACGCTGCAAATCCTGCAGAGTAACAGTAGGCTAAAGTTGGGATCCTTTTATGAGAGGGGAGGGTCTTATTTATAGGCTGCAGTTGGCTGCCTTAGTGTGTCGCACGACCTTACGCGTCCTCTTTCCATGCCTCAAGTTGTCGCGTGACACAAGGTGGCTCAACCGCTTTTGGTGCCAAAAACCAGTTTCTGGAACATTCCGGGAAAATACCCAAAAGGTCCAACAGGTTTTATTCCCAAGGGGTCCTTTGGCATGAATAATGTACCAAAAGGTACTTCCTTCGCGGGAAACTCATGAAACGTTTCCCGAAGTCTCGAGACAGGCTGGGAATTTACCAAAATGCCCCTAAATGCAATTTTATTATATTAAAATGCATCTAAAAGGTTGCGAATTGGATTGGCGTACTTACACCGGGCGGCCTCAGTGGCAATTCCACCAGGAAAAATTGAGATTAATCTGGCAGCCTTGGCAGCTTGGGGCTATTCAGTTCCATGACTGACTGGTACTCCCAGAAAATTTACGTGCCTTATCTGTTGCATTTTCCCCCGTCCCGAAAAATCATTCTTTTAAAACACATTTCTGAAAATCTCTGTTTTAACTCAAAAAGGAATATTTTTAGGAGGCCGCACACTACGCGCACCTTATATATCCTGTACACTTTGCACGCACGTCCCTTTAAACCCGGGGTGGTTGTTCAGCTGCAGTCACGGACAGCCTTACGATGCTCCCGGGCGCGCACGGAATCACCCCAAACTCCCCATGGCAGCCAGTGTCGACCAATGCACAGTCCGTGTCACACGTTTCAAAAAACCGTGACTTTTTGGTTGGTTTTTGGTCTAGTCTGTGTCATATAGCCCAGTTGCATATCCCCGTAAAGGTCAAGCCTTAGTCCATAACGGAAGTCAAGATCTTTTGCTCAAGCAAAACTCTGCCGAAATTCCGACAAGGAAAAAATGGCAAGATCTTGACTCCGGTGTTGACTTTGACCTTGACCTGCACGGAATGCGTAAGAGTCGAGACCAAGTCCATGCCAAAAATCCAAAAGATCTTTCGCTCAAACGAAGCTCTGCCAAAATTCCGACAAGGAAAAATTGGCAAGATCTTGACCCGGCATTGACTTCGATCTTGACTCACGCACGGCAAATGCAACAAAGTTCAATGTGACACTGTGTCATCCGGCTTTTACCGCCCGACCCATGCCTATTATCTTCTCGGACATTACCGAAAAGTCAAAACGTCAATTGCGCAAGCGAAATTCTGCCGAAATTCTGTTAAGGCTGAAAGACGAGACATTCCCGGTATTGCCTTGACTATAATTCGCATCGCTCGTGCGTTAAAAGTTCCTATGACCCGCTAGACCCGTTAGGAGCGTTCTTCTCTCTCGGTCGGTGGGATCCGCGAGCCCTATAGGACCCTCGCCCGGGGCTGTCCACCCTGGGAGGTCGAAATACAGGTGGAATACGAGGGGCTTATAGACGTAGTGACGCAACCCACTGATCCAGGATCTAGAGTAGTTGCGAAAAAGAAGGGCAGAACCCCTTTTCCAACCAAATAGAAATTAATAAAAGACACTGTTTTAAGTAAACTGGAAGATTCTTAATTTGCATATTGCTTGAGCCTTCAGCCTAAACACCTACCCCGAGTCTAAACCTCTCCTATCCCTTTCCCGCAGCGAGAAAGAAGTGGGTGAGAACACCGGGTCAGCGACTTGTTAGCGCAGAATTCTCAGACAATTCGCCAGAATTCTCAGCTTTGTCAGTCCAGAGAGTCAGAATGGCCGATTTTACAGAAAACAGTACTGGTTTGGGTAACCAGATGACTAGGGAAGAAGAGCTAGCCTATAACCAATTCCCTCCTCCAGTCACATATGATCCTTTGCCAAAGACTGTCCCTTTTCAGTCTTTCCCAATGTCTCAAGCCATCAGGGTCCCTTTACCCTCTCCTCCTCAGATAAGACCCAGCTTTGTTCCCTACCAACAGAGAGCAAATGCCACAGCTATCCCCATAATGCAGCCACTGCATTACCCCATGGGACTCTTTCCCTCCTCTCAGCCCGAGCCAAATTTCCCTACATTGGAATCCCAGTACCAGCCTGACCTTTCTAACTTTGTCAACGCACCGTGAATTTGCCTATCTCCCGGGCAGGTGGCGGTGAAGAGTCAGTCGGAAATGAGAACAGGAACGGGTGGATTTACAGTGATGATGACAGTTCAGTAGAAGGAATGAACTTGGAGTCGACCGAAGTGAAACCCGGAGGGCAAGATGAAAACCACGGACCTGGAATGGGAGATGGTATCACTTCAAAATGTGTCTGTAGCCTGTGTGAAGGTTCGGAAGAGAAAAAGGATACAAGCTCAGATGAGGCAGCATACGAATTCTACATCCTAGAGTTCAATACTCCATACAAAGACTTGGTCGGTGAATGGAGGAACTTGATCGAAGCTTTAGCTGAAAGAGGGAAGTGGGCTCCCCCCTCTCTTTTCAACACATGCACACAAGAAAGCACGCAAGCAAGCACGAAAAATGGAATCTAGGGAGACTTGCTACGGCAAGGCACCTTGGGTGAACGACGATCCATTCTTCCCAAGGGGTAACTGATGGAGGAAAACTCCCTCTTGTAATAAAAATCGAGCAAGTGTACTCACTACCGGTGTAGCAGTATGCAAATGCAGGGGTCGAATCCACAGAGACTCGTTGGTAAACAAGTAAAGTAAACGCAATGAATTTAGTAACCAAATTTTATAGATTTAAAAACTAAGAGCATAAATTAAATAACAAAAACTAACTAAACGAGAAAACAAATTATGAGCAGAGATTCGTAGATTGGATTTCACTTCACCATCATTCTATGCAGAATTTTACTTATAAAACATTAACTCAACTTCTAGGGTTCATTCACTTTAGCTAGGATCGACACGGTTATGTGGCCGGATTACAACCCTAAATACTCTTTTTAATATTGTAGTGTCTATTACGGTTCCACAATATGCCAAGAATACATTAAGAACATAAGAATAAAAGAACCTAACTTTGATCAGTTTCTATTACGGCCCCGATTAAAGTTATTCAATTAATAATAGTCTATGTATCAAAATCTCAAATTAATGGCGAATTCGATACCCAGTTATTCAAAGACGAGTTCGTATCTTAACATACATCTCAAATCTAAGAATAAGAAATTAAAATCTATTAATGAACTAGAAGGAATTAAATAGAAAGAATTAAAAATATTAATGCATAGAAATCCGGATAAAGATCAAAACAATCTACAAATCTAAAAAATTTAGCTACTCATAATTTACAAATAATAAAAACCTGGAATATGATGAATAATTCTTCTCCACAATTGAATTGTTGAAAGAAAAATACTAAAACTCTAATGGTATAATATATGGTCTGTTCTCCCCTTTTACGTGGCTGCTATGGAATTATATAAAGAATTAGGGCAAAATCTGGTGCAAAACTGAGAAAAGACACAAATGCCCTTGAGAAATACGTGAAAACAGTTGCTGGACGTCGGAAGAAGCGCGGCCGCAATTGTTGGCGCGGCCGCTCAACTTGGCAGCAACTTTGGCCGAGACTTGATTTCCCTAGCGCGGCCGCCCTTGGTGCCTGGCGCGACCGCCCTCGTTTACAGTGAGTTTGGCCGAGAATCTCCTTTGTGCTGTTCTTGGCCAGATTGGCCCCAAAATGCCCCAACCTTGGCCCCATTTGGCCTAGCCTTTCCTGCATTGGCCCGGCCATGCCATGAAGTGGCCGACCACCTTGGCCCAACTTTTTGGCCTAGATTTTGTATCACTTATATTCATTTCGTCTCCGCAATTTCCAAGTCTACTTTGATCGCTATAATGAGTTCTTTTGCACTTCGCTCTTTGGGATTTTATTTTTAACTTTAACCCACGAATTTTTAGAAATCAAATTCGTCCCAAATTTCCGTCTTTCCAGTTTAGTCCCTGGATTTTCCAATATTTCCAATTTAATCCAAAAGCTTCCAAATGCCAGTTTAGTCCTTGAGCTCGTAATTTCAGTTTTTTTCATTCTCTGCTCCGCTCTACTTTATTCCTTTTGCACTTTTTAGCCATAAAATGCACCTTTAATCAGCTCTATACCCTGTACTCATAAAATACTCACAAACCACATCAATTATACATAAAACTCGGGAATCAAACTCAAGGAAAGCCTAAAAGTGCATCATTTGGATGGGTAAATACACATCCATCAAACACCCACAAACTAACCTTTTGCTCGTCCCGAGTAAAACAAAACTAAAAGAAATAAAATAAAACTACTCTAACTATTAATAATAAAACATTAAAGCAAAATAATATTTTTGGGATGTTCTATCAAAGATGAGTCATTGGCCATACAAGTCTCAGATCCTTACCAACACACATAATCAACAAGTGCCACTACATTAATGGGATTACAATCACATTGAAGCATAAAACTCACAATTTTCCACCGCGGCCTGAATGATGAATGAATTATGGGAGGTCACTGCCAACAACCTAGGATTGTTTATGGATTCACTAAGTGATGCTCTAAATCAATATGTTATAGACAGTACAACCCAAAAAGGACACTCATATGCATATTTAACACGATTGTCAACCCGGTTACTCGATATTGAATGAATAATATGGCTCAAAAGTTAAGTGCGAAAGATCGCAGGGCTAGGTTCATGGTTACAAATGAAGGTAAGGACATACGAAAAATAAGAAAGTGAAACTAGAAAGTCTTCTTTTAACAATACATCCTCCACTCACCCTTATTACTTCCCAATGTGCCAACCCACAAACTAAAACTTTTTCATACATTGACATGGGGTTGGGCACATTCCACTACTTTCTTTGGTCACCTTGAAATACAATTCCACTTTGACATTAGAGAGGGCTTGAAATTTTTCTTCTTTTTTTTTTTTTTTTTTTTTTTTTTTTTTTGCTTTGCACAATTATATCACGAAGAATGTGCATTCAATATTTTTTTTTTCAAGCCCCTCTTTTCATTACATAACATGACCCACTTCTTTATTTTCGTGACCACTTTCCACTCAACCCTTTTGTTTTTCAAAACATCCCCCAAAATATTTTCATTCTTTCCCTAGTTTCACTTTCTTGAAAAGGTGAGAAAAATTAAATTTGTGTATAGGTTAAAAAGGGTGGGACAATGAAGGTACAAATGAAGGCGAATGGTGGTCTAGGATAACCTCCCACTTTGTGAGAGATTCCATTCTTTTTCAAGCTCAAAAGGGGTTCTAGCGGAAAATTTTATATAAGTGACTAGAAAGTTTAAGGCTCACAAAAAGGGATTCAAAGAATAGCCATATATATCAAGTAACCTATTGACGTGTTATTGACAATCATGCAAGCATGTTCTAGGGACCCCGAGAATACACAAAGTGATCCCATAAAAGGCACCTAAGTTGATGACAATGACCAAGAATATGATACGGAAGTGAGAGGTGGTGCAATCATAATTTAAATGTTTCAATGCAATCCCAATCACCACACTAATAATAGCACATGTGATTCTAAAATTAAAACACACTCTAATCATCACAGACTTTGGCCAACATCCCAACTATGAAAAGAACAAAAAAAATTTTAAAATTTTTCTATTTTTTTGGAGGGTGACACTATATACACTCCCCTATAAACCCACAAACTCGGAGAGTTGCCCACCCCCAAACTCAAAACATGCTATGTCCTCATAGCGAAGAGAACAAAAGCGTGCCTTGGGCTTAACGGACGACATGACACTACTAAACAGTAATTAACAAAACAATAAAACATACCTCATTGGGTTGCCTCCCAAGCAGCGCATTTGGTTAAAGTCGTTAGCCCGACTATGGTCCCAAGCTTACTTGGCCTTTGCTTTGCGGCCTTTGGACCATCTCTTCTCCTCACGGGCACAAACGCCCTTCTCTTTCCAAATCAGCTCTCCATTGTCAACAAGTGGGGGTGAAGCCACATTTATTTTTGAAACTTTACGCTTGTGCTTACCCCTCTTTCTTTTCTTTTTATTGGGGTTTCCACCCCCAAACTCAACCTTTTCTGTAACCTGCAGAACACCATTCTCACAACCAAGATCAAGAGAGTTATCATGCACAAAAATATTTAAAAATATAGAATCAGATAAATCAATATAACTCTCCTCACTAACTCTCGATTTTGAAAGCCCTTGTGGTAAATGTGATGGATTCGACTCTTTATGGGAGTCGTGTGGGGAGTGACACGACCCGTTACTCCTAGAGTATTGGTCGGCTTTAATGTTACTAGCCATGGGACAAACGTCCGCATTATCCCCACTTTTCTCACATCCATTCACATCATATTTAAAAATTGGAACATCAGTTATGGCTCCTACAAAACCATCTTTGGGGAAGGGTTTCTTATCATTTTTAGACATAACAAACTTGCATTCTTCCCCCCATGCCACTCAAGGATACCACCCCTTGACACACATCAATGGTGGCCTTAGTGTCAAACATAAATGGCCTCCCAAGCAGAATGGGAGTTTTTAGTTGCTCCTCACTTGATCCCTCCATACACACCACATAAAAGTCAATGGGGATAATGATTTTATCAATTTTAACCAACACCCCTTCAATAACCCCTAAAGGTCTTTTGATTTAGAGATCCGCCAATTGCAAGTCTCTCGTGGGTGGTTTCAACTCACATACCCCCAAACTTCTAAAAACATGAAAGGGCATCACATTGACACTTGCCCCAAGATCCAACATACCTTTAAAATTTTGACCCCCTAAAGAAATTGGGATAGTGAAACACCCGGGGTCTTTTTGAACATGATTAACTTTTTCATTCTCATTAACATCATCATTATTATCAAAACAATCAATATTATCAAGAGAAGATAGAAATACCTCCTCGATTTCCTCACTCTCATCCCACACTGTCGTGATTGACTTTGCTTGCTCAGGTGGGTTCTTCTCTTTCATCAACTCTTGGGCAACCTTCACAAGTTGCTCTACTTGTGGGCCCATCTTTTCAAATGCAGCATCTGTATTTCTGTTGCTTTGCTGCATCTCCATCCTTAACTGCTGGACTGCCAGCTCCCAAGGCTCTTTATCATGTTGTCCAGGTGGTGGCACATGAAGAGGTTTCACTTGCTGATTATGATGGCCACCCCATGGATTGTAGTTACCATATGGGTTGCCTTGGGGTGGTGGCCTTGGTGCATATCCATTGAAAGCATGTGCCTGTTCAGGATGATAAGAAAAATTTGCTGCACTTGGACACATATTAGTCACATGAGATGATAAACCACAATTTGTACAATAATCAGTAATAACATTGGCACCAACAGAAGTGCCACAAGCAGTCAATTTATCCAATTTATTATTTAAAAGTGCAATCTGATTTGAAATATTATCACTAGCATTCAATTCAAGTACCCCCTTATTCTACCCCTCGAACTCTTTTGTTGAGAATTAGCACTCAACATCTCAAATAAAGCTTTAGTTTCTTCCGGGGTCTTGTCTCCTATTGAGCCTCCAGCAGCATTGTCAACCATTGATTGACCATTGTCATTCAAGCCATCATAGAAGGCTTGGTTCAGTGAGGGTAGTGTGAAATTGTGTTGGGGACATTGCATTAACATTGTATTAAATCTTTCCCATGCCTCATGAAAGGGCTCCCCCACATCTTGGGAAAATGTCATCAGTTTCTGTCTAAAACCATCCAACAGATGATGTGGGTAATATCTTTTAAGGAACACATCTTGCAATTCTACCCAAGTACTAATGCTGCTCGGTGCAAGCATCAGCAACCATGTTTTAGCCACTCCCTTAGGAGTGTAAGGAAAACACTTTAGTCTAATTTGCTCCTCAGTCACTCCCTGTCTTAACAAAATTTGAGCAACAACAATAATATACTCTTTAAGGAACGTGAGTGCATCCTCACCAGGCAATCCGTGAAAGCTTGGCAACATGGCAAAGTATTGTCCTTTGACCTCTAAATTTTTGGCTGCATCGGACAGCACTATGCAAGAGGTAGATGTGTCTACCCTAGGTCTCAGGAAATCATTCATAGTCTGCGCCGGTGGTTCTGCCATCTCGGCTTTTTCTTCCTCTACCTCGGTGGTGGAGGGTTCTGATTCGATGTCCGAATCTGAAAAGAGAGGATTAAAGAGGGGATCGCCCTCAAATTCTTCCTCAAGTCTATTTATGTTGTCGTCCAATGGCACCAATGTAGGCTTCAACGAACGACGACCTTGCATTCACTACCTAACCTACTTGTTTACTTGCAACAAGTCCCCGGCAATGGCGCAAAAAACTTGATGGAGGAAAACTCCCTCTTGTAATAAAAACCGAGCAAGTGTACTCACTACCGGTGTAGCAGTATGCAATTGCAGGGGTCGAATCCACAGAGACTCGTTGGTAAACAAGTAAAGTAAACGCAATGAATTTAGTAACCAAATTTATAGATTTAAAAACTAAGAGCATAAATTAAATAACAAAAACTAACTAAACGAGAAAACAAATTATGAGCAGAGATTCGTAGATTGGATTTCACTTCACCATCATTCTATGCAGAATTTTACTTATAAAACATTAACTCAACTTCTAGGGTTCATTCACTTTAGCTAGAATCGACACGGTTATGTGGCCGGATTACAACCCTAAATACTCTTTTTAATATTGTAGTGTCTATTACGGTTCCACAATATACCAAGAATACATTAAGAACATCAGAATAAAATAACCTAACTTTGATCAGTTTCTATTACGGCCCCGATTAAAGTTATTCAATTAATAATAGTCTATGTATCAAAATCCCAAATTAATGGCGAATTCGATACCCAGTTATTCAAAGACGAGTTCGTATCTTAACATACATCTCAAATCTAAGAATAAGAAATTAAAATCTATTAATGAACTAGAAGGAATTAAATAGAAAGAATTAAAAATATTAATGCATAGAAATCCGGATAAAGATCAAAACAATCTACAAATCTAAAAAATTTAGCTACTCATAATTTACAAATAATAAAAACCTGGAATATGATGAATAATTCTTCTCCACAATTGAATTGTTGAAAGAAAAATACTAAAACTCTAATGATATAATATATGGTCTGTTCTCCCCTTTTACGTGGCTGCTACGGAATTATATAAAGAATTAGGGCAAAATCTGGTGCAAAACTGAGAAAAGACACAAATGCCCTTGAGAAATACGTGAAAACAGTTGCTGGACGTAGGAAGAAGCGCGGCCGCAATTGTTGGCGCGGCCGCTCAACTTGGCAGCAACTTTGGCCGAGACTTGATTTCCCTAGCGCGGCCGCCCTTGGTGCTGGCGCGCGACCGCCCTCGTTCTGATGAGTTTGGCCGAGAATCTCCTTTGTGCTGTTCTTGGCCAGATTGGCCCCAAAATGCCCCAACCTTGGCCCCATTTGGCCTAGCCTTTCCTGCATTGGCCCGGCCATGCCATGAAGTGGCCGACCACCTTGGCCCAACTTTTTGGCCTAGATTTTGTATCACTTATATTCGTTTCGTCTCCGCAATTTCCAAGTCTACTTTGATCGCAATAATGAGTTCTTTTGCACTTCGCTCTTTGGGATTTTATTTTTAACTTTAACCCACGAATTTTTAGAAATCAAATTCGTCCCAAATTTCCGTCTTTCCAGTTTAGTCCCTGGATTTTCCAATATTTCCAATTTAATCCAAAAGCTTCCAAATGCCAGTTTAGTCCTTGAGCTCGTAATTTCAGTTTTTTTCCTTCTCTGCTCCGCTCTACTTTATTCCTTTTGCACTTTTTAGCCATAAAATGCACCTTTAATCAGCTCTATACCCTGTACTCATAAAATACTCACAAACCACATCAAATATACATAAAACTCGGGAATCAAACTCAAGGAAAGCCTAAAAGTGCATCATTTGGATGGGTAAATACACATCCATTAGTAACTTAACCTCCGAACCCTAAATCCTTTTTTTCAAAGTTTTGAGGAAATCAAAATGGCGTGGTGACTCCGTTTTTCAAATTAAACCGGATGTTTTCAAACTCGCGTGAATCCAACCAAAAAAATAAAAAAACAAAAATTAGAATTTGGGCACACATTCACACCGTGTAGCAGTATGTCCCCCACGGAGTGGTGAAAGCAGTCTTGGCTTGATCTTCCTCAGACATTTTGATCTGGTTGTACCCAGCGAACCCATCCACGAAGGACTTTACTTAAAAATTTGTCGTGGTGTCGACTAGCATGTCGATGTTTGGCAGTGGGAAATCATCTTTAGGGCTGGCCTTGTTGAGGTCTCGGAAATCCACACAGCATCTGACCTTTCCATTGGCCTTGGTGACCGTCACAATATTGGAGAGCCAAGTCGGGTACTCAATCACTCTGATGAAACCAACTCGAAGCATTTTCTCAATCTCTTCTTTAACTTGCAAGGACCACTATGGCTTGATCTTGCGCAGCTTCTGTTTGACAGGCTTGGATTCGGGATCCAAGGGAATTCTGTGCTCTACGATCGAGGGATCGAGTCCTGGCATGTCCTGGTATGACCAGGCGAACACGTCAACATACTCCCGGAGGAGGCTTATCAGGGCTTCTTTTTCTGCATCAGCGTAGAAACTGCCCACTTGTGTCTCTTTAGGCTCTTGCACTGACCCCAGGTTCACTTTGGTCATAATCTCTTCGGCAACTTGGGCCCGGTTGTCCTCTTGGTCAACTACACGCTCGAGAACTTCTTTAATGTATTGTTTATTTAATGTGTCTGCTTCTTTATCAATTGAGTTATTAACGTCTTTTAAGTTATTTGTTAACTTATCTGTTGTTAAAGTGGCAATGAGAGGATACTCCGAAAGGTCAGACTTTTCATTAGATGAGAACGGAAATACCTGGTTGGCTACATTATCATAGTCTTCCGGCGTAAGACAGTTGGACGACTCAGAGGACTGGACTTTTACAAGGACTGACTCAGAGGGTTCGAGACCGGGTTTAGGGAGATGTGGGTGCAGGCCCAGCTTATCTTCCATTTCTGTCTGGCTTGCCCTTGGTCCGGTGAAAGTTACCTAGTTCTTCAGTGGCATTGCTGGATGCTTAATGAGGGTTCGGGGATCGAGAGGCTTGGCTTCTGCTGTCCCAATCATGGCGATCATACTATTTTCGGAGCCCAGGTCAATCATGTTTGGCACCTCCATGACTTCTTCAAAAAGACTTTGTAGAGCTGGTCCACTGAGAGCGTCTTCTATGAATTCTGGTTCCTTCTGCTTTGGAGTTACTGTCTCGAATGTGGCCTCGGCGGCTGATCCGAAGAGTATGTTTCCCATGGAGAGTGCCCTGATCTGCTTCTCCAAGTCTGGGATTCCCTTGAATGTGTACTCGTGCTGGACTGTGGTGGCAGTTGGTCCAGGTAGAGCTGTGATGTCAAGGAGTGCTCCCCTTATCGGATTAGCCTTGAGTCCTCAGAAAAGCTTGAGGTACCGTGCTAGCTTTTCCATCCTTTCTGTAGTCTCTGTGCTGACTTTCCCTGCTTCTTTCTCATCTTCATCGGTTCCCAGCTGTCGGTCCCTCGGTTCGCTGTTGGTTCATTGTCGGTCCCCTCAGTTCTGCTGTCGGTTCCGCTGTCGGTCCCCTTAGTTCTGCTATTGGTACCGCTGTCGGTCCCCTTAGTTCTGCTGTTGGTTCCCTTGGTGAAGTAATGAGCGAGTTCGAAACTGTAAGGTCAAAGGTTGGGTGTGCCGTTGGAGGTTCCCCTTTTGCGGGCTGCTGCCTTGGTGCGGGTGAGCCCTTTGTCTTCCCTGATGTCAGCCGGTGTTGGCACGTGACCAAGCCCCTGGACCGTGGTATGGTCCTTGAATTCGATGACTTGGTTTTGTCCCTGTAACCTTTTGCCGAGCCCCAGTCCTGGGATGAAGTTCATGAGTTTCATCATCTTCATGGCGGGAGGAATTTTGTCTTGGAACAGTGGAAGGTCCACGTTGCATATTTGGATCTTGGAGGTCTCCAGAGTGAATCCAGTTAATGCCATGTCGTCATTATGCTTGATTTCTAACACTGTAATGTCGTTGGTGTTGGTCCCCTCGGTGGTGACGCTGCCGTCGTAGACTGTGGTTAGCTCGTTGCCTTGCATGAACTTGAGGAACTGGTGAAGGGTGGATGCCACTCCATTGATTTGATGCAGCCAGGGACGCCCCAGGATGGCTGTGAAAGTGATTGGAATGTCCAACACTTGGAATTTGGTGGGGATTACCCGCTTGTCGAACCAGATACTAAGAGTAGCATCCCCGAGAACTGTATGGGAAGTAGAGTCATAGGCCTTGACAGTGTGGAATGAAGGCTTCAGATCTGTAGGCTTGATGTCAAGCAGGTCCATCATCTTGGCGGGCAAGACGTTCATTCCGGAACCTCCGTCTACCAACACGCGGGGAAGGCGACGCTCGTCCAACTGGACTACGATGTAGAGCGGCTCATTGTGATCAGCCCTAAATTTTGGAAGGTCCAAATCCGTGAAGGTGATAATGTTGCCATAGTAGATGTTGCCGATCATCTGAATGACTTCATCTGGGGTTGCGTCCACGGGGACCATGGTACGGGCCAGACTTTCCTCTAGCTTGAGCTTGTGAGGATATGAAGATGTGAGTAGGGACCAAAGGGAAATATTCTCCTGTGTTTGCTTGAGCTGAGTAAGGATCGGGTCCTCTTTCAGGGAACTTGTGTCTTCGGGCTGGCCGGGTTGCAGTTCAAGCTCCGTCGGTTTTTGGTGGCCTTAGGTGGTAATGCATGGATTTGACCCGATCAGGTTAGAACGCTGACGTCAGGCTTGGCTCCTTCTGAATAGGCCGCTCTAAGTTGAGACATAGTTAGTGGAGGACTCCTCGTAGCGTAGGTCCACATGTCTTCCCTTAATTCATTGACTGTAGATGTGTTCCGGGAGCTTCGGCAGCTTTACAGATTCTGTCCCAGGATACCAGCTTGGGTGCCTCCGTGGGGAGGTAGTTTATGGTTTGACGCAGCTGTTCGAACGTCAATGCGCAACAGTGGTTGCCAGAACTGAACTGTGTGTTGCTGATCCTTCGGGGGATGTTGGAGAGTTCTTGGTTCAGGCAAACAGTCTCCTTGATCTCTTCATGGTATACCGCGCTCCTTTCCTTCTTGCTGAGCATACTCAGGGCATTCTGGAGTTGGGTCTGGCGATACTCATGGTTTGCTAGTTTTCCTCCACTCTTGGCCCAGATTAACTTTCTTGCAGCAGAGCCTGCGTCGAGAGTTAGTGCCTGCGTTTTTTCCCACGTGAGAATAGCCAGTGCTTCTTTGAACTGCGTGCGGCAGTCTAGATAAACCTCCATCGGGGAGAGCTTTTCTTTCCTCTTTATCTGAGTGGCGGGTATGTCGGAAGGTGAGTACACGGCTTCCCAGACATCTGCCCATGTAACTGGTTGCTGTCCCAGTTGATCGTTTCTGTAAACAAATGCCGAAGACTGTGGAATCTCCCTGAGCAGTTGCTGGAGATAAATTTCCATCTTTCTCTTGTTTTTGAATAGACCTTCCTCTCTCAGTTGGCCTTTCAATTTGAGTGTGGAAATGATCCGTCCCCATCCTCCTAGGACCCTTGGGAGTCCGGTTTTGTTGACCTCATGCCCGGCTTGGAAGAGAATGGTTTCATCGCTTTCGTCGTCGCTTTCATAGAGAACTTGCTTTCCTCAGGGAGATAAGCGCTGGTATTCATTCCGCTGTGTGGTTAGGTATTCTTCTTACTGTGCCATTCCATCTCCTAGGTCATCGGGACCGTTGACCACCCTCATTTGGCAGAGTGGGTTGGATGAGAAGAGACGGTAGTCGAGGAAGTTGTCGTGAGCAAAACCATTGAGGTCGAACTGGTCTAGAGTGGCCTCTAGCTTTCTGTCGGAAGTTGCTTGTGACACTTTAAGGGCTTAGTCCCTATTGGTCTTTTGAGCTTGGTTTTCGTCCCAAAGACGGTTCTCTTGAGCGGCTAGTTCCATGAGGGCTTTCCTTGCGAGAGCTAGACATTCTCCGTAGGTGTGCGCCGTCTGACTAGGGTCTAGAACTGTGATCACATCCAAATCTCCGAATGGCGGAAACACTTGGATTATGTTGACGACGGAAGTCAGGCTGGGACATTCCATGCGGCCTTCCTTGATCTCGGTTACCAAGAAGTTCGCCCATATCTGCTTGATTGAACACACGGGGGTATTGAACTCTGCGATGTTGACAGTCTCGTGATCTCGCTGGATCGCCAAGTCTATCAGAGCTAGCAGTTTGCTGGCAGGATGTCTGAATCCGTGGCCGTGACGACTGGGAGCAGAATCGAACTGGAGCATGTTGATGCTGAGGTCGTCATTCCTTTCGTCGGAAGCTGACTCTGTCTTGCGGGGAAGACCTTTGCAGAAGTTTTCGGGGTGGCTGTCGGAAGCATTCCCGAGGTTGATCTGATTTGTAGCAGGGTGAGGAGCTTTGTCTCCTTCGCTGTTTCCCTTGGCCTTTGCGGCGCTTGTGGATTTAAGCTTGACTGACGGCACGGGCCGGTTGCTACTGGGGCTGGTAGTCGGAAGTGATGATGAGCTCTGAGCTCGATTAGCCAGGGCCTCATTTACCATGAGCAGGCAATCGTCGAGGGTAACTTTGGCGTTGCAGAATCTGATAATAAGGACCGGATCCTTGGTATCATCAGGATATCTGGAATAGATGATGTTGATAAAGTCGTCGTCAGTCACTTGATCAGAGGGGTTCTTTGTCGTGTCAACCAGTTGCTTCCAATTGTCGGATAGCTGCCTGTACTGGACGTTGATCTTGACAATTTCCATGGTGTTGGAGCCCTGGTCGTAGGTGACCTGATCGAAATGGTTGCCGTCCTCGAAATTGAGCATATGAATATAGGGATCTTCTTGCGGGTCTGCCGCGTCCTCGACTCCTTAGAGTCCTGATTCGTCGCTGTCTGACGGCTCAACCCAAACGTAAGGATGCCTCGCATTCTGCTGCGTTGCTAGAGCTGCTAGGAAAACATCATGCCCTTCACTGGAGAAAAGGGGCTCAGCGCATAGTTCCTCGTGGAGGACATCCCATACGACGTCCATGCATTCAAGACAAGTATGATGGTGCTTGTTGACCTTTATCACGAAAATCTCTTCGCCTGGCGGGGCCAGAGAATTGGCTCAAAGAATGCTGACGAATCACCGATTGGAGACATGGGGTTTATGTGCCCGCATCATGGTGATGCTCAGTGTTTCTTTCCAATCTGCCTCCAAATGTTGGAAACGTCTGTTGAACTTGATGTATCGGACTGCTTCAGGGTCTGCCTGCTTAAGTACGTTGACATAGTTAGCATCTCCAGACTATGAGGGATTCTGATGAGATTTACCCTGGTAGTCCCTTGGTTGATTTGAAGGAGGTAGCCCCGGTGCACGAGTGCCGCGCACGCCGGCTCTGTCTCGGCCGTTTCCTATGAGGAAACTGTCCCCTCTGATGACTTCAAGATCTCCCTGCCGGTTAATGAACTTAACGTACTGATGGAGAGTGGAGGCTATGGTTTCATATGATGTAGCCAAGGGCGTCCCAACAGAGCTGTGAATTCGGATGGAATGTCCATCATGTGGAATTTTGCTAGCACCATTTAGGTTTCGAACCAGAGTTCCAGAGTCACCATCCCCAGGATGGGACAAGACGTGCTGTCGTAGGCCTTGATAGTCCGGGTTGATGGAATCAAGTGGCTTTCATTGATACGGAGGGCTCGCATCATGCTGAGGGGGAGAACGTTAACGGCGGACCCGTTGTCTACCAATACTCCGGGGAGTGATATGGTGTTGAGCTTGAGAGTGATGTACAGAGCTTCATTGTGCCTCGAGGCATCTCTTGGCAGGTCTTCGTCATAGAAAGTGAACATACTGCCATACAGTCGGGAATCATAGATTTGGTCTCTATCCAGAGAAGGAGAGTCATCAAGCCATCCGTTTCTTGTTTTCCTCTTGCGAGGTAAAGCCTTTGCTGGAGCCTTGGGATGGTGTTGAGGCTGTTTGTGGCGATTGCCGCCCTTGGTTAGCACGTTGATCAAGTGCGAGTGCCAAGCTGACTTTGATCTTCGTTTGCCGGTCCGTGCTCGGAAGCTGGACAAATTGAACCTTGGCTGATCCCGTGGGGGGTTAGGCTTCTGATTGGCAGTAAAATTACCAAGATCTGAGGTATTCCGGTGTCCCAAGGTCTGAACTCTGTTGTCAGCAGGACCTTTCGGCTTTCCCACCCCTGTCTGCTCTAAAGCTGCATGGCCTGGAGGAAGGGAGGACTGGCTGGAGTAGAGTACGTAGTAGTCGAACCTCCCGGATGGTTCTCCGAGTGTACCCATACTGGTGTCTCCAGCTTCGTATCTTTCTCTCAGTTTCTGTTGAGAGGACTTCTTCTTCTGTTTTCTCGGAGGATTGCTCCGAACCATGTCTTGGGACTCGTACTCCAGGCATGCGGAGCAGTCACAAACATCATAGCTGATGTGGACATTCGATGAAGACCCGGCTAGAAGGGGCGGAGGAACTGGCTCTGAGGCACTCTTCTTGGGCACCCATTCAATGGAATTCACACTGTTATTGTTCTGGAAAGGATTTCCTACTGTATTGGGCCCACGGGGGTGCTCCAATTTTCCTTCCTCTATCATGTTCTGGATTTCATATCGTAACCCCATGCAGTTGTCGGTGGTATGGCCGTGATACTGATGGAAGGCACAGTACTTCCTCTTGTCAACATTGACTACGGGATTCTTGGGTTTGTAATTTGCAACGGGTTTAAGGAGACCTTCCTTGATTAACCCTTCCAACATCTTGCTTATCGGCATGTCAAGTTTGTCGAAGTGTACAGCAGGCTGCTTCAGAGTGGAATTGTTGCTTTGTGGGGCCGGTTTTCTGTTGCCCGACTGCTGTCCCTGATGAATGTAGTTGACAGACATATCTTTCCCTTTACCGGGGGCCGGTGCGGGATTGAATGCAACTGCAGATCGGTATCTGTATGGCTGTGCAGTAGCCAACTTTTCCTTGATATCCTTTTCGAACTGTGAGCCGACATTGACCATGGCCCGGAGATCTGGGAAGAAATGATGACTGATGAGAGTTCTGATGAACGGTCTTAAGCAGGACTTGAAGATCCGCATCTGTTCATCCTTGGAGAGTGGCTCCATGATTTTGGAGAGTTTCCAACTCCACCTTTTGTAGAATTCTTCGACACTTTCATCCGCTTTCTGCTCAGTGGTGATTAAGTCCTCATGACTTGTTTCCCACTCTAAGTTGGATCTGTACCATTCCAGGAAGATGTTACTGGTCTGATCCCAGGTGTGGCGATCTTGTGAATGTGGTGCCCAAATTCTTTTTTGTGTTTTAGTTTGGATTCACTTGAGTTTGAAAACATCCGGTTTAATTTGAAAAATGGGGTCGCTATGCCATTTTGATTTCCTCAAAACTTTAAAAAAAAGGATTTAGGGTACGGAGGTTAAGTTACCCCTTGGGAAGAACGGATCGTCGTTCACCCAAGGTGCCTTGCCGAAGAAAGTCTCCCAAGATTCCATTTTTCATGCTTGCTTGTGTGCTTTCTTGTGTGCATGTGTTGAAAAGAGGGGGGGGGGAATGTTCCAAGTTGTCTTCCGGACGTATAAACCATTTAGTTGGTTATCGCTCGGGATTCCTTGGATTTTATGTGTTCGGGACTTTGATCCCGTCCTCATCTTGGACTTGTGATCATCGCTATTTGACCTTGGGTCTTGCGTGATCAAGAGAAGGACTCTCTTTTATAATCCAAAATGGGGTTCTTTAGAATGGAATGACCTTAGCCCATCAATCCTACACCTTCAGACGATTGAGCTTGTGTAGGGACTACTATACTCGTTTCAAGTGATAATCGGAGATATAGGGTTCAAGGCTTATTCATTTCTAAAGGGATTATGGCATCTTTAATGGAAGAAATGATGTAAAGATAGGACCTTTACACCATTTCGTTCCAAAGGATGCTTCAAATACCAATGGGGACTAGGGAATGCATGTTTAGGATAAAAATGACATTTTTTAATGAAAAAGATGACATTTTGGGTGCAAGGTATGCTATTTTGTTTGCAAAGGATGCTTTTTATGTAAAGAAACGATTTTTAATGCAAAGGATGCATCTTTACGTGGAAAAATAGCATTTTATATGCAAAGGATGCATAAAGATGTCATTTTGAAAGCAAAGGATGCTACTTTGATGTAAAGAAATGATTTTTAATGCAAAGGATGCATTTTTATGTATGAAAATGGGTTTTAGGTGCAAAGGATGCAATTTTAACGTAAAGGAATCATTTTTAAGTGCAAAGGATGCAACTTTTATGTAAAAAAGAGATTTTTAGGTGCAAAGGATGCACCTTTAATGCAAAGACTACATTTTTATGAGCAAAAGATGCTATTTTAATGCAAAGGATGCAAAGGGAGGGGGATATGATTTACATGTTCAAAGATATGATCTTTAACAACAATATACCAAGTCCCAAGCAAATATGTAGTAATATGTAAAGCAAGGAGCAAATATATCACATATATATAAGTATAATGCAAGATAAAGGGGATGAGAGGTTACCAATGGTGGTGACCTCTTTCTCTTTGGAGTTTACCTAGGGAAGGGACCAACTTTTGGAGGCTTCAAGGAGGAGGGAGGTGGCTCTTGGCACTCTCAGCTTGCTGTATTTTCGTAATGAAGTTTTGGTAGAGTTTTTTTGCTAAAAAATTGTATATCAAAATGGGTAGAGGAGGCCTCTATTTATAGGCAGTCTGGAAATAGCCAATGAAGCCGTGCAGCCTGGAGTTCTCTCCTAATGCAGCCGTGCGGCATTATCCACTATGACTCAGCATCTTTCTAGAATCATGCAAGGTGTCCATTCTAGAAGAGTTTTTATATAAAAGGAAAACGTGGTTTTTTAATTCCAAGTAATCCCTTCACCCCTCAGAAGGTTCGGAACAGTTCCCGAATTGCTCGTGAACTTTAGGAAAGTCCGGGGAATTGCCGGGAAACTTAACCGGATGGCCTGAGCCAGATTTTTGTTCTTACAGAAGCCCCTCGGCAATGTCACTTGCAGGGCGAGTGGGGTTGTCGATAGAAAAGGATCCGATCTGGCGAATGCCGAGATGGATTGGGTGACCAAGGTGGTCGAGGGGCTGAACCTTTGGAAGGCTACCTACGTATCCCGAGTGGGAATCAAGCCATAATCGTAGTTCGGAATCCACTGGGGAAAGGTGGTGTCATATGTGACGAATTGGGTGAACCTATAGTAGGCTACCTACGTATCCCGTAGGAATCAAGCCAGGCCGTAGTACAGAAAAGATCCGCTGGGGAATAGCGAAGAGAAACTGGGATCTTGCCAAGGAAATAGAAGGGAAAGTGACCTGGGAGGTCAAGCGACTGATCCTACTGGGGATATGCTAGAAGTGATCGATGTGGTCGGATATCTAAACCTCTATGAGGAGCTACTTCACCACTGAGGAGTGACGAAGGAACAGGGTGACCAAAGTGGTCGGATGGCTGGACCTTTTATGAAAGGCTACCTACGTATCCCGGAGGAATCAAGCCTTGATCGTAGTTCAAGCATCACTAGATAGTTAGGAACGATGTCTAGGATCCTTGAGGTTATGACAATTAATGGAGGTTGTCACCTGATTGACAATTAATGGAGGTTGTCACCTGATTGACAATTAATGCAGGTTGTCACCTGATTGACAATTAATGGAGGTTGTCACCTGATGGAGACTAAAGCTTACGTCACTATCGAGGAGATAGAGGTAGCTAAAGTTTGGAGAACTTGAGCATACTTCTCAATCTATGATAGAGGTAGCTTAAGTTTGGAGAACTTGAGCGTACTTCACTATTCGTGATAGAGGTAGCTTATGTTTGGGGAACTTGAGCGTACTTCTCAATCTGCGATAGAGGTAGCTTAAGTTTGGAGAACTTGAGCGTACTTCTCAATCTGTGATAGAGGTAGCTTAAGTTTGGAGAACTTGAGCGTACTTCACCATCTGTGATAGAGGTAGCTTAAGTTTGGAGAACTTGAGCGTACTTCTCAATCCGTGATAGAGGTAGCTAAAGTTTGGAGAACTTGAGCGTACTTCTCAATCTATGATAGAGGTAGCTTAAGTTTGGAGAACTTGAGCGTACTTCTCAATCTGTGATAGAGGTAGCTTAAGTTTGGGTTTCGACAATTCGGAGGTTGTCACCTAGCGTTATTCCATTATAACGGAAGTAACGGAGGCGACTGGGGAGAAAAATTGATTCTTCTAGGAGATAACGGATATACTTGGGCTCACAGCGTTACTCTAGTTAAGAAATAACGGGAGTTGTATGCCCAAGTGGAAAGTCTAGGGGGTAAAGATGTAATTTATACTCAGAGAAAAAGAAGCCGCCCGGCATGAGACGGGGGCAAAATAGGCCGCACGGCCAGAAGTTTATTTTCATCAGATTATTTAAAATCGGATTTGAACGGGCATTGGACACCATTGCCGCCCTCTGCTGCCAAGGAATAGAGAGAGAGAGGAGAGAAAGAATTTTCGAAAATCCTTCAAATCCTTTACTTCTACTGATTTAAATGGATCCGGAAGGGAATCCGATGCCTAGGCAAGCACGGAGGAACATCTCCGAGGCCGCTCGAAGGAGGAGGAGAGAGCTTGTCTGAACGGAGAGGAAGTATGACTTCAATACGCCTCCATCGGAGCTTTATCCCGGCAAAAGGGAGCACAAGTCGATGAAACCTCAATCGGTTGGGGTAAGCATTCTTTATTTGCTCGATTCCGTTGATTTTGGTTGAATTTTGATTGATTCTAGTGTTTGACCCGAGTTTTAGGAATTTCTCGAATTTTCCTAGGATTTTTGATGATGATTTTGGAATCTTGATGATTAACCTATGAGGCTAAGAAGATAAACGATCATGCATGTGCAATTTATTTGAAAAATAATGAGAATGACCCATTTTTGAAAATAGAGTAAGAAAAAATAATTGTCTAAAATGTGACGGAGTTCTTGCTTGTGCTAGAACTAGGTCAATTTTTGATCATGGATGAGGAAACGGGATTTTGGACGATGAAAAGGATTCATGCATGCCATAGTTTGAAAAATTAATGCTTATGTGCAAATAATTTTGAAAATTGTGATTCTATGCTTAGGAGAGCGATGTGCTTGACACGATGCATTTCAAATGATGAAAGACACGTTTTCTATGCAAAAGATGCTAGAAATCCTTTATGAATGCTTTTCTTTTGAAAATATGTGCACTTTTGAATATATGCATGCTTTTGAAATGAGATGAAGGACTGACACATTTTTTGTTGTGTTCTCCTACAGGAGAACAAATCTAGGGGACCTTCTGAGATTGATGTGAGGTTATGGGAGAGGATGCCCGACTTTGAGAAGGATGGGGTGAACCCCAAGCAGCTAGTGAGGGCTACCGGCCTGGATTTGTTCATTGAGGCTATTGGCAGAGGCATTCACGTGACCTCGAAGAGCAAGGGCTTGATCTAGGCCCTATCGGAGTTTTGGTGGGACACCACCCACAGGTTTTACCTTAGATGGGGGGAGCTTACAGTGACGCCTGCAGACTTTACTGCTATCACTGGCTTACAGTTCACTGGGAGGCCTGTGACCTGGAGAGACCATATCACGACTGAGGAGTTTAGAGCTCTGGTTGGGTTTGACCTCCAGCCTAAGGGGTTGGGGATGGAGATGAGGAATGTTGAGGTGGCAGTCTTGAACTGCATGCAGGGATTTGCCGCCAATGAGGTGACTGCCCACCAGCTTGCGAGGGCTTTTCTGTGGTTGATGCTGTCAGTCACCATCTTTGCCAATTCTGGGACTTTGGCTATGCTATGCCTTCTGGACTCCTTGGAGGATGTGGATGAGATTGGGACGGTCTCTTGGGGTGAGGCCGGATAGGCTGAGCTTTACTTCTCTCTGGATTTGTACAGCCGAAACAAGGCTGCTTCGATGGATTGCTTCTCCTTTGCTCTTGAGGTATTCTCACCTTCTTTTATTTCTCTTTTTATTTTTGTGTCTTTGAGATTTTATGAGAGAAAATGACCCTTCTATGTTTTGAACATGCAGGTCTGGTTTTGCGAGGTGATCAGGTTCTTTCCGTGGAACCAGCAGAGTGATTCTACCATCTTCCCTGCTATGATCCGTTGGAGGGGAGATGCTAGGGACAAGTTCATCGGGAAGACCCGGATCACCAAGATGGTGAAACCAATCATCAACAGGGATGGGCACGATGGAGTGGACTTTTACCCTCGGGGGAGGTACCCGGAGGTTCTACTAGGGGATGCCGTGGAGGCAACGAGGCAGAGGAGGTGGTTGACCGGGCTTACTTGCGACATCATTTATCTGGGGAACCGTTATTCCAGGCAGCATGGCCATGTCCCTCCCTTGGATGCCATTACTCCTCATGATCCTTCAGCACGGATGCTGCAGCCCAGGGACTGGTCGGCAGATGACATAGCGAGTTATCAGGCAGGCGTGGCAGCTGAGGAGTATTTTAATCTGGCTACCCCATATGCTACCTTTGTAGAGCAGCGATTGAGGACACCACAGAAGCTAGTGAAGCTTGCTGTCACTCAGGGGTATGGGGAAGCCGAGCCTACTGACCCGCCGATGCCTCCTGCCCACCTTTCTTATGTGGTCAACAGGGTACCGAGGAGGTTCAAGATACTTGTCCCCGATATGAGGGAGCCCCAGTATATACTCTGCCGCATGACAGCACTGTGAGTACACTTTAGGGTCTCTTCCCTTTTTCATATTTCTTTGCTTTTTACAATTCCGAGATTTTTCTGAGATTTTCTGAGTTTTCCTTCTTTTTTTCTCAGGTTCCAGCTCACACTTATGACGGCTTGGTCAGGCAGAACAGGGGCTGGAAGGATATGTGCTGGTCCCTCGTGAAGAAGCTGGCTTGCGCTTCAGAGGCTGCAGCCAACGTGCAGGAACCCGTGCGCAAAAGGAGGCACGTTGGGGGCACGACATCCACCTCATTGGCTTCAGAGTACTCTTCTAGTGCCCTGCCTCGGGGACAGGGACCTAATGCCGGCATCCTGGAGCAGCTAGCTGAATATGAACATGAGAATGTCCATCTTTCTTATGTGAGTGATAGCGAGGATTTGATGTGGGAGACGAGCTTCTACGAGCTGAGTAGTGACGACGAGGAATCGGAGGCCTAGGAGGTCCTTAGAGTTGATCTAGTAGGAAGAAAACAAACAATGAACAGTTTTATGCACATTTTGTTTATTTTTTACTTTATTTGGGCGCCGATGGGGCGAAAACAATGTATTACTGTTTTATTTGCTTTTTTTTTTTAATTTATGATTTATGAATTTGCATATTACTTGAGCCTCGGGGCAGTTTTTTGCTTGGAATTGAGGCTGAAACTGGGCCAAAATGATTTGTGATGACACATAACTACATGGTTGGTGTTTGGATATGCTTTTGTACAGGTTTTTGTTGGAAAAGTGGGGTGAAAACTCCCTTTGGGCAGCAACTTGGGTTGCTGCAGATTCTTTTCTGCAGATGGCAAAAGAGGCCGTGCGGTCTGGTCCTGGGAGCAAATGAGGCCGTGCGGCTTACAATTCTGTATAGACTGGTCTTTTTCAAAATAAAACCATGGCTTGGCCATTTCATTTTATTTTCAACCTAGACTTGTCCCAACTGTTCCCAGAGCATATTTTTGACCTAAAGACATCAACTTTGATCATCTTGCAATGGAGAAACCCATCAGATTGCAAAAGGGGAAAAGAGACCGTTTTCTGTCCGATCTTCAATCTTGGGTGAGATATAACTTTCAATCTCACAAGGGGCTGTTCGATACTACCTTCAAGATCAAATCTTTATGGCATTTGAAGGATCTCCCGCCCGATTGGGACCTTTTGAGAGCAGCAGCAAAGTTTTGGGATGTCCGGAGGCACGTTTACTGCTTTTCATACAATGAGATTGTCCCGACCTATGAAGATTTCCGAGCCTTGATTGGGGGTCCAGAAATTGAGGCTATATCGATTCCTCTGATTGAAGATGTGCTGGTGGCGGAAAAGTTGGCATCTTTTCTGCAAATATCTCTGAGAGAGGCTGAGGGGATGATGATAGCTCCGGACAGGATTGACCTTTCTGATATCCCAGGAAGGTTTGGGTCTCCGGATATGGCTATGACCACGGTGGCTATGGATGCCTTTATCCTCTGCGTATTCTCGTCTCTATTCACTGCGGAGTCCGTGGGGATCTGTCATGGTGGCCTCTTCGACATGGTCAGGGATTGCAGTGCTGGGAAAGACATTGTCCCATTGGTTTTGGGTGAGACCCTTCATGGCATTGATAGGATGGCTAGGCGAGACCATTTCATGAGGTCTGGGAGTCCGGCCGTGTTGACTTTATGGCTGCAGGAGAGGCTTGGGGCTTTGCCAGGGGCTTTACCGACTCAGTGCCCTTGGGTTATTTCTCGGAGGGGTTCGCCTAGGCGGCAGGACCAGTGTGACTGGGAGCTGATGATGGCTAGGTTATCCACTTCGGATATTCGCTGGTGGGTACCTCACGGGAGGTTGCAGACCCCGAGGACATTTCAGGAGTCCTATGCGGTGAGGGTTCCAGGGTTTTGTTGGTCATCCTTCTACATACCCTGCTTGGTATCCAGCCAGTTCGAGGCCTTACAGGAGCCGTTGGGCGATTGGGAAGACATCCGTACCATGGAGGTGGTGCGTTTAGACATGAGGGATCCAGCCAGCTTCTCATTCTTCTCGAGGGCTTAGATATACACTATTTTTCCACCCAGGGCCATTCTCAAGAGCAGGAAGAGTACCATCTTGACCACGGCATACTTGGACTGGTATGAGAGGGAGATAGGAGCGACTCAGGTCATTTTGGGAGAGATACGTCAGACTTTATTGGGGAGTCAATTGCGACTCGAGTAGGACTACGAGAGGCGGAGAAAGGCTAAGGCGAGTCGCCATAACCAGTCGGGTGACCTTATCAGGGATATGGAGGCTCGATACAAGAGACTATCTGAAGTCGCTCCCTTGACCGAGGCTCAGAGGGAGGAAGTGCGGACTCGTGCACGTATTGAGAGGGCAATTATTGACACGGGTTTGATGGAGGCTCCAGTGAGAATACCGAAGATCGGGATGAGGGAGACCGACATCATAGAGAAGAAGAGAAAGAACACTCGACGAGGTCGAGGTAAAGGGAAGAAGACCAAAGAAGACTCAGTGAATGACGGCTGACAAATCTTTTCTTAGGATTCCCTTATTACCATTTTGCAAACACATTAATTTATTAGGCAATTTATTGTATTTTAGATCTTTGTAGCAGGTTAGCAGAGTCAAGAGTAGACCGTGCTTGAACTCATCAAGAAGTTTTTAACTTGTAATGAACAAGAGATATTATCTTAGAAATTAATCAAGACACAATTTCATGGAAATTTCAGATGTCTTATTGATTGCTCAGGACCCGTTTTATGAAAACATGATTGCCCTTTATTATTTATTGTTTAGACTGAACCATATATGGCTGCCTACGTTCCCCTTTTACAAGAAAGACTAAGGGGCTCAGGTCTTCGTAGTTTATTCTGGTGAACTATCGGGATTAGGTCTTTTGGCCTTTTCCCTTTTTTTTTTTTTATGTGCAACCCTGTTTTTTTCCTAGACCGTCCTTTTTGGGTTTTTCAGCCTAGCTGGGTATTACTCTTTTTTGCACTAAGATTTTTCTCTTTTTTTTATGTGCAACCCTGTTTTTTGCCTAGACCGCCCTTTTTGGATTTTTCAAA